>OX359191.1:8437995-8995495 GCA_947172415.1 Chondrosia reniformis
GTTCAAGCATCCTTAGTTACTTATACTATATTGTAGTGAGAGGAATTAAATGTGCATGATTGCAAATCCTGCTTGTATAATTAAGAGGGTGCCTTTGTGGAATTAATTGATGATCATTGGTGAGTAATAATCATCTACATGATATCCATTGTGAATACATTTTTATGAGCATAATTAAACTGTGTATATACCATGGCAAATTGTTTATATTTAATTGTTAACATAAGGTGGATCAAAATATTCAAGACCCTGCTGTAACAAGAATTCAGAGCAAATATAGATGCTAATACAGACCTTCATATTTTAGATAGCTAGCCAGTTCATTTTTCAACAAAATTGAAATAAGAGCAATATCTGTCCTTCCAGTAATCCTATAGTCCAATTTGCACTCAAAATCATCCCTGCAAATGTGCTCCTCTGCATCCAGATCCCATGCGCTATCAGGCGTCACTTGGTCAAGTGCAGCAATATGCTTGTATGATTCATCCCTATTATAGTCACTCCAACTTCTGCTTTCGGTATACCAAAAGTTTGAGTCCTCAATGCCACTTGTCAGCCCTTGATGGTGACACACAGAATACCTGTTACACGTGGTCATGGAATGGTGAATGCAGAGATTATAAACTTACAAGACTTGTCTCGGACTTTCAAAAATCCTGATGTCTTTGACAACATACTCTTTGGTAAGAATACTAAAGCTGCAGTTATGAAGTTGAAATTTTTTCTCACATCAACTATTGCTCCACTGGGAAAGATAATTTTGGCTCTACTGTGATTTCCAACAATGATTAGATTTCCAATGACTCTCTTATTTCCCCACCTCATGTCTAATTCTGTAGCTTGATCATCAAGAGACCCTGGAACATTTGGTATGCCTTCACCAGGCTCAATGTAAAATTTCAACTGGTCAGAAATAGCCTCAATTTGGATTTTAGCTGCACCCACTTCTTCAGCAACAATTGCAGTTAATACTGTTGCTTCCTGATTACCTGTAAGAAAAGGTGCTACACCCATCCTTCCTTGTAGAACAAAAGAATCATCATCAGTATTGACCAGCTCCGTTTCTCCTATATTTTTAATACTGTACTTGCTGTCATTGTTAAAAGTGATAATATGAGGATCCCCATATATAACAGCTACATGAAGGAAAAATAGAAGCTAACAAGTAAGTTTAAGCCTTCAAAATGTATATTTACCCAGTGCTGGATCTCCTCTTTTAAGATAAGTTTCATAACCATTACCAGTATCAGACTCTTTAGTATTGAAAAACTTGCTGCAATTTCCATCACTACTCTTACAACAGAAAATATAGGGAATGACGTTTTCCTCGAAATAGTTGGCCAAAGAGGAGTCTCCCTCCCGAGGATAACTGATCATTCTTCCTGCCCCCTCATCAGCAGGTCCAACAAGCAGATCACCACTCTCATTATAGCAACATTGCTTCTGAGCACCACTTTAGGAAATGGACCAAAAACAATAAACTATATATGCAACTTAATCTAGTCTGGCAAGCCAGTCCTATATACTAGGTATACTGTATTATACATATAGATACGTACTTACCCTTTATATGTATATATATGTATATACTGTATATATATATGATGTATATTAGGCTGATCATACCTTCCTGTAAAATGTAAAGCCAGATAGCAATTTGTAGCTCCAGGATGAAAATATGACATCAGTCTTAAAGCAATCTTTTGAGGAACAAACATGCTAGTAGATAATTGAATTTCTTCTTCCATTTTTGGACAAATTGCTCCATTAACAATTTCCTTCTTCCCAGACCAATCTTCACATTGATCGTCCTTGTAATTCTTATAATACAGAACCTCTGTCCAAGCATATATTACTGGTGGATTAATAAAATCAGCAGTCACTTGAAAAACAATTGGGATGACAGGATTGTCTTGACCCGTTGCTAATGTTGATATATTAAAGGTAGCACTGCCATCATTTTCTTTGTCTAAAATTTTATGTCTCTGAACAAATTCATTTTGAAGAAAGTTGAATTCCCACATCTTAACTGATATATCATTTCTTATTTGTCCAACATTAGGAATAAAATTTTTGTTCCATTTTAATGTTATCAATTGATACTCCTTCACTAGCAGGTCAGTTGGTTCCACCTGCACATCCTCACCCTCTTCTACAGGAACTATACAATATTTGGTAGAAATATGTAATCAGTCTTCACAAATACGTACATACACTGCACAGAGGCTGTACTCACTCACTAAAAATACAGCTAACCTGAGTAAAACTCTGCAAAATAAACCTTTTGTAGCTCTCCCCCATTAAAAACCTCCAATTTGAACTGAACATAACCTGTTTTATCAAGTTTGGGTACAGTACATATTGCTTCATTGTCTTCAAAATAAATGGCTCGCACAGATTTTTGGTGAAAATTGCACATAATTATACTAGTTGGCATCAATGTATCACTTCCAGGTAGCCTCACTCTGACAGCCTGACCTCCCATCTGGTTTCCATAGTTGGGGTTTAAAGAAACTACATTTAACATTATTAGGGAAATTTAACATTCCACACTGTATTCATTAGCTATAATATATTGTCAAATTTCTTTAGTTTACATACCTAGCAAACTTGTATCATTGCTAAGGCTAGGAGTTGGTGTGGGAGTCATTGTTGTTGGTGATGGGGTACCTATATATACATGGATAACAATTAAGAACATTTGAAGATCTAGGCATTTAAAATTAAATATACCTGTACTGGGTGTGGAGGGTGTATTTGTTATATTGATTATACAACCAACTTCATCAAAACCATCAGCTCTAAATATCCACTGTCCTTCAAACAATCCCCCGGGTAGGACCCTTGTATCAATATCTTGAATGCTGTCAGTGTATGATCCATCTACAATCGAATACAGTGAACTGTGCCCGGCATTCCAACCAACCGCAGCAGCAAGATGTCCACCAAATCCACCACTTGAACCAATAGATGTATCGCCTGAAACCCATTCTATTTGATCTTCCGCATAATTAAAGATGGCACCAGCCTGAGTTTCTGTTGCAGCATAGACCATTTGAAAGGAATTTACCTAAGTGAGAAATACATACATACATAAGACTGTCTTAAAAGCACAATAAAAGAAACAAACTGTACCAACAACTTCTAACTAAAGACACAATTACTATTAATATTCATATGACATAGGGTACATATTGATATGATCCATTCACGAATAACTGACACCATCCATATGCTGCACATGATTGACATGGAGAAGAAAAAAAATCTCCAGGACCTGTATCTGAGGTAATCATTGTTTTAATACAACATCTGAGATTCATAGTCACCTTGTCGTTGTGATGCTTGTTATAGCCAACTCCATCCCATGTCACAATTAAAGCAAAATCTGGCTGAAAATTGATTAAAGAAGTACCCTGTGTTAAGTCGACACCGATTCTCGATAAAAGTGTGTCATCCTCAAATAGTCCTGGATCATCTAGATCGAAACCCTCTCGGGCAGTAACACGAGACGACAGCAGTATTTTGTAATGAGCGTATCCATCGTTCTGAACACCGGAAACGTGGCAATGATCTGGTAACATTTCTTCTTCGTACGGACAGGACACGTCCACATCAGCCCAAAAAGGAGAAAGAATGGCTGTCCAAGGTCTTGGGCTCAAAGGAAACGTTTCAGGAGGCTCATAAGGTAGGGGATAAATGTTCATCACATTCTGAAATGATACAAATCCATTGACGCTCACCTAATTAAGAGGTAAATTTTAAATTTGGGATCATTACATAGATACAGCTATAAAGATTCAGCTAAGATGCTGCACAAAATTTGTGTATTCTCGATTCTTTATTTTGCTTTATACACACCTAGGCATGGAGTGCCATTTGTGTCAAAATTCTGCGGGTCGACCCATCCATACTATTAGTTCATACGCTTTAAAGAAGCTATACAACTTATCCTATGTTATAGTGATTCCAAAGACTGTTTTATAATCGTATAGTTTTTGCTTTTAAAATTTCTCCGAAAAGTTCCTGCAAACTTACTTCTAGGTAGTTGTACTTCTTGCAAAAAAAGGGGACCGGAAAAGGAGTATAGAAGTGTTTGACTCCGTCGTCGAGATAGGTTAGGTTAGGATGACTTTTCTCGGGGACGACCACATTTGTGAAGCCCCCAGCGGAAGTAACGCTTAGTCCACCTTCAGCATAAAAGCGTGCATACTTTATGGCCACTGCTCCGGGTCTAAGGCTGATTAGAATTAGACCTAAAACAAAGCGGAAATCCAGCATTCTGCTTGCGAGTCTACACGCCTTCTAAAATGAGGAGCCACACCCTTCTCTCGAGCCGGAGGACGTATATACGGATTTATACGATAGGGGATACCAATATCAATTATTTCTATAATGAGAAAATGAATGTCATTTTTTCAAATATGTGGATCAATCCTGTAGTCACTGCTAATGCATGTTATCATAGATATACAGCACTATGATGTTACAAGAGGCTGGGCAGACAAAATAAATGTTAAATCTATGAAATTAATAATATATACAATCACTAGATCATGTCAATTTGAGCTGAAATCCATTCACTCTTGATCAAGCTTGTGGAGATTAATCCTGAGAATTTTCTTTTACTAGTAATCTACATTTAGAGAAACCTTTTAATTTAAAGGCAAAATTTATTACTTCAACTATAAATTACTTACCTTTGTTTTAATCTAGAAAGTGAATCATAAAAGTTGCAGTAATCCTCTTCAGATATTGGCTAATAATGTGGTAATCATGGGTTCCTCAATAAAAATGCCATGATTCAGTAGACTTAATTATGAATATGTATTTAATTAACACAGTGACTGCTATGATATTGACACTAATCTTAGATCCAGTACTGATATGCTAAAAATTAGCATTTGGAATGTGCATTAAAGATATATATAAACATCTAACAAGAAGACCCACCCCTGCCCCATATCTGGCCTTTTCATAGAACAATAAAACTTCTGCATTCCAAGTCAAGTCTTTCTGGTCAATAATGTTACATGCTATAGCTTGATTTAGACATTCCTTGAGTGATGCATTTGGATCCAAAGTTGGGTTGGAAGAAGATTCACTCAACAGATGAACTGCAACAAAGAGACAAGAGACAGTGCACACTTCCAAAAACCACGCCTGTACTATAAGGACTAGACTAGAGTAGCAGGTCCTAACAGTCCAACCACAGCTAGATGTCTTATTTTCAGTTCATGTGGAGACAGGTAAGACTTTGAAAAGGTACATTTGCCTGCTGAATGCATTTCAATGGTCTTACTAAAACAAGCAGCCATGTGGAGAATTTTTTTCCGGTAAAAGTTTTCATCTGCAAATCAGAGAACATTACTCACAATTATAGTGGCTCAAGAGGTAGGCTGGGAACGTGCAGGAATTTGGGGGTGTGGTTAACCACACAAGAGAGAGATGAGGTCAATTATATTCATGATGCATGGGAGTGATATATAGGATGACCGGCACCTATCCTTAATGAATATAATTAACTCCATTTAATACACAAAGTGTTTGCAGTTGGATAATAAGCATATCCCCCTGAGATTTGATTACTTTGACATGTTTACAAAGAGTGTCGTCTGGTGAAACATCCGGTGTATTTAGATGTCTGTCGTTGCATATTATGTATACCTACACCTCCCGTTAATGAACCATAGCATCTACTGAATATATTATGGTAAACACTTCTAAAATACTTAAAAATAAATCAGGTTTGATAGTCAATTAATAATATAAAAACTACCTCAATAAACTAAATACCTTGTAAAACTAAACTACCAACATAGGTTGGTTTAAAAGTGGGTCTGCTATATGTATGAACATATAAGCAATAATACATCAATACAAGAGACTAAAGAGATGACATATCAGACCATTTTGATATGTCATATTTGTCCAAATAGCTCTAGTCTTTTAATTTAAATTTTAAATATCAAAAACACACAAACTAACCTGAATCTTTTGTATTAAGTGGAGGATCTGGTACTAGACGTCTGCTATCCGGTCTAAGCTTCGAAATATATCTCAATTGACTGTGTATGTGGTTCTTCCAATTCTACAAAACATTAATTATGTACGGACTGTTGAGCAGTGAACTAGACTAACCATCACACACAATTAATGCTACATAATTCAAGGCTGCTAACACTTAGCATATATACATTAAAGCCATTTTAAAAATTAATTATAAATGCTCCACACAAATTAGCCTCATAAAAAGTGATACATAAAGTGTTCACCTTAGTTGTACCACTAGCTATTGGCTTTATAGTCTTAGACCTCATAGCTAAATGTCTTCTTACTGCGCCCCATATCATCCATGCTACCAACAAGCACTACAGAGAGAGGAGGGCGAGGCACAATACAAGTGAGACGGACAAAGAAGAAGATGATAATACACATTCCACAACATTTGAAATAATGCGACATATAAACGAGAATTAATTTAACATATCTAATGGATCAGATCCTCACTATAACAAAGAGGTATGCGAAGGTGAACGTCAAATAATCTCCCAACGGGTCATGATTATAGATCTGACTTCCATTTTCATGCATTGCGCAATTCTAATGAAGAATTTTGTAACACATTTTAATATTCAGATTGAGTGATTACTTTAATGAATAAAATTATGACTTTAAAACTGTTATTGTTTATGAAAAAGCTTAAGCATATTGTTTGCTTGACTAATCACAGAAGATTATCTTGCTGCTGGCAGTTGCCATGCCAACTTGACCAGTACACTGACAGAGAAATGTGCTATCAACTAAAGTCAAGAGATTTCCTCCCAAAACAAGTACACTAGAAGATTCCGAAGGATATTCCACAATCTTAGCTGAATCTTCAGAGATTGGTTCAATACTCTTTCCTTCAAATAACCACTTACAAGTGACAGGACCAGTGCCATTTCTGGGAGAGACTGCACATGTTACCGCAACAAAGCTTATGTTTCCACTTGGTGGCAAGCAAATATCACAACCGGCTTGTGTCACAAAGAAATCCTCTCCATTAGGTTTGCTACAGTTTTCCACTGAATTAATGATTACTGGTTCAGGTTTATCTGAATTAAAAAGAACATAATTAAGTATAAGATATTTACATACAGACCACATTAAACACGTCAGATGTGGCTGTACATATGTACTTACTGGAATTAAAACTTGGGGTAACTGGTACTGAGACGGACAGACAGAGGATCTGCAAGTGTAGTTAAAATGCAGAAGTAAAATTTACCAAATACATAAAGGCATCACTGCTAAACTAATAGATTTAGTACTTACAGATAGTAAAACACTTGTAAATAATTCTTGCATTCTCAGAATGGATTGGAGATGACAATTGCAGAGATGGAGATGAATTTCTTGTAGATGACTTGGTTCAAAATGGTACCTTGAGACTTGAAATCTTGTTGTCTCTAGTAAAGTTCTTCTGTTTGATGACTGAATGTAGTTTGATGGTTGCTCCCTTTATATCCTCCAGTAATGCTGCAATCATGCAGCTGTTGGCAGTTTTTCCATAACTACCATGACCATATATGGAATGGTATGTGCTAACAATGTAATTACATACTCTTTAAAATTGTATGCTAACAAATGGGTATGGTTTTATACATATGTAACTTGTATACACCCACACTTCATTCATAATCAACCAGTGCTTCTAAATTGTTATTTTAGTTATAAGTGATTTATAGTCTTGCAACAGCAGGGTTACCTTTGCAAAGCTATCATTAGTACAAGTTCAAATAGTTGTTCAATTGGTCCAGGGTTACAAGATTGATGTCAGATCTAGGGTTTAGGCCACAAAAATGTGTATATTTTTAGGGATTTTGTTGTTATATATATATATATACTTGCTGTATTAAGAAGCAGTCCATATGTGTATACATGACTGACTTGTAAACGTGAAAGATAAGAAGTTGTGTCAAATGATTAGTTCAATTGTTAAATAACCATTAATATTGGATTTTAAACCAACCTATCATATGTTGATGACTACTTTGAACTCAATTAAAGTATATGTACTTACTGGCAGACAGCTAGTTAAAAAAAGAATTAATAATACAATGTACAGTATGTACGTATATACGTATATACTGAGGATACATATACGTATATTCTTGCTAAGTGTACTATAGGACTACGTATATAACTGTTGTCATGCATTACAAAGCTTATGTGATAATATATAAGCAAGCTGACAGTGAGGTAATGTCATGTGTGTGGATTCCACAGCTTATTAAATAAAATTAATATTAAATAGCATTATCATTCTTAAAGAGTATTAATGAAATTATAGCGCATGATAAAGGGTTGAGCACAGAGCCACCTGCAGGTTCATGTCTAATCAAAGCCTTTATATTCTGCAATTTAGCTTCACATAGAACAATAAAATTAAGTTAACAAGGAAATTATGTCTACTCAAATTTCTGTAACTAGGCATTAGCTTGTTGGAGTTAATTCTGTGGTATTCAGTTAGAAAATTAAACAAGCTGGACTTTAAAGGATTTCTATATTGACCCTTCATGCATGAGAAATCTAATACACCATTTTCTTCATACACACAGATGGGAGAATTTAGAGATAATATACAGTTTCCTCTTTCTAAAATGATATCAATCCCCCAAAGGAAAGCATTTGCAGACTTGGTTCTCTGGTATTCAAAGTATGGCCATTCCACTCATAAGTATGTGGTTACAAGACACCTTCTTATACATTTAGCAGAGACTTAAAAGGGAATTTATAGACAGCACGTAGCTTAATTTTAAAGTGTCAAATATTCTCACAAAAGTATTTCTAGAATTTAAATATATATATACAGATAGTTTGGATACTAAAAATAAATGGACATTTATAGCCTAATATTTAACCCTTGTACGTTATTAAAATGTACTGCATTTGAGAATTTGATCATGAACTTTGTGGTCAGTGTATCTAGAACACCATACCCCAGGTGCAACAACAATGGCTAAATAAGGAGAATAGGCTAAAACACAATTTTCTTAGACTAATTATAGGACAAACCTATAGAGCTTTGAATGAGGATTCACTTAGGCTTATTTTTTCTCTATATAGTTAGACAGAACTGTTTCTATAGGAATTCCACCCTTCATTGGTAATACTTGTGTTCTTGTAGATCCTTTGTGAATCCTTGCATTTCATTATTCTGTATCAATGTTTGCTATAATAATCCTAATTATATGTCTAATAATGTTATTGGAAACATTTATTATGTTCATGAAAGGGTTACATAATATTAGATCATATTTCATATAACGGAATAATATGTCAGAAAATATCTAGTTACATGTTTGATATCTATCAAAAGGTAGTAGCCTATTGTTTAGTAGTACATTGATGTTCCAGTTAAGGTTGGCAGCAATCTAAGATCTAGAGTGATTACTACTTCTCCGTTATTTTTCTTCTTTCTTAGCATCTGTATACAAGTACATATTCAGAGACTAATAAAATTCATCCCTACACCTGTATATACATGCAATAATCTCTTCGTTCCTAAATGTAGAGCTACGTATCTACATATACATGAACCATAAACTTTGTATTCCAATCTTAAGGAATTAAAAAGGTAACTGCAGGTTCAGTGAACCCTGGATATTTCCTATCTATAATACTAAATAAAGTCTTTGTATTCACAGAATGCTGAATAAAGAATTTGTTTTTATTAATTTCCCAACCCTGCATATCTGTGTTTGGGGTATTATTATAGCCACAAGCTTTGGAATCTTACTGTTAAAGTTGTATCCCCCTGAAGTGGAATTTTCTGGATCATTCTCTGTTTCATCATCTTTAGGATTTGTTGGAGAAAAATGTCCAGTTTTCTTTTTTAATTTTGGAACTTTAGAATGAGGTTGTTCATCGTCAGCAGCAATTGTTTCAAGAGCAGTATTGACAAAATTGTGTCCTTCCTCTTCCTCAGGTTGATCAAGTGCCCCAAACTCAAATCCCCTGTTGACATGAAGCAAGAGCACAAGAAATACAGTCAATTTCTAAGCTAAGTGATATTACAAAGAATGTATGATATATATTATGGCCATTTCCTATGATATACTGTTCATTAATCAATTAAATCAAAAATTCAAAGTAAGATTGTGTGCAAAGAAATACAACTAGTAATTATATAATCTCCAATGGAAGCATAATACCATATTTGGTATCCCTTGTGTATGTAGTATAGTACATATGTACCATGTTCAAAAATGGATTACAACTATAATTACATTTGGTGAAACAGAAATGTACAAAACACACTATCAAAACTTTAGTTTGTTGCATAATAGTGCATATACCTATTTCCTGACAATACTTGTTTCTTTTCCCTATTTTTCCAATATCGGTAAACAAAGAAAGCCACAACAACACCCACTATTATGATGATTATTAGAACCACAATGGCAGCAACCACAGATCCTGCTATTACAGCAGTCATATCAAATGCACAGTCATCTTGATAGGGAGAATCCACTGACACTTGACAGAACTGGTCCAAGTTAACTCGTTCAACATTAAGAGATAAACTAGCAAGTTCTCTCCATTTCTGAATAGCAGCCAATATATTATCAATATTTGTATCGCTTGAGGTGACCACTCTAGCCCGAAATACTACACTATCAGCAGATGAGCGACAACTAAACTCTGGAAAATCAATAGATCCACCATTTCCTATAAAGTTACAGTTGCAGTATGTTCGTATTCCAACATACAGTGCTTCAGTTAACATAGTGGCATAGCCAACATTGGTTTGCTGTAGTAGCCAAAAGAATACACAAAATAAACATAAGTACTGCTAATGTCCATCTTCTTTATAAATTGTTGCTTACTAGCCAGTCATAACAGTCTCCAATTTTGAGCAGTCTCAACTGAATATACCTGTAATCATTGCCTGAGTTGGGTAAGAACAGAAATGAATTAAAAATGGACTTTCAGAGGATCACAAAATATTCCAAGGTCACTGATGAGGGGTGGAATTCCCAGAAATAGTTGTTTGGACAAATGGTCAGGAAAAGAAGTATGTCATCACCTTCTGAAGCTTGACAGATTTACGTACTACATACATAGTTGATTTTCTGTGTCTATATACCATAAATCATTAGTACCGGTATAGGTCAGGAAAAGGGTTTTAGATATTCACAAGCAAGATGTCTGACAGGGCAGCAAAATAAGACTACTAAACATGGTACTACCTACCGGCTGTCATAAATAACTGTTCTGGTGACCAAGTAGAGGTATTTCCACCACTATTAGTAACTCGTACACTCACAAAATAGTTGGTCAGAGGGGACAGGTTTACTATGGTGCTGGTGAGTTCATTTGAATCATCTGTCACTGATATGTCTCTGTGTTGACTACAATGTTGGAGTGGATCTCGAACTTGTGTAGACCAGCACAAACGATAGGATGATAGTTGAACAGCATTCCATGACATTACTTCTGGGGCTTTCCAATTAACAGTTAACTCATCCCTGGAAATAGTCACTAAATTTAGATTCCTTATTGGACTAGGGTCTATAGTTAAATAGATAGAAATGTATATAAAACACAGGTGAAGGCACCTGCAGGGTAAACAGCAGAATATTAACTTTTAAGATAAATTTATAAATTAAATTTCCTCTCAGGTAAATAAATTCCTTTGGACTCACTTGTTGCAACAGTTGTGAAGTTATCCTTTTCTGGTTCAGTAGCATTACCAGTGCCCAGAGTAACGTCAAGGATGACCTCATACATTGTTCCATAATGAAGATTAGTGATGTTATGCGAGTTGTTTTCCACATTAACTTGATAAGTTTGGGGCTCCAGTTCCACGAATGGTGCCACCGCCCTCCAACTGAGCTCGTACATGTTATTAGGATGAGAGATGGGAACATCCCAAGTGATAAAAATGTAAGTCTCCCCTGAATATTTTGCCTTCAAATTGAATACTGCATGATCGAATGTTGAAAACAATAGCATTGCATATATTTGCTTAAGATCTTATTTATTTGGTATACTTATATTTTGTTCGCGGAGACATTAAGGTCTAACCTAAATGCTACATTTTCAATTAAACCGGATGCATTGATCGGAATTTACGGCGACACGCCCTAATTTAACGTCCTCAGGCAGATTCTTCATAAATATAGTAAACACACAATATAATAAAGAAACCATATTAGGCTTAATTGCTTGTATTTTTAGGTTGCTATTTTCCTTTATGACATGTACGATTCAGCCGACCCCGCCTTAGCTAGCTAGCTAGGTACACCACCCAGGAGGCATGTGGCCATATTTAAATACCCGACCCGATGTCCTACCTGTTTGACTGGCGACCAGTGTGCATTTCAGTAAGGTCACCCATAGCAGCGCTGCTAGAAGCTGGTGCCGTAAAGACCTCATTCTTCTACCTTGGACGGCTTCCTTTCTCTTTGGATTGCGCAATTCCGGATATTGCGTAACCAACAAAACATTTTAAAAACAATATCATATAAATAAATAAAGGAATACTGAATAATAAAGGAAATTGGAAAAGATAAAGATTGGTAAAAATAAATAATGATGTATGGTTACTTGTCATGAGTTGGTGTATTTGTTCCTGGACCGGTTGGGACTTCCTTATTGGGAAGAGCTGGACTGTATGGCATGAATACAGGTGGCTGAGTTGGAACCCACTGATGGTGAGGGGACAGGATTGGATTAGGGTAAAATCCTGACATATGAAAATCATACTCATTGATCAAGGTAGGAACGGGAGTTGGAAAATCATTCTCAGTGAGAGGTTTGTCTGACCATCTCTCTTTAATCCAGTCTCTGTGCTGGAGTATCTGCTTGTCGATGTGCATTATCAGACCAAGGATTGTTCTTTTGGATTTAACTTGTGGTTCTCTGTGTAGCACTGCACGGCTGAGACACACAAAGGCATGCTCAAAGGCCTTTCTTGCATTAAGAATATTGTAAGATCCTCGTGCTGTGTTCTCACGGCAGTTGAGGTCAGTTGGGTCCATAACACAGAGCATACCATCTGACAGGCTATCACCATGAAACAGCTGGCTCTTTGGAAAATACCCCCCTCCATCGTAGAGATGAATTCCAACATTTTGGTAGTTGAAGCGTCTGCCATAAAGTTCAAAAAACTCAATCAACAACTCTCCCAAATTCAAATCCTGGCTCAAAATGGAAGACTTCTTAGGGTGAAGTTGCAAAAAGCTGGTAATCAGTAGAACTAGAGTGTATGATCCAATTCCTCCTTTATACACCTCATTCAGTTGGTGTTCGGTGAGAAACTCTTTAATTACAAAAAGCAGCTTACAGAGAAAGGGGTACTGCTCCATATACAACAAAGTTATTCTTACACTCTTAATACCAGTGTAGCTGTTAAACCCAATGTCAATCTTTAGTCTTGTTTGTTTATGGACTAGTTTTATAATCGGAATCTTCACTTTGTCCAAAACTAAAATTGATTTCGGTTCAGCAATATCTGCGTTTCTAATTTCAGCCTCCAAAGCAGCTAAAAATTGGGGCAGACTGGGCCATGCTCCCAGGATGACAATATCTATGTCACTCGTTGGTAGAAAGAGTTGCGTCTGAAAACTCCCGATGACGCACACTTCCAGTTCTGGCCATTTAGTGGCGATAATTCCCTTTATATTGTCCACAACTTCTTTTCGCATTCTAACTTCGCAAGGTCTCGGCTTAAGGAACTCGTAAAAGTCATTAATCTCTTCATTAAAACCTTCCATATCGAATGTATATTCTTTTATTTCATTCTTCCAAGGACATTCGTTGTCAAATTTCTTTGAATTCTTTGGGCTGGACGAAACGGGAAGGTCCATTTCATTGTTCGCACTAGAAGTTTCAAGCAGGCCAGCTTCAAGTATGGGTCTCCACGTCTGAGAGGATGGCCCTTGACTTTGTCCGTAAAAGGACTCCAACAGCGGCTCTCTCGATTTCATTGTTTTCATTCTTCCATGTAGCGCATAGATTTGACTGAAGGCGTGGCTAATAAAATGGCCGTCCTCTTACATGCTTGGAGACTAATCGTGAACTAATATCCATTGGAGAACTGTATTACTAAACGATATTGTTGATATCTTAAATAAAATGAAATTGAATTGCTAACAGCTGTTTAGAAGTGATCAATTTAGATTGACATCATGTAATAAATGATTTACTACTAGGTCCTGGGAGAGAATCAGTTCCTCTGGTACTCCGTGGACCTGACTTATGGAACCCAGGAACAAAGTTCTTTTTACACCACTTTGTCATGGTTGAATCTCTTTGCTCTACCATTTCACTGTCCAGTGATATGATTTGCTGAAGGAGTGTCTCCTCTTTTTGAGCAAAAGAATCATCCCCTAAGACACCTCGACCAAGGATCAAGTAAGCATGCTCAAAGGCAAGCTTGACACTTAGATAGTTGGATGAAGATTTGGCTACATTGTTGCCGTAATCAGTCGGGTCTACTATGCACAGCAGGTCTGGAGTCACTCTGTTGTACCAAGACCTTTTAGGGAAATATTTCCCACCATCATGCACTTGGATTCCTGTTCTTTGGTGGTTGAATAGTCGTCCATACAGCTCAAAGAATTCTAAAAGAAGAACTCCTAGATTAGCATCACTCTTAGTGGCTTGTCTCCTTGGATGGAGCTGAAGAAAGCTAGTCACCATTAGAGTTATAGTATAAGATCCAAGGCCACCCATAAATGTCTCATTAAGGTCACGCTGAAACAGAAACTGCTTTATAATGACAACTAGCTTTGGAAGGATTTGTGGAAACTGTCTGATGTAGTGCAGTGTAACATTAGCACTCTTCATTCCACTGGAAGAGTTGAAACTGATGTCCACTGCTATTCCTAATAATTTATCAACAAACTTGACAATGGGCACTCGTGCTTTGTCTATTACACGGATCGAGTCGGGCTCTGCAATATTAGTTCTCTGAAGTACACTTTCTAAAGTGAACACAGGCGGCAAACTCTGCCATTCTCCGTATACTACAATATCTATGTCACTGGTTGGCAGAAATAACTCCGTTTTAACGCTACCAAAAAGTTGTACCTTCGCTCCCGGCCACACTTGCAACACAATATTACGTACTCTGTCAACTACTTCATGTCGAAAGAGAATCTCCTGGGGACGAGGCTTAACAAAAGAGTAAAAATCATTGATTTCCTCGTGAAGGCCTATTATGTCGCGCGTGTATTCCTTGGTTTTCCACGGGCAGGAGGATTCCATCTTACATGAGTTGTAGAACCCCTTTTTAAAAATTCATATCCCTGTGACTGTGGGTGCGACGGCCATTTTACTGAGTAGATTCCTTCCTAATTCCTATTAAGTCAAGCGGTGTGTCCACAAGAAAAATGGCTGTCCTTTGGGAGTTTCTTTGTCTGGTAATTGGATATTTCTACGACCTGTTAACAAGTATCTTGTCCTTCATCATACCAAGGAGGTTCAAAACAATTAAAGACTACAGTGATGACATTGTTTTGATTACTGGAGCAGCAGGAGGCCTTGGGAGGTATCTGTCGCTTGAGTTTGCCAAGAGAAATGCCACGCTCGTTCTCCTGGACATCAACGAATCGCAACTTAACATACTTAAAGAAGATATCAAGAGAGAATTTCCAAAGATTGAATTATTAACGTTTGTGTGTGATTGTTCTGATCCCGTTGCTGTGGCCACTTTAGGGAGCAAGCTTCGTAGGGAGGTGGGAAATATATCTGTTGTGGTCAACAATGCAGGTATTTTGAGCGGAAAGAGTTTGCTGGAAGAGTCTGACAGAGAATTTGAGCAGGTCAACAAAGTAAACTATTTCTCTCACTCTCTGGTGAGCTAATAATAATAGTAATAATAATTAATGTTTTAATGGTGAGCTAATAATAATAGTAATAATAATTAATGTTTTAATGGTGAGCTAATAATAATAGTAATAATAATTAATGTTTTAATTATTGTGTACAAAAGAACTGAAATCAATTAAAAGGCTCAACCAGATTGGTTTATAGGTAAAGTAAACTGCAGCAGCTTGAGGGGTGAGTGAGGGGTTTTATAATTCTTATAATTCTTACATCTAATTAACAGTAGATAGCTAAATTCATGTAACCAATAATTTATTTTCTTATTGTGAATGTTGTGATCTAACTGCAATGCATTTCAACTGCAGACTGCGAGGGAGTTCCTGCCATGGATGTTGGAGAATGACTATGGCTACATTGTCAGCATATGTTCTGTCTTGGCACACATGGGAGCAGCCAGGGCTACCAGCTACTGTGCCTCCAAGTCAGCTGTGTATGGGTTTGCTGAATCTTTAGTCTCTGAACTCAGATCTCTCGACAAAACTGGAATTACCGTATGCTGCGTCTGTCCAGGGCATATTTCTACTAACTTGTTTAGGGGTGTAACAGTAAGACGTCCTTGGATAACACCCTCTTTAACACCAGAGGAAGTCGCTAAGAGAATTATGGATGCCATCAGTGATAAACAATTTCTTGTTTTGATTCCAAGAAGATTCAATTTCTTTATCTTTTTAAAATGGTGAGGAGAGTCAACATGTAAACAATCTTCTAATGTAATTATAACACGAGTCTTTGAAGAGTGGTATCAGAAACTGGCATCAATGCCAAGTGGAAAAAATCCAAGTTTATCCTTCAAGTCCTATGTGTGCATGTTATTTATGTAAAGCATTAATGATCTATATGAAGGTATACAAACATGCACTTTGAATCCTAAAAGATTTCATCAATTACTTTTTGTGTTTTCCTCTTTGCATGATTTCCTCTGGTGTGGTTACCACTTATTCTTTGGTACACTCTGTACTAAGTTGTGCAGTGAAACTAATGTTATCTTCTTTGTTGTGCAGGATATTGCCACAGAGAACAATTTTGAGACTTTCTAAATTTGTCGGTCTGGATACAGCAATGAACACGTTTGTTGGGCATGCAAAGAGGCAGTAACTGAATCTGCAGTGTAAATGTGATATTTTTATTCCTAAATTATTCTTCATTGTTTATCTTTCATGTGAGATTTTAATAATAGAGCACTATTCTCATCAACTCTAGCAGCGGCATCGTAAATTTCCAGGAATTTCCCGAAATTTCTGAGTAATTCCAAAATGGCCGAGCGATTTCACAATTTCTCTGGCATAAGAACCGTACTTTCTGAAGATCAGTGTACGGCAGAGCGGAAGGATGCTGTAGCTAACTATGATGGAGCTATTGCTCTCAGCGAATACTGCTTAAAGCGAGGGGAATTCTTCGAGGTCACGCTGGATTCTATTGTAAATGAAAAATGGACCGGATCGTTGTCGATAGGTAGTTATAGACTGACATTAGAGACGCGACCAGTGTTTGTCTTACACGTATATATGAGCGAAAATAGACTCAGGGTACAGATATACGATTATAAGCATATATACATATATCTGTAGTGATACCATATATAGAAACTCTGGCCTATGTATACAATTACAAATATTCTGTTTCATTGCAGGTTTGTTAAAGGGAAAATTGAAAAGTTTGGATTTGAAGAGTGTGGATTCATTTACAGAAATACCTTATCAGCAAGCTCAATACTGGTGTCTCTCCTCCAATCAGATTAGCTGCAACACCTTTGAAGGTCCTCATATATTGAATGACAGCTACAAGCTCAACTTGGATGATCTCACAGATAGAGAAAGAATTGGTGTAATGGTTCATAAAGACAAATCCCTCCACTTCTACCTCAATGGAGTGGACCAGGGTATAGCGGCTTCAAACATTCCATCAGGTTAGCTGAATCCTGCTTCCGTAATCATTAGTCTTCAAAGGAATATTGTTGCTTTATGATTTAATCCATCTTTTGATGTATAGAGCTTAATTTAGCATGTAATTAAGTCCTTCCTGTTTATGTGTGCTTCCTGTTCATATTCATGTGTATATCCTAATATGCTGATGAAGTCCTCCGGGTAGAAATGTTCAATTTTGTTTTAAATACAATTGTTGCTGAGTCTCAATAAATTAGGATACTTACTATGCACGCAACAAAAAACCCTTATCACTTCATGTTCATGTGTGCTTCCTGTTCATGTTCATGTGTGTAGGTGCATATGTGGTCATTGATGTGTATGCTCAGTGCTATGCAGTGTCCATAGTTCCTATGAGTGAAAGATCTCAGCCAAATATACAAGTTGAGGTTCAATCAGGTTTGTTTTGAATAGCAGGAATGGTCTGTCTGTTATGTCCAATGACTTCACCATGTCTTTAACCAAACAATTAGGTGCAGTGGTGTTGCAACAAACATGTTTATTTCATATATGTCCACTGTATATTGCTCTCAGTTGTGAGCATGAACCACTAAACTATTATGTGACTGCCTTCTCATAGATGAAGAAGAAGAAGAAGAAGAAGACCTAGATGAAGAAGAGCTCTTTAGAGATGAAGAAAGGCTACTAGTAGGAGACAGATTTACTACATCCAAACCGAGAGACTCTTTAATGCCAGAAAGGCCATTTGATAGTGATACTCAAAAGATGTTTGACAGTGACACCTATGTGACTATTGACAACATCAAACAACATACCACACCAGATAGAGTAGACTTTACCACTCAGATGTTGAACCAGGGAGAAGAGAGTCTCCCCAATTTACCCTCCATCCCAAAGCAGCACAACACCCTTCAGACACAGTCTCGCTATCCCCCACAGCCCAGGTGGTCCCACAGCGAAGTGACATCCCCTCCTGCCAAGTGAGCTGTGGGCGTGTCATGGGACACACATGATCTGCCAACTGTGCTTTCTGGTGTTTATAGGATGAGGTTCTCTCGACATCATGGCCTGAATGTAGAGCTGTCTAGAGATGGTATGACAGCACAAAGAACTGATGGATACAATAGAGGGATTGTCTTTTCGGATGAACTGTTGCCAAATAAGATTGTATTTGAGGTCAGCAACATGTACAGTTTATCAACCAGTGTACATATGAATGCGAATGGCTGTCATATGGGTGTATTTTCATTCCAGATTCAGATTGTTGATTTTGAAGATACGTGGGATGGAACCCTGTCCATGGGAATCACATGTGTCAAACCTGAGAAGGCCTGTAGATTCCCCTCAGCTGCCGCCATTGATGAGGACAGCAGAACTAGACAGAGAACGTTCACTGTCTATCAGAACTGCCTTTATATAGATGGAAGAGAGGTCTGTCATTCTGTTTCACCTTTTGACCTCTTTGTAATTTTATATTTCATATTGCGTGTGCATGGATTAGATTAATGTGTATATATACGTATATAGCATGTACATGTAATATGTATGTCTATATGTATTTGTATATCTGTGTAGATTAAGAGCACTCGTGTTGATATGAGTCGCTTTAAGAAAGGCGACATTGTTGGAATATTTTGCTTGATTGATAGAGAAAATGGATCAGATAATTTGTACATGGTTTGCAACAGAAAGCAAGTATTTCTCATTGCCAAGAGGTATATCATATAATTACCCATTTGATAGTGTAGAGGTGCATACAGTATATAGTGCATGTAAAGATATGTATGTACATAAAATAGGATTCCTTCAGATCGATATGCTGTAGTGGATATGTACGGAAAATGTAACAAAGTCAAACTGCTTCCATTGCGAGATGCTCCTGAAAATTTTGGAGGCCAGAGAAAGTCTAAAATGAGTATGCAATGAATCATCTAATATACTAACTGCTTCTGATATGTAAGTTAGGTATCTGCTGTGTGCTTTGCAGAAGAATTCAAAGATGGAAGACAGTTTGGAGCAGTTTCCTCTAGTGTGGCCCCAAGGAAGGATGTCACTCTTCAACAGAAGCCTTGTTCCTACAGAGATGCATGTGCAAGATATCTGAAGTCACTGGCCTTACCAGGTATACCACACCTGACTCCTGTTCTATGCTGTTTAAGGGATAACCTCTATTAGGATGTTAATGGTCCTTCTGATTGTTAATGTTGATGCTGTATGTGTTATATTGTATTTTCTTAGCACACAATTAAAATATTATATTGTCTATACATATTCCTTCAGGTGATTTCTTTGATCCTACTCCTGGATACAACAAGTGCTTCTGTCTTGATTGCCATAGTTACAGAGGTGATATGGAACTCTATTCGAGAGGAAATCCGAGTCAAAACTATTCCTTGCCGCTTGGCTGGTGCAAGTTTGCCCTGCTGTTAGTATTGCTATTTATGCTCTTTGAAGCCATCGAGCAGGCCTTGTTACTAGGCAATGTTACTAAGCAATAGTGGTTTCCCTGTCCTTAGGGCTCCTCCAAGAGCAAGATCTGTTAATGCCTTTCGTGATTACCACATTGCCTTCCATGGAACCAAAGCAGACAGTCTTAGGAAGATCTTGGACTCAGGCACACTGCTTCTACCAGGTACAATCTATGGACATCAGCTAAGCTAACATCAATGCAATCACATACCTTGAGTTTCAAAGCTGTCATTGTAATAGGATGTAGGGCTGTCTTTCAGTAATGTGGTTATTGCTAATGTGCTACTGTGGTTCAGATTCACTGCACTGTCATCTCAAATTAGTTTTATGGTATCTGCAACATTCAGCAGACTCTGTTGTCATTGTATGTATGTATGCAGGAGACATAGCTCTAGGAGGTGAGGTAGTTGGACAAGGCGAGGGACACTTTAAGGAGGACTGGAAACCCAAGGACCTCGATCTCAGTCAGATATTTCTCTCTCCTTCCATCAAATATGCGGGATGTGCCGCATATTCCAAACCAACAAAGTAAATGAGTCATTATGCATCCTAATTTTGTAAAGATATACCAGCCCCCCTAACCCCTAAACATCTTCCTACGCCTATGTGGTATAATAAATAAAAATGGTTTCTTTCCATGTTAGCAGTTGACTAATGAAGATGTGGTAATCTTTTTGTCCTAGGTTTTGTGATCCAGATACTGGAACAATGTATGATGCTCGGGTAGCATTCCAAGTTCTTATCAGACCTGGCTCTTACAGGATTGGACAAGAAACAGTTGGTGCGGGTTCAAAGGGAATCAAAATTGATGAACATTTTTCTAATGATGAGATTGAGTGGGCTACTAAAGAGAAAGTTGCTACAATACTGTATGGACTGTTAGTAGAACTGAGGCTTCCCAAAGAATCTCTGCCCCTAAGCTCCAATGTGTGCTAAACCATGTTTCTCTTGTTATATATAGTACCTGAAATAGTTGTAAAGAGGATTTTGATGTAATTTAATTTGACGAATCTATATGTCTGAGAAAGTCAATGTACATGGTACGGAAGTGTACATGAACCGGAAAACATATTAATAGTAACGGCCATATTTGGAAGGTGTACCCTTCGCTGGCATTACGTAATTGGGAACTTCCAAAGCTCACGTGTTAATTTTGCCCAATTTGTAAAACCTATTCTTGGAATAGGGTACCAGTATCGGAACAATCCTACCATTTCAGGTTTCTTTTTGTTACTTTATCAACTACTTTTGACTCTTTATATAACCTATTTGTTATTGAAGTTTAACGGACTGTACATTTCAGTCGACATTATAGTCGTTGCCAAGAAGACAGGGAAGAAATTGCAAAGGTTTAAGCCTCTTTGTAGAAGAGTGAAAAGTGACATTTTGACGTCCAGGGACTGCTTTCCCGGGAACTAGTACACCCAATACGTCTCTGGTAAGTATTTAAAGAGATGTTGTTCTAGAATATGTGATTTATTTGTTGTTTAGCCAGCCACAAATGTTTCGGAAAGTGTGCCACCACTATCACTGTTACCTAGAACGGAATGAACGACGTTTGTGTGAAGTGTAGTCTATAGTTATTACAGTTTTACTATTCTAGTTAGTGTCAGGTCTCTTAGGTTGTTACTATGGCCGTTAGATACCGCTGGTGCGCATTTGTGGTCGTGTTGTATGGCGCGAGTTTCGCGCAACTTTGCGCCTTTGGCGCCTTGGTTATGAGTAACATTGAAATTGCGAGCATTACAGGTTTCTCATTAATAGTATGTTGATATGGTAGTGAGTGGGTAGGACAGTGATGTACCTGTGAACAGGCATATATGATGTCAGCCTGGAGGTGAAGTAGGTAACTTAAAAGAAGAACCACAACAAAGCATACAATATAAGATTAAGATAATAATATAAATATTAATAAGTGAACACACAAACTGTGTATAGAAAAAGAATTAGAGTATCAGTTGAAGAATAGCCCTTGAAATCTGTAAAAGATAACAAAAACTGATTCATATTTAAACAAAATCTTTTAGTTAACTTTTGTTTATTATACCAACTATCCTTCAGTCAGTAGTGTAGGCTAATATTAATAAACCTAACCCATAGACTGTTAAAAATATTATTGGTCAAGGAAGCCATTTTGTCTGTTGGTGTTTTCCAATTTCTGGGAAGCCCTCTGAATGCAGTTCCTTCACGTTTCTATCAGCTGTGCAAGCAAGTGCAATTTGTGGGGGCGGATTAGGCTTCACATTGAAAAGGATGTCCTATTAGATAATACATAACCCTGTTAGAGGGGATTTTCTGTTATTCTCACGGGCTGCTAGTTATGTCAGAGTTATGAGACTGCAGTTTCAGTGAGAGCTGTATTTATCTTGTAGTTTAGTTGTGGCTTCATCACGTGTCATTATGGCATCTCAGGAATGTGAATATTTGTAGAGCTATACTTGTAGAATTGATATACATATACTTGTAGAATTGATATACATATACTTGTAGAATTGATATACATATATACCTCACCAAGTATAATAGTGAATACAGTTTGGTGGCCACCAGAGGTATATGTGGTCATTGTATCATTTTGCATAGTGCTCTTTTAATTGATTTCATATAATGGATTTGCTATCTAATCAATTATGTGTATGTGTATGTACGTATTTGTCTATTTTATGAATATTTTTCTATTTTCCTCCTGGTTTAGGTACCTGTTTTATTAATTTTGTTATTAATTCATTAATGTAACCAAGATGGCATACCCCAATCAGTATCCCAGATACGGAGGTGGAGGGGGGCGTGGCAGGGGGAGGACCCAGCCTCAGTAAGTCCTGCTAAGCTGCACTGTATATTGATGCTTTCAAACACTTCTTTTCTCTGCCTCATTTGCAGCATGGCCGCATTGCCTGTCCAACCTCAAATATTTCAAGCACCAGCTCCTATGGCTAGACAGGTAACAACTATCTGTGTATACAGTCATTGTTTTGATGATAGCACTTGTTATTTTTACGAATGCATAAGATTTAATTTCTCAATTTAAACATTTTCTTTCTGAATGTCATTACAACCTCTTTCTACCTCTAGCAAACCCAAGTTTTGCAAACAGGGATGTATGGCCAGCCCACAATGGGGCTGTATGTGCCTGGACAGCCTCTGATGCAATATGCCGCTCAAGGAATACCTGCTGCCCAGCGTCAGCAGCAGCAGCAGGCACAGATGTTGTTTCAGCAGCAGCAGCTTCAAATGATGCAGCAGCAAAGCTTTCAGCAGCAGTTTGCTGTTAGAGAATTGCCTAATAGACAAGGAACAGGCAATTATAAGCCAGCACAAACCTACCAGCCACCACAGCCGATCACTGGACAACAGACAGTTCAGCAACCTGCTCCTGCAAAGAAGAGTAAAGCCCTACTTATTGTTGATCCAGATTCAAATAAGCCAGTTGATTTATCAAACATTGGTGCTAGCAAAGCTAGCAGTAAGTCTCCGCAACCCACTCCTACAACATCAGTAGTTAGCCCAACCACAGAATCGAAAAAGGTGGAGTTCCTAACTGTAATCGGCCAATTAGCATCACAGCAATCTACTCCTGTTTCCAGTAAGCCAGTTTCACCCATGGAGAAGGATGCTCCAGAGAGTTTCGATGATGATTCTAAAATCAATGGTAAAAGTGACATGCCTACAATACCATTAGCCACAGAATCACTAGCCTCTCTGGCTACTGATAGACTGCAATCCGACCAGCCCAGAAGGGAAGATAATGTGCCACCTTTGGGTTCTGCGGAGGTAGGGGGCCCAATGGAAGAGGGGAAACTGGAGGATGAGAGATCAGAGGAAGGCCAAGCTGTAGCCAGTGAACCTACTGCTTCCGAGGAACCAGTCACAGGGCAAGAGCCTAAATCTGAAGAGACTAAGGGGAAAGGAGAAGAAGATGTTATCAAGGACATCAACCTGCCTGAACCCTCTGATGGGCAGCACTCCGAGATGCCCACAGAAACAAGTGCTTTAGAGGTAAATGAAGCATACATTAAAGAGCCTGTACCACATGTGAAGGAAGACAATGTTCAAGAACCTGCACCAGTAGAGAAGGAGGCTAGACCTGCACCAGTGGAGAAGGAGGCTAGACCTGCACCAGTGGAGAAGGAGGCTAGACCTGCACCAGTGGAGAAGGAGGCTAGACCTGCACCAGTGGAGAAGGAGGCTAGACCTGCACCAGTAGGTAAGGAGGCTAGACCTGCACCAGTGGAGAAGGAGGCTAGACCTACACCATTAGAGGAGGCTAGACCTGTACCAGTAGAGATGGAGGCTAGACCTGCACCAGTAGAGAAGGAGGCTAGACCTGCACCAGTGGAGAAGGAGGCTAGACCTGCAGCAGTAGAGAAGGAGGCTAGACCTGCACCAGTAGAGATAGAGGCTAGACCTGCACCAGTGGAGAAGGAGGCTAGACCTGCAGCAGTAGAGAAGGAGGCTAGACCTGCACCAGTAGAGAAGGAGGCTAGACCTGCACCAGTGGAGAAGGAGGCTAGACCTGCACCAGTAGAGAAGGAGGCTAGACCTGCAGCAGTGGAGAAGGAGGCTAGACCTGCACCAGTAGAGAAGGAGGCTAGACCTGCACCAGTAGATCTTCCTGCAGCAGAACCATCCAGTGACTCTTTGGACCTCCAAGCTAGTGATGAGGGTCTACAAGAACCAGCTTCCACTAAAAGTTCAGTCACTTTGGAGTCAGTTGATTCTGAAGTTGGCCAAGGTAAGCTGTTACAGGCACCACCTGATTGGTATCTAACCAGATATAATTAACCATATATATATGTATGTACTTAAGGATACTATCAATTCTTCCCTCCTCTAGTGGAGTCTTCTGAAGATTGGATTGAGAAGACCGTTCCTGATGGGAAGACAGATGAACTTACAGTGGAGGATCAGGATGGATCGGTCAACGGAGACGGTCCTTCCCAAGAGGACCTGTCCCAAGAATATGACGACATGGAAGAAGGGGAGATTAGGAGTGAGGAAGAAGCTAGAAGTGAAGAAGGAGAAGATGAAGTTAAAATTGAAGAAGGGTCTAGAAGTGAAGAAGAAGAAACTCAAGGTATGAAATATTTATGTATGTATGCATGCATGTACATATAGTAGTATGCATGTCCCTATCATGTATTTGCCTCTCTTGTCATTACTGATATGAGGACTTTATTGCCATATATATACATATATACCTTTCTTAGGTGGGAGGAAGAAATATGACAGAGAATATCTTCTGAAGTTTAGAGATGTGGCTGCTTGTAAAGAGCCCCCGCCAGAATTGTTGAGTACTGATTTGTTGGGAATACTACGCAGAGGAGGTAGTTATACAGAGAGAAGAGACGCATTTGGTATGAACTATTCTGCTTCCAGAAGAGATGGTGGCAAAATGGGAAGAGTAAGTTTGTTAATGTATATTTGAATCTCTATGCATTTCTAGTTGTAATATCCATATGCAGATCTTGTATCGGAGAGGAGTGGATGTAAAGTGCTTGTTGTATGACTCTCCATCTTTCTGCTTTAGGGTGTTTCTGGAGGAAAGAGTAGCAACAGAGGAGGGAAAGAGTCACAACGTAAGGTCATTCAGCAGCCAGTGGTAAGTGGATAGTCATTGGCTTGAAGTTGGAATATTCTAAAACACACTAGGAACTCTGAATACTATGAGATAACATGCATTCAATTCCTTGATGTTCCTTTTACTGAAATGCAGTCTTGTTTAGTCTCTTTGGTTGAATGGAACATTTTTCTTTAGCATAGTGAATTGAAAAAGTCTGAGAATGCCTGGAAGAGACCTGAAGAGGTTTTAAAGGACTTGCCCGAGGAAGAGAAGGAGACACAGGTAATCACTTGTGTAACATTACCTATAGCAATGTACATACATACTTATATAGCTGTCCATTCTATGGGATACTTTAGGATCTGTATAGAAAGTTTCAAGCTATTTTGAATAAATTAACTCCACAAAAGTTCCAAAACTTGGCTGAACAAGCTAAAGAACTCTCAAATAAGATGACAACTGAAGCAAGAATGATGGGATGTATAGAAAAGATATTTTTAAAGGTACGTGTTCTTTATGATAGTTCCTTTTTACATGCATTTGAGGTATGAATAGGTAGTTACTACTTACAACCTGATATGTTTTCACTGTACGTACATCTGTAGGCATTGGAGGAGCCTGTATTTAGTGTTGCATATGCCAAACTCTGTCTCACCCTTGCACCAGTAAGTTTGCATTTGTGTTTTAATCTACTCTGTGCTGCTTTGCAATGTCAGCTATATGTTATATATGTATTCCCTTCCACAGTGTAAGGTGCAGGTTGGTGTAACAGAAGATGGAAACCCAAAGCTGAAGTCTTTCCGTGCACTCCTTCTGAACAAATGTCAAGAAGAATTTGAGAAAGACAAAAAAGAAGATGACGAATTGGAAGGACTTAAAAAGGCTATAGGAGAGTCAAAGACGGTAAGAAGTAAATTATGAAAGACTTTAAGAGATTGTTGTCATAACTTATTTGTACACTTTCTTTCTCTAACCATTGTATTCCCAGGATGATGAACGGAAGCAGAGACAGGCAGAGTATACTCATGCTGAGTACAAGTCAAGACACAGGTCTTTGGGAAATATCAGATTCATTGGAGAATTGTTTAAACTTAAAGTACGTAAGTGAAAACATTTGTTCAGCAGGTATATTATGGATTTTAACTGATAAATGATTGCTGAAGATACTGAATGTGTTATTACACTTGTAGCTTCTTTCTGAGGCAATTATGCATGAATGTATTCAGAGACTGCTAAAGTCAACATCTGATGAGGAATCACTGGAGTGCTTTGCTAAATTAATGTCCACCATAGGAAAGGAGTTGGACCATGACAAAGGCAAGGTAAAAGTTGTAAAGTATTTTTATGCGACAATGACTATAAAGTCTCTTTGATGTAATCTGCTTTTACCAGACCTGGATGTCAAAGTATTTTCTCAGAGTAGATCAAGTCATTGAAGGAAGGAAGGTTGGATCACGAGTTCGATTTATGTTGCAGGATTTAGTAGAACAGAAACAGGTATGTCACCTAGTGACAACCCGTCCTAGTGACTTCTGATACACCTGAAAGTTACCATGGCAACTGATTTGTATGTATGTAGAACAATTGGGAACTAAGAAAGACAGCAACTGCTAACATGCCAACCACCATTGACAAGATCCATGCAGAGCAGAAGAAAAAGGATGAAGAGAGAGCACTGACTAGTCATTCCCACACAAGTAGTCGTGCAGGTGTGGGTCAGCGAGGTGGAGATCAGCGTCGCACCAAGGGACCAGCAGATGACAGAAGACATGCACAGCCACCAGCTCCAGTTGACCCATCGCGAATCAATCGCCTGCTTATGCCTAAAGTAGGCCAACTTTTATTTTCAATACTAATGCTTCTTTGATATGCATATGAGCATAATAGGTTTACTACTATCAATACTGATGATCTTCTTTTGTATTAGGACGGAAGAGACGTCAAACAGAAGCTTGGCCCCTCACTTGGTCCTAGTTGGCAGAAAGGCAAAGGGTACATATAGATATATCCTGTAAATTACACACTAACGCCAACTTTCAACTCATCAACTCTTTTGTTTTCTTTTTTAAAAGACCTGAACCTTCCAAACCTGATTCAACTAAATATGGTGGCCGTGGATCCAAGTAGGTTGCCTGCAACTGCTATAATAAATATTACACACTATGGACAAGGACCTCGTAAGTACATGGAGCCTTCTAATACAGTCATCGTGTTATGTCTGTAGGGGTAAGAAATCTGGTGGGCTAGCCCCTCCTGCTGGAAATAGGAGGTCATCTTCCCAGCCAGCTGATCCAAAGAAGGACCAACAGGACCTCTTGGCTACTGTAGCTAAGAAAACAGGCGGTCAGATACCCGAAAAGGATTCCACTCCAGTAGTAGCAGTTAGTGATGCCCTGTCAGAGGAAGCTGTGGAGAAGAAATCAGAAGCCATCATTGCAGAGCTGTGTTCTAGTAATGACTTTCAAGTTAGTAAGAGCTATACCTTGGGGCATCTTTAGGGTGGCCTATTATCACAGTTGTACACTGACTACTTTTCTCTTTTAAATTTCCTTTCTCTAGGAAGCTCAGACTTGTGTTTTAGAATTGAGATCTCCTGGCAAACTGAACAGATTTGTATATGTTGGATTAAATTATGGTTTAGAGAAGTCTTCAGTATTCAGAAAACACATTGGAACTCTTTTTGGAAAGTTACTAACAAATAAAGTGATTTCAGTTGATGTTTTCATAAAAGGGTAAGTTGAAAGAAAAACTTATAAATGAGTTTATTATTTTAAAGGCTTTGCTTTTGTTTTTAGCTTAAATGAAATTTTAGAGTTTTCAGATGACCTTGAATGTGATATACCTCGATTGTGGGACTACTTCTCTGAGTTTCTTGCTCCAGTAGTCTCTTGTCAAGGACTTCCCTTGGTAGAACTGACAAAGGCACCATCAGCACTGCTGGAATGTGGAAAGATTGGAAAACTTGTGGCCAAAGCTTTTCACAAGTGCCTGTCAGTAGAGGTAAGGAGATTATTGATATCAATTACAACAATCTGTAACCAACAATTCTCTTAAGATGATATACACATTTTAATTGTAAATATCTTTTCTGTGGTTGAATATATTCACTTATGATATAGGGACTTGGTCATGATCAGCTTTCCTCAATCTGGGCTTCATCGGGACTGGATTGGACAACACATCTCCATATACCAAAAGAAGATGTCACTGCTTTACTAAAAGACAATGTGAGAATGACATGTATTCCTTCCTGATTAGGTAGTATCTTTGATAACTTTTCTTTTTTCTGTAGGACATACTATTTCTAAATTCTAGTGCTAAACCTACTAATGGACACTCTAGTAGACATTCTAGCGAACATTCACTGATAGACATTAGAGTATGGGAACGTGACTTAGAGGAGCAATTGGCATCTACCACTGTCACATCAGAAGACATTATTGCACAAATAAATGTATGCCTACATACGTATGCATAACTTGTCTAAAATATGATTTTAAGGTATAATTCTTTTGCATGCTGTCAGTTATTTTGTCTGCTTAAGTTTGTGACAATGTGTAACATCTTTCTGTAGAAGCAGCATTTATCATATTCTAAGAGTGACGATTTTATATTAGCCCTTTCTGTGGCTTTGACTCGAGCTTCTATTAGTGGTGAGTTCATTTAGCAGTTACACTTACCAATATTTTAACTGGAGGTGAAGCGTGTAAAAGACAAGCTGTACAAGTGTTGCCTTGTATTTGAGATTACTATGAACTATGAAAAAACGTTCTTGTTCTCTCTGAACTCTGTATTGGTATATAATATTAGCTACCTTAAGCAGTTATATTTGTGATTTGTAGGCAAAGGTGATTCAGCTATTTTTAATAATGACAACTTTAAAAGAAGATTAAAAGTTTTAAGAGAAGTTGTTGGAGATAGTCTGGCTTTGCAGTTTAAAGTGCTCTGTGGTATTCACACTGTTGTGAAAGACAAGCAATACCCAGCAAGTGAGAAGTGACCAAATCTTTCATTGCTTGTAATTTCATTAGCTCCTCCTCTCTTTGTGTAGATACTCTTGGTGATATGTTTCATTGTCTCCATGATGATGACCCTGAAGTGATCTCGGAGGACGTGTTCTATCAGTGGGAGAAATCTCAGCAGGAGGAGGGTAATGGTGTGGCCTTATTACAAACGCAAAACTTCTTTGAGTGGATGAAGAGTGCTGAGGAGGAAGATGAAGAAGGAGGAAACCAATGACCATAAGAAACTTAAATTATAATTAAATATTACATTTAATGTTAAATCCAATTTCCTTTTTAATGTTGTCATATACATAAGTATATGTGTATATTGGTGCTATATTTACTGTGAATCAATTAAATCTGTGAAGCAGTATGGGTGTATTGAAGGTGTTATTGCGCTCGTTTTCCTATCATTCTGAAGTTGTTAGATTAATCCGTCCAAATAACATAATAATGGTTGCAAAAAGAAAAGGAGATCTTTGAGACCTTGTAGAGGAGAAGCTAGAAAAAAAGGATGAAAGGGACTGCAAGCTGACCAGTCCAAAGCTCTTGTGCCTCCCAACCATCACGTAGTAGTTAATAACATACCTGGGAATACGGATGAACCACATGTACTTCAAACTTAGCAAAGCCACACCTGCAAGACCAGACACAGCAGAGAGAGATTCATCAGCAAGTCACTGTAGGAAGAGTGATACATCATCACTTCCAAGAGCCTATCAAACTCCAAAGAATGCATTGATCAATACATTATGTAGATTGAATATGTTATACACCCCATACTATTACATAACTGATATCATCTTCCCTTTTTCTTTCGTTCGAAGATTTTTTCTTTTTTTCCTTTTTCGTTTTACTGACTTCGAAGTTTTTTTCTTTTTTCCTTTTCTTTTTTCTTCGAAGTTTTTTCCCTTTTTCCCTTTTTCTTCGATTTTTTTCTTTTTTCCTTTTTCGTTTTACTTTCTTCAAAGTTTTTTCCCTTTTCCTCCTTCGATTTTTTTCTTTTTTTCTTTTTCGTATACTTTCTTTCTTTTTCGCCTTTTTCCTTTGCGTAGTTATGCAATAATTTACAAGAGTATACTGAATGCTTACATTTGTGCTGGGTTATACTTATGTACGCTGTACTTGTGTCGCATACTTTTATCTTATTTTTACATCTCATTATGAATTTATTATCTCCAATTGGGATTGTATAATAACCACTGCACAATGATCATTTTTGTTTGACAATTCTGAAATATACATGTACATGGTTTTTAAATTAAAAAAAACAGTTCAGTGTAGTTTTTAAACAAGTTCTTCATGGTTGTAAAGAGACCATGCTGTTTCTTTTCCTTTGAGTGTTCTGTAGCAGTACTTCGTTTTGCATCACTTTACTGAGTGTAAAGGTGACCCCAGGGCACACCACGAGGAGGTAGAAGTACTTCGTGCCCCAAATGGCCTCCGGTTTCTCAACTCTGTTTGACACTTCCACTACTTGCGTCGTAAGAGAAGTTGCACGGGAGCGATCCGGCGTACCTGACCGACCTCTGACCAGTTACTAGTCTTGCCCTGCCACGCTACGAACAGAACAAGCCCGACCCTGGCGGACCACAAACTCCCACCAATGAGAATCATCATGTGCACACAACGTAGCTTGGGAACACTGCACACAGACTTTAGCTCATTGGGATCGGCCAGGCGCTTTAGAGTAGGGACCCATCAGTTCAATGAACTATAAGAAAAGAATTCAAAATACATGATATACAATGAAATACTACATTGATGCATGGATAGGAAAATTGAATACAAATTGAAATGCAAATGCCTTCCAAACCAACCTGAAGCTGCAGCCTACAACAGGGGTTCCTGACCGACTACGTAGTGGCACTGGACCCACGCTCCTCCAGGTACGGGTCGTATAGCAAGAATCCGCAAGTGCCAATTTAACACACAAGCAGGATTAATAGTGAGATACATCTCCAGGCACTAACCCATGATAGAGAGACCACCCCACTATACGAACACCGATGACCCTTTGTCGCATGGTACCATGGTCGTGCTCCTACCACGGTTTTCGCATCGATCCACACCAAAGTAGACCTCCAGAGTTGATAGCCCGGAGGCCAAAGACTGAAAATTTCCTTGCTTATTTATTAGAAATTGTCGGCGGGAAATTCGTGAACTTGGCGGAAAATCGTGGAATTAACATTTTGCTTATTGTTTTCGATGTCATGTTAAAGAACAATAGACAACATGCAGAACATGACCCGGCCTATTCAGCAAATTGTTATTGTTATTGAGTTTCTAAAAGAAATCATTTATGGCTATCCAGCGAAGCAAATCATAAAATGTCCAGTGACCCCATGAATAGAAATAATTAATTAATAAACAAGCTATCAATATCTTAATGAACCTCTGATTGTTTCAGCATTAAACATATGCAAGCATATGCACAAGCTCTTGCAAGCGCATGAATTGACATGTTTCATGCCCAACACAGGACAACATCACATTGAGAATATATATTTAACATTAAAGGTGTTTGTTATTATATTTTATTTGTGCATTTAATATCCTCGGATATTGCTCAATCAATTTGTGAATCCAAAATGGCCCCGGTGCTCAAATCGCAATTGCCTAGTTTGAGGAACTTGAACGTTACGTTTACGCTCATTGGTAGGTCATATTAAATTGTTTAGAGAATCAGACAGACTAATCTATATAGATCTAGCTACTTTAAATGAAGTCTATGTTTCTTTTTCTTCTAAGTTAATACTTTTTATTTGCGAGACTATTCAAAATGTAATTTGTACTTAACGTTTATACAAACTAACATTAAATTTTGATTAGACAAGTATATGTCTTTATTATGCAGCCTATACTTGATTTGCTGTATATTCATCTATTTATAGAATTGTCATGGAAGTCAAATATCAGTTACCTAGCAACATGTCCAATTAAGAAACAAGGAGGAATGAGTGCAATTATTAATTAAAGTTCTTGGCTTAACCCATGCAAGTGATAAAAGATAGCTAAAGAAAGTGTTGGATCAAGGGAAAATTTACATGTGAGTATAACAACTGTAAAGGTCCTGGATTACATCTGTTCAAAGAGACCACAAGATTTAGCATGTCTACCAGTTCCTAGTAACTAGTAACTGTAATTCAGTTAGGGAATGTGTGTAGTAAAGAAGGAAGAAAAGACTCCTGTATCCTCATCCAAAAGCACTCTTCAGGTTTAGTTCCCCTATAGGCTCATTTGGCAGGTTAGTCGGACCTCAGTGTGACATTGACATTGTCAAGATATCCATTTTAATGTCACTCTTGTCTTAGCCTCCTGAGGTCTCAAGTTCAGAACACTTGTCAACTCAGTATACATGAATAAAGTGTATAGGTATAGCTGTACAATTATATATAAGCGTGATCTTAGGACTCTGTTAACACTTTAACAAAATCCAAACATTCTCCAGCCGAACTACTGATTAGTAGTCAATTAGCCTTATAACTTAGCAATATAAATCTACCAACCATATGCTAAAAGATTACTTGCATGGCAGAGGCATACATGTACACTTTAGCAAAGTCTACATATACAAACTGTTTAAGCGTTTGTTTTTTAGATAAAGTTGTTTGCTTTTCTTATTATTATTTACTTTAAGGTTTGTGCAACACTCCCAGCCTTTGTACGTGCTTGTTTGTCATGCCTAAATATTGACAACTTTTATTATTCCTTTTACTTGTAGCACTTGTGAACAAGCTCAAAATGATGGGAGATGCTACATGCACAGCTGGCAGCTGTTAGACTGCAGCTTTGTGAGCTAGGTACATGCAATGACAACAAATAGCTTACCCCAGTAAGCACTTTATAGATGGTTTATGGACAAAAAAGCTAAAACATTGTATTCAAATAGGCAAACAGTTCAAATTTAATGTTATTTAATGTGAAATGCCTATGTTAATCAATTAGATTGTGTGGGTGACAAGTCCAGGCCAGCTAGTAGAAATATTGATGAATTATGTACATTCATGATCAGGTTATGGGACCAGCTATATGTAAGTTAATGTACTAAGTGTTCATTTGTAACCTTTGAATTGACTTGATTTGATTGTATTGTATTGTACCTGTTACTATGGCAATGTTGTTATTTGGTATTGCAATGGTAATTTGTGCTTACTGTTCTTAACTGCATGGTCAGACAATTTCCTACACTGGAATCATTTGATCATTCTTGGAGTTGTCTGTATCAGTCCAGGCCATTGAAAAGTACATTTTCAGCCATGTTTTGTCTATGCTCATCTATAGCAATAGTTGTGGATCTTTAAATTGACGAAGGAAGGGAATGGTATACTAAGCTAGCAAAAGAAATCCCAAACTTGTGTTTCTAACAGTTTGGCTGTAGTCTATAGCTCTCAGTTTATGTTATTCAGTCAGGCTAGGAATGTGATTCAGCTGGAGAGCTCCTTAGCCATGTACAATCCAGTAATAGGTTAATTCTCTCAATTAGTCCAAGTGTAGTCAGGTATATGGCTATTCCTGTTAATTGTAGCTAGCCATTTGGAGTTCCTAGTAACCTAGCTTCTATATAAGAATTGGGTGAAATTCATTCAAAGTTTTAAGTTGTAAATGATTAAATTTGAGTTGAACTATTTGCATGAATACTGATTCTTTGGTCATTGTGATGATCCTGTTTACCAGTTGTGGTACAGCTCACCTCATGTCAAGGTGCATGTGCTCTGATTGAATGGGCAGGTTTTTTGGTGTAAATAATAACATGTTTCCGGTGTGCAAGTTTGATTCTGATGTGGGTCTATATAAATTTAAGACTGATATCCTGTAAAATATGTAGGTTATTATTAAATAATGCATGATACTGTTTTAATTTCTCCAACTACCTTCAAATCAGTTATGACAGTTGGTGTATCCATTTAAACTTTCGAAGTTACTTGTGAATATTGGCCTAAGCAGAAGATATTCACCAAAACTACTATGCACCTCTGGCTCTTTATGTATGTTTGAATTTGAGCTATATTTCAACATCTGAATTATTGTTTGTTTTTTTAATAAATTTTTTTAAATATTTTGTTTGTATCTGTATAGCCTTTACTTTCATTTTCAAGTTTCCATAACAACCAGGTGTGGTTTCCTGGCAACCACCCAATTAGAAAAATGATAAACTGTTTCTGTACGTGTTGTCATTCTCAGAGATTGCTTTGCACAGCAGTACTTTCACCTACTCAGCTGGTCATAACTGAGCTTATTCCCCTAAGTTTCCAGTCCTTTATACAATACGAATGAAATCCAACTTGACAAACACAATCACTACTCTTTCAATGATTACCATGACATAAGAATTCAACTGTCAAGTACAGTACACAAAAGAAACAAGAAATTTATGCAATATAACAAGTTCAGTTACAGATAAAAATAAATTAAATAAATTCTATTCCTTCAAACCTGCAGAAAATAGAGATTACATTAATCACTCACTACGTACATGTACGTACGTATTTTGACATACTACATACATATGCACTAAAGACAGCAGATTTGGGGAAGAACTTACTTGTATCCATCGGCTATCTTCTCTTCGGGTAAAACTATCTTTCCGTCAGTATTAAATGCAAGAATATCTAAAAAGCTAAGGACATTTCTCCAACTACACAATAACCTATTTTCTAAAGTTACACTTATTTTCCATATGTACGTACGTATCCCCCAATAACCTACACACTATGCAACACCAAATCAATGCTTACCATATTATATACCATACTAAACATTACACACTTGTACACGACTGGTCAGTACGGTACACGTACAACCAGTTCCTCCCACTCACTAATTAACATCATACAAACATACATAGTTGAGCTATGTGGTTCAGGGTATAGGATACAGCTTGCTATGTGTCCTTTGTTTTCTTCAGATTTTATAGCCAATATTAACCTGTCCTGCGTCTTGGGGATAAACTTGAAGGATGAAAATCCATGAGTGTAGTTGATCTCCTGTGACAATGGAAAAATAACAAAAATGGCGTCTAAAGACACTATAACTGGAATAGACAGTAGGCATACACATTTAGTCTATTTACGATGCATTGGAATATGTCAATACGTTGTGTTAACATCAGATATGTATAAGCTAGAAATTCCTGACATTGCATCACTTTGGGAGTGACTACAGAAGCCTACAGAAGCTTAGTTACACTGAATTAACACCTTATACATACATACCTATGCAGATGCTACTATGTACGTACATTAGCATGTCCACAATATTTCATCAAGTTTACAAACTCACTCCAGCATTCTTAACTTGCACATTATTGAAGAGCTCATCACATATAAACATTATATTAGTGGCCCTGTGCTCGTCATCAACATCATTATACCTACATATATACATACATACGTACATATAACAAGCACATAGTATACATATACATGTACATACGTAGGTACATATACGTATATGTGGCTAATATGACTTATATTACATACAAAAGATCAAGGAGTAGACAGAGACTCCCAGGGTGAGTGATGAAGGTGGAATTCCCAGAAACAGCTGTCTGGCCCAGTGGAGAAAGAAGGAGAAGGAGAAAATTTTTGCATTCACGTTCAAGGCTCTCACTAGGTTTAGTTCCCTATAGGCCTTTACTCTTAACTAGATGTAGAATGTAAGCAAAGCTTCTCCTCACAAGCCAATGACGCAGGACTTAGGAGACTTACGTTTCCTTGCTGGCCCTTCTTGGTAGAAAGAACCACTTCTTGTGATACGGGCTCCATGCAGCAGACTCATGTATTACATAACTACACAGACATCAACACAGCCCATATATACATATGTACGTACGTACGTATGTATATTTACATACAGTCCAACCCTATTGGGTAAATATAGTACACCTCAGAGTATACAAATATAGTGTTTTTAAATGATATTGAACATCATATGTATGTACAGATGTCTAATATACTTAGCATGTAGGATGTAGAGATTACGTTCGGCATGCACTCCTGCCACCTACCCTGGGTGAGTGATACCAACGGTGTACATCATCTGGTTGTAGTGCTCCGCCCAGTTCTGGTGTTCAACTGAACCGGTAGGCCAGACCCGCTTCACGTGCTGTGGGTTGTCATTAAGGACCTCCTGAATACGAGTACAATATAACACATGATACACACAGGAGGGACATGAGTTATATAACACCAATCCTCGGGCTTTGGGTAGATACACACACACAAAGTGCAGCCTGCAGATATAGGATGAGGATTTTTATTTTTCCTTCTGACATATGTACATTTGTCATTACACAATGATACTTGCATGATGTGGGCAGAATGTCTGACATTTATATTATGACTGACTAAGTTAAGCTTTTATTAATATAATTAGGTAACAAGTACACTGAAAATATATCTGTAAATGGTGAAAATTACGTACGTATGTAAAACATCACTTTGAGTAACTAAAACTTCACCAGTGGCCAAAGACGTCCCTATTCCTATGCCTATGCCAGTAGATGTTGGTAATAATGCCGTAAAATGATATATGTATGTAGGACAAGGGCACTGGTCATCCACCTGAGAGGTGTCATCCCGTCCCGCCCCTGGTCACACCTCTATACATGTACATACATATGTACATGGTACAGCAGGTCAGTGTATAGGGTAAGATGATTGAGTATACCACTTACTCCACTAGTAGTGGTCCATACTTTCCCTAATCCTCCGACATACAAGACACTATCCTTGACTGCCATCCATTCACCTTTGAACCCTTTAGGCTTCTCAGGATGTCCATTGCCATCCGGTAATACTACCCAGGGAATCAAGTTGTAGTCGCTCCCAACCGGATACAGCTCATACACTAGAACAGTTCCAACAAACAGACCATCACAGCAAGACTCATACAAAAAGTATATGTGAGTGCCGTGTGCCAGTAGAAATTGCAGAAAATGGATTAAGGTATTCATCAAAAAATGGCCATCATTTTTTGATAAGATATAAAATGTATATGGTACGAAATTTTTAATCGACCATATCTCCTCTGTAAGGAAGAGAATTTCATTTAAACTTGTTACAAAAGTTCTCTAAGGTCCATATAAACGTTTGCTAGGAAAAAGTTGATTTCTGTTGGGTTACCACTTTCTGTCATTTCTACTGGTGGCACTCACATATATTAACAAAAAGATACATCCAGAGTTGGTGTTGTACAAAGTGTTTTGCTGTGAATGTATCCCATTTTAGTCAGTCACTGATGAAGACCTCCAGTGTTGAAACATTATATTCCAAAAGAGCAAAATATGTCTCAAGATGCTCAAAAGACAAGATCATTGGGACACTCACTTACCTATGCCTGATCTGTCGTCTACTGAAAGGATTTTACCATCAAACACAATAAGATCCGAGAGCTCCGCCCCCCTCCCACCCTCTGCCAGATGGGTATTCAGAGATATCTGTCGTACAAGTACAGGAATTGGTTAAAACAAGCAGTGGATGAACTATACGGACTATAGATACGTACTAGTACTACTAGTTAGGAACTTGTGAAGTTACTGACATGGTGAAGTGATCACATGTTTACACATATATGTGTAGTATAAATATAAAATGTATAGAATAGAATGTAATGGAAGGTACGTAACACTTGGGGAGTGAGGTAAATGATATCTGGGAGCAATTAACCCCTTTCAGGAGAGACAAACTTTAATTCTAGGGTTCCATTGCAGGGCTAATAACACTGTCTTCAACACTACACATGTACCTATAGTCACATGAAATTGTTAATTGTGGTCAGTAAATAATTATATTCATAGTCTTGAGGACAGTGTGAGAGTCTGAGAGAGCAGACTCACACACTTTTGAAGCTTCACTTATTGCCACACTCACCATAGTGCTGTCCCAGGACACACTGATACTGCTCAGGTCATCCCTCACTGTGAGGTGCCCTGTTTTGAGGTAGCTCCTCCAAAGATTGCTCTCTCCGTTCACCTTTGAGTCAGTGTCAGGATCAGCTACCACTCCAATCCTGTACTTCCATGCTCCCTCCACACCTGTAGGGACGAGGAGAGGGGAATGTACAGCTGCACTACCACTACTGCAGGCAGAGGTGGTAGAAGTAGCTTCTTAGCGCTACTCATTGTGCTGTGCATCCCTGTATACTGTAACCATGGTGATCCCAGAAAATATGCATATAGGTATGTATACATGTATAACAGGCCAAATATGGAAGAGAATTTGTATAAATTTCTTACTTAAGGAATTAAACAGAAATGAAACATACGTACATCTGTAATCTATATGTACATGTAGACAGATATTGTGTATATTAATAGCTCTAGTGGTCATCCATACGTACATGTACATAAACAGCTTGTGTAACTGAGCAATGGTATTATAGGAATTGTACAAGTCATAAAAGGTTATCAAAGATCTCAATTGACCAATTGATATATGAGGGGAGTCATGACTCCCGGTATTAAGTGTATCATCCAGTGCTGTCGTCTGTTACAAGAGAGACAGCACCAGATGGTACACTTAATACCAGCAAGTGTCACCTGACTACTTAATACCAGCAAGTGTCACCTGACTACTTAATAACCGGCAAGTGTCACCTGACTAAAGAGGCAAGGAGGCCAGCCTACCAGCAGTTCAGGCAAATGGAATGTTTACCGTTCTGAGATGCAAATATGAAGAATATTTCAAAATAGAGATGGCATTACATCATTATGGGATACACTTGGCAGGTAATACTTCATTGTCATATTATAACATCCAAAAGTTGATTGCTATTAAACAATGAGTCATTTAACATTCATATGGTGACAGTTTAGGGTTCAGTCCTACGGTTTACACAAACAGTATGAAAGGTTATCAAAATGGAGGACATTGTTAAACAAAAGCAACAATCTTTCACAGCAAAGACATTTTAAGACTTTTCATTAGACAATTGGGCATATACTTCAGTAGAGAACACTATTCTTTCTCGTTTCACGACACAACATAATTCATGCATGTGCATGAGGAGGTCAATAACAGTGCACTGGACACAGTCATGTGACATCATGTGCATGAGGAGGTCAATAACAGTGCACTGGACACAGTCATGTGACATCATGTGCATGAGGAGGTAAATAACAGTGCACTGGACACAGTCATGTGACATCATGTGCACGAGGAGGTAAATAACAGTGCACTGGACACAGTCATGTGACATCATGTACACGAGGAGGTAAATAACAGTGCACTGGACACAGTCATGTGACATCATGTGCATGAGGAGGTAAATAACAGTGCACTGGACACAGTCATGTGACATCATGTGCATGAGGAGGTAAATAACAGTGTACTGGACACAGTCATGTGACATCATGCAAGGAAGAATAAGATGTGTACATACAAGTTACAAGTGAAGTGTAAATACATACATATACGTATAGTGCATTCCTCTTATGGCACATACCAATGTTATGTTTGATACTATTAACTGAACAAGTGACTACAACTTGGTAGCTAAGGGCAACACAGAATATTCAGCATTCAGGCATGCTAGCATTAAGGGTATGTTTTGGCAGTGATATTCTACAATGTCGCCAAACAGTTGCATGCTGTGATCAGAAGGCCATATATCAAAGGTTTCACGGTTACTGGGTTACGACAATGAAACTAGAGATATATCAGCATTAAATAAAACCACAGCAAGTCATCCAAAGGTTGCCTAAGATGGATCAACAGTCTTAACAAACTGGTTGATTAACTTCAGGGCTACAGGTAATTAAACTAAATTACGCGTTCAACCCCTGACATTATTTTCACACGTTGAAGGGACATAGCCGATAAAATGACTTGAAAGAGCCAAGTTCTTTTAGTTGACTTACGTGTTGGTTTCGATATCGGGTAAGTGGAGTTGTACACTTTGCCAAAGAGAGCCCGATCGTGCCGCACAAAGTACTTTTCCGTGTCACCCTCGTTCACAGGCAATAACACCACTACCAGTAAAACACACACTAAAAATAAAAGGCCAAGAATTCCTCTTTGGACCAAAGACATTCTCTTCTGCTCTAATCTGTTCATCACTGCCATCTGTGATTCTCCTTAATTCAGAGTTCCAGTCTCTTTGTTGTAGCTAGGGTAGCCATCTTTATATATTAGCATTGTGACGTCAGAGGAAGCCAGGTTTGTAATTTAACTTACTCGCATGATCAAGGACCTGGCCCATAAGATAAAAGTAAAAAAAGAAGACTGTCCAACTTTAACGAGGTATATAAAATATGTATATATACATGTTAGATTAACTTCTTGGTTATTTACTTTTCACTCAAGTGTGTTGAGACACTTATTATTCATCACTAATAGTTGAGGAGAATGGCATACCCCAATCAATATCCCAGATACGGAGGTGGAGGGGGGCGTGGCAGAGGGAGGAGGACCCAGCCTCAGTAAGTCCTGCTAAGCTACACTGTATATTGATGCTCTCAAACACTTCTTTTCTCTGCCTCATTTGCAGCATGGCCGCATTGCCTGTCCAACCTCAAGCACCAACTCCTATGGCTAGACAGGTAACTACTATCTGTGTATACAGTCGCTGTTTTGATGACTTGTTACTTTTATGTATGATGTAAAGTTTAGAGATGTGGCTGCTTGTAAAGAGCCCCCACCAGAATTGTTGAGTACTGATTTGTTGGGAATACTACGCAGAGGAGGTAGTTATACAGAGAGAAGAGACGCATTTGGTGGTGGCAAAATGGGAAGAGTAAGTTTGTTAATGTATATTTAAATCTCTATGCATTTCTAGTTGTAATATCCATATGCAGATCTTGTATCGGAGAGGAGTGGATGTAAAGTGCTTGTTGTATGACTCTCCATCTCTCTACTTTAGGGTGTTTCTGGAGGAAAGAGTAGCAACAGAGGAGGGAAAGAGTCACAACGTAAGGTCATTCAGCAGCCAGTGGTAAGTGGATAGTCATTGATTTGAAGTTGGAATATTCTAAAACACACTAGGAACTCTGAATACTATGAGATAACATGCATTCAATTCCTTAATGTTCCTTTTACTGAAATGCAGTCTTGTTTAGTCTCTTTGGTTAAATGGAACATTTTTCTTGCAGTATAGTGAATTGAGAAAGTCTGAGAATGCCTGGAGGAGACCTGAAGAGGTTTTGAAGGACTTGCCCGAGGAAGAGAAGGAGACACAGGTAATCACTTGTGTAACATTACCTATAGCAATGTACATACATACTTATATAGCTGTCCATTCTATGGGATACTTTAGGATCTGTATAGAAAGTTTCAAGCTATTTTGAATAAATTAACTCCACAAAAGTTCCAAAACTTAGCTGAACAAGCTAAAGAACTCTCTAATAAGATGACAACTGAAGCAAGAATGATGGGATGTATAGAAAAGATATTTTTGGTATTCTTTATGATAGTTCCTTTTTACATGCATTTGAGGTATGAATAGGTAGTTCCTACTTACAACCTGATATGTTTTCACTGTACATTCGTAGGCATTGGAGGAGCCTTTATATAGTGTTGCATATGCCAAACTCTGTCTCACCCTTGCACCAGTAAGTTTGCATTTGTGTTTTAATCTACTCTGTGCTGCTTTGCAATGTCAGCTATATGTTATATATGTATTCCCTTCCACAGTGTAAGGTGCAGGTTGGTGTAACAGAAGATGGAAACCCAAAGCTGAAGTCTTTCCGTGCACTCCTTCTGAGCAAATGTCAAGAAGAGTTTGAGAAAGACAAAAAAGAAGATGACGAATTGGAAGGACTTAAAAAGGCTATAGGAGAGTCAAAGACGGTAAGAAGTAAATTATGCAAGATTTTAAGAGATTGTTGTCATACATAACTTATGTGTACACTTTCTTTCTCTAACCATTGTATTCCCAGGATGATGAACGGAAGCAGAGACAGGCAGAGTATACTCATGCTGAGTACAAGTCAAGACGCAGGTCTTTGGGAAATATCAGATTCATTGGAGAATTGTTTAAACTTAAAGTACGTAAGTGAAAACTTTTGTTCAGCAGGTATATTATGGATTTTGACTGATAAATGATTGCTGAAGATACTGAATGTGTTATTACACTTGTAGCTTCTTTCTGAGGCAATTATGCATGAATGTATTCAGAGACTGCTAAAGTCAACATCTGACGAGGAATCACTGGAGTGCTTTGCCAAATTAATGTCCACTATAGGAAAGGAGTTGGACCATGACAAGGGCAAGGTAAAAGTTACAAAGTATTTTTATGTGACGATGACTATAAAGGATCTTATGATGTAATCTGCTTTTACCAGACCTGGATGTCAAAGTATTTTCTCAGAGTAGATCAAGTCATTGAAGGAAGGAAGGTTGGATCACGAGTTCGATTTATGTTGCAGGATTTAGTAGAACAGAAACAGGTATGTCACCTAGTGACAACCCATCCTAGTGACTTCTGATACACCTGAAAGTTACCATGGCAACTGATTTGTATGTATGTAGAACAATTGGGAACTAAGAAAGACAGCAACTGCTAACATGCCGACCACCATTGACAAGATCCATGCAGAGCAGAAGAAAAAGGATGAAGAGAGAGCACTGACTAGTCATTCTCACACAAGTAGTCGTGCAGGTATGGGTCAGCGAGGCGGAGATCAGCATCACACCAAGGGACCAGCAGATGACAGGAGACATGCACCGCCACCAGCTCCAGTTGACCCATCTCGAATCAATCTCCTGCTTAATCCTAAAGTAGGTCAACTTTTATTTTCAATACTAATGCTTCTTTGAAATGCATATGAGCATAATAGGTTTACTACTATCAATACTGATGATCTTCTTTTGTATTAGGATGGAAGAGACGTCAAACAGAAGCTTCGCCCCTCACTTGGTCCTGTTTGGCAGAAAGGCAAAGGGTACATATAGATATATCCTATAAATTACACACTAACGCCAACTGTCTGTATAGGTTGTGTAATTCTGGTGAGATTGAGGATGCCACCCACTCTATTACCAAATGTCCCGTTTTTCACAATTTAAGATGTAAATTATTTAATGAGTGTAATATTATTAACCCCTATTTTTATACTCTAAACAATATGCAGAAATGCCTCTATATCCTTTCATACCCTAATAAACAAATCACCAACTGTATTTATCTCATGTACTTGCAGCACAAATCAGTCACATAGCTTTACTCAACATATACTTTCATAAATGCATACAATTCACTCCCCCCCTCCTCTCCAATCTATCCAGTTCCAGTCAATGTCTTTTACTGTGACTTATAAACCCTTGTGGTGTCTTTACTGATTTCAGTTTTGTATAGCATGTCACAATAATAAACAATCATTATGATTGTTATTATATACAGTGTGACTGTCACTCGCTTAATATACCATCGGATAATAGGCCAAACTGTTTATTATGCCACAATTTTCTGGTGCAAATTTCAGGAAAGTATACACTTATTGTGCCAACTGCCAAATCTGCCATCCGCCATTTTTTTACATTAGTACTAGGTAACACTTGTTAGGCCAGAGCTTATCGACTGTTATTACAGAGAGATTCCAGGTGTTTGTTTTCAAGTGAAGATGGCTAGCAAGTGCAGAAGGACCTCGTAAGTATATACATAATACAGTCATTGTGTTATGTCTGTAGGGGTAAGAAATCTGTTGGGCTAGCCCTTCTTGCTGGAAAGAGGTCATCTTCCCAGCCAGTTGATCCAAAGAAGGAACAACAGGACAGGGCTGCTGTAGCTAAGAAAATAGGCGGTCAGATACCCGAAAAGGATTCCACTCCAGTAGTAGCAGTTAGTGATGTCCTGTCAGAGGAAGCTGTGGAGAAGAAATCAGAAGCCATCATTGCAGAGCTGTGTTCTAGTAATGACTTTCAAGTTAGTAAGAGCTACGTATACTTTGGGGCATCTTTAGGGTGGCCTATTATCACAGTAGTACACTGACTACTTTTCTCTTTTAAAATTCCTTTCTCTAGGAAGCTCAGACTTGTGTTTTAGAATTGAGATCTCCTGGCAACTTATGAGACTTAATATATACGTACTTCCATCATACTGATTAATCCTAACAAGGACACAACAGCTGTCTATGGCTCGACCACCTTTTTGAATAGCATGAGTAGGATGCAAAGGGGAGACTCTGGTTTCCATTTCATAGACTTCTGTTCCACTGTTTGCTCATTGCACTCTTTAGTAGACATGTTTAACTTGATCAAATTTTAATTAATACATACATGTAGATTCTAGATGCGGCATAATGCCTAGATACATAAATGGTTGTAATAGAGAGGTGGCTGCAATATACAGATGGTCACTGATGAAGGGTGGAATTCCCAGAAATACAGTAGCTGTCTCTCCCAGTGGAGCTATAGAAGAAAGAAAAGAGAAGATAAAGATTCCTGTATCTTCATCCAAAGCTCTCACCAGGTTTAGTTTACTATAAGCTTTTTTATAGAGTAGGCATACGTAACATTAAAGAAATGGTATATTAAATATTTTATAAGTCATTAATACTCTATTAAAGTTATTGGGGAAACAATAACTTAATTGTATAACTATCACACACAACTGCTAAGAGGTGTCCTTGTCTGTGTGGTTCAGGAGTGGTTCAGTGTCTTCTCCTTTTTGCTGTTGACAACCGCAATCACAAAGACTTCGCTTGAAGTCTTCTTTAGTGCCAAATACCCAAAACTGGACAAATATCTACATTATATTTCTATTAAGGCAAATAATTAAATCCTTTCACATTTCAAATTCACAACATATTTGATTGGAAATTATGCATTACATTCTAATATTGTGACAGTAAAATGGAAATTATAAATATTCCATCTGTTCTATACTTAAAGATTACATTGTCTGTTAATTGAGAGTGGTTTGAGATGGAGCTAGAAGGGGCTCATTCTCATCTTGCTTTGTCTGACAACCGCAATCACACAAGCTCCTCTTAAAGTCTTCCTTAGTGCCAAATATGCAGAACTGCACAAATATCTACACATCCACTCATTAAGGACCACTGCATTCAGATAGATACCACCTGTCCATCAGGGGGTGCGGCTAATGGACCACCCGTCCATCAGGGGGTGTGGCTAATGGACCACCTGTCCATCAGGGGTGCGGCTAATGGACCACCTGGGGTGGGGCTAACAGACTACCTACTAATATCCATCATCCAACCTAACGCGCACATACACTAGTGACTAATGGCATAATACTTTTCAGTGATTATTTTGCTTGTCACTAGTGACTATATAGTGTAACATGTCACTACAAGATTATGTGTAAGGATACAGTGAAGTCCAACATGAGAGTTCCAATGCTACAGAGGAATTGGTAAAATATAATAATGTCTGTCACATGACTATCACATGATACTTTACTAACACTGAATGTAGTCACATGACTATCACATGATACTTTACTAACACTGAATGTAGTCACATGACTTGGTGAATGAGTGAGCCATCAAGCTTACCTCCCCACTATCCAAGGCAGCTTTTGGAGTAAGAACCACCCAGCATCATAGTACAGGAATATCCCCAGGGAGTACGTGACATTTCCCATCACGGCAAAGAAGAACAACAAGATGGAGAGACCCTCCACAGAACGTCTTCGGAACTATTACAGTGCACAGAGAAACATATGTAATAAAATAATAATTTCAGACAATGGTTTAATTGTTGTGAGCACGCAAAATCATTAAACTCACATTCTTAAAAATCTGTGGTAACCTGGATACCACATACAGAAATCCAGAGACGCATCCAATGACATAGCCAATAACATCCTCCAAATTCTAAATAAGCAGTAACAACAATGACTATCCCAGCTTGCTGACACAGGTCACACCTCCCAAAGAAGTGGGCATGTACTGTAAACTAATTATCAGTCGTTTAAGATGGCCGCTGGAGGCAATTCAGTATGTCATGGCAGGCACAGTCACATGTGCCCAGCAATGGCATGTACAGATATGCACCAGCATTTTTTGAGTAATTTGGCCATTTTACCACACAGACTTGCATGAGGTGATAATCAAACCACAAGTCCCTACTATGTATCCCACTTTGCACCATTCAGTTGATGACTCACATTAACATTCACTACTGGAGGATCTGTAGTTGTTGACATGAGAGAGCGACTCCTGAATCCCATTTCTGATTTGGAATATTGGAGTTGAAAGTGAGCTATACTAACCATACTGACTCCAGCTAAACCAGTGAATGCTAAAGGAGCTATTATAGTTGGTATTACAGCATATGATTTCTTTTTCTTCTGACATGCCTTAGTGCATTGAGCACAAGGAAGGAGTAATCCTACATAAGATGGACAGAGAGTGGGTGGATGGATGGATGGGCGGATGGATGGGTGGATGGTTGGGTGGATGGTTGGGTGGATGGGTGAATGGTTGGGTGGGTGGGTGGGTGGATGGATGGATGGGTGGGTGGGTGGGTGGATGGATGGATGGGTGGGTGGGTGGGTGGATGGATGGATGGGTGGGTGGGTGGATGGAGGGATGGATGGGTGGGTGGGTGGATGGAGGGATGGATGGGTGGATGGATGGGTGGATGGATGGGTGGATGGATGGGTGGATGGATGGGTGGATGGATGGGTGGATGGATGGGTGGGTGGATGGGTGGGTGGATGGATGGGTGGATGGATGGGTGGGTGGATGGGTGGATGGATGGGTGGATGGATGGGTGGATGGATGGGTGGATGGATGGGTGGATGGATGGGTGGATGGATGGGTGGGTGGATGGATGGGTGGGTGGATGGGTGGGTGGATGGGTGGATGGATGGGTGGATGGTATGTACCTTTCACTCCTTTATTCTTAATAGTATAGTAGAGCCATTGACCCATTAAAACACAGTCCATCAACACAAAATAACCGGCAGTGACCGTCTGTGATGCCACTTGATGAGTCAGTATAGCCCCTACAAGGTTGGTTACATCTCCTACCACCCAAATAAGGAGAAACCAGAAGGAGAGAGCTTCGTCTGCCTTTCCAGTTCTGTAATTTGTTATTACTTGTCTGAAAATGGTCATAGATAAGATGAATATGAAGAACAGTAGAAATGGAGCTTACAAGTACGTAAACATTTGTGTCCAATGGGGGAAAACACTTCATTATTGGTACGAGTGATACAAAACTCTAGGACACAGGGGAACAATGTTTTGGGTTGAGATAAAAACATGTACTTGGCAAGGCAGTTATAGGTAAGTATCTTACATTAAAATGGATAAAGGTGCAAGATGTGCACAGCTACATAGAACATGTCATACAACTAATGACCCCTCTGCATTAGTTAACCGTAATGATGCAAGCAGGAATTTTTTGAGTCTCACTACAGGTCATTAACAACTTGCATCATCCTCACATCGACTGCAACCGCACACGCCAGCCAACACACAATACTCAATGTACATGACTCCACCTTTAACGAAAGGCTACAGGCAGTACTACACTGATTCCTAGCAACATTCAACGTGACCTAGTTACACATGTGAAATGTGACTATAGTCTCCTCACGGTGCCTGGGCGCAGAGCCAACAGAGAATTGAGGTTAATCCAATTATAAAACTAGCCCATTGAAGAGGTGTCTCAATGCACTGTCCGAAAGCGTTTTCAATCCATTCTGGTCCACCTGAACATCCAGAGGATAAATTACTAAAGTTTGTAGTATTCTGAATCCAGGAGAGTAAATCCATGACTAAATACGATTAGGCTGACGAAATCAGTCTCTTTCATTACGTAATAACCAAATCTGATTGGCTAATCCCCTACAGTCTCAAACTCATACACATGGTACATGTATAGACTCTACGTGTGTCTCCTCAATTTGACATGAAAACAAATTTGAGTTAAATAATTAAGGGCAACCTTGGGGCTGCAACTAATGAGTGTAAAAGAAACTGAATTTCTGCTTCCTTGTGTCAAGTATATAAATTAAATGATATTAGTTGTGATATTGAAAATGATATTTCTGTTTGATGAGGCTAAACTGCTATAGGCATATCACCAGTACACACGTCCTTTAGTGTCTCCAGTATTCTAATCTGTTGTGTTGTCTGCTCCTCAGGTTGGGAGAGAGCATCTTCAAACTGTTCATCACTCTCCTCTTCCAACAGCAGGTGCATGTCTGCAAATGATACATGGAACACGTGTATATACATAACAACTAATCCTAATACATTATTGCAAATTACTTGTTCTCACAATTGCAGGCTAAATTCTAAGCAGTACCACAGCCTACATTTTTAATACATGTCTTTGGGCACTTATTCAGGATGGTCTAGCTAGACTAATCAAGAAGTGTATAATCACTGTAATATATACTTCTTCATCATAGCCTTTGCATAGACCTCGGTGCAATTAATTCTCTTAGTCCATTCCATTCTATATAAGGTATCCATATGAATTAGCTCACTTTCAAAGGTAGGATCCTCAATTTTCTTGAACACTTCTTCCAAGAGCTCCCAAAGACAGTTTCCTTTGACAAAGTCATTGTCCACTAGATTGATTAAGAAATAGGTCTTCTCAAAGACTTCAATGATCTCCCTCGAGTGCGAATCTTTTGGATAGAGAGACCCCCAGTGCTGGTACCACAAATCAAAGGCCTCATCCTTTAGAGAAAGAGAGAGAACATTTTCCTTAAGCAATTAAAAATGAACTATTGCTAATGTTAATGAGCATAATTACTATAAAATGAGATTAAAAGAACTTTAGGAAGAATGCAAGTCGTGCAAACAGTGAATTAGGCCCACAAGCAGGTCTAGTAGCTGATTGATAAATGCCTGCATGTGGTACATGCCCTAAAGGAGTGGTAGACACAGTTAAGGAACGAGGAGACGCACCTTCCAAACAAGATAGCTAACAGGATCCACTACAGTTGGCTGTACAATCTCTTTGCCTGGAAACACTCCCCACGTGACTGCTATCGCCCGTTGTAAGCAGTTTGTAACATCACGGGACCCCTACATCCAGTAAATAGTTGTCTATTCTGCAATAATGTGACTGTGGATGGAGTGGGGTGACTGTGGATGGAGTGGGGCAGCTATAGATGGAGTGGGGCAGCTGTGGATGGAGTGGGGCAGCTGTGGATGGAGTGGGGTGACTGTGGATGGAGTGGGGTGACTGTGGATGGAGTGGGGCAGCTGTGGATGGAGTGGGGCAGCTGTGGATGGAGTGGGGCGACTGTGGATGGAGTGGGGCAGCTGTGGATGGAGTGGGGCAGCTGTGGATGGAGTGGGGTGACTGTGGATGGAGTGGGGCGGTTGTGGATGGAGTGGGGCGGCTGTGGATGGAGTGGGGCGACTGTGGATGGAGTGGGGCGACTGTGGATGGAGTGGGGCAGCTGTGGATGGAGTGGGGCAGCTGTGGATGGAGTGGGGCGACTGTGGATGGAGTGGGGCGGTTGTGGATGGAGTGGGGCGACTGTGGATGGAGTGGGGCGACTGTGGATGGAGTGGGGCGACTGTGGATGGAGTGGGGCGACTGTGGATGGAGTGGGGCGACTGTGGATGGAGTGGGGCGACTGTGGATGGAGTGGGGCGACTGTGGATGGAGTGGGGCGACTGTGGATGGAGTGGGGCGACTGTGAAGTGACTTTCAAGAGGATACATCATTAGCTTACATTCTTGTTAATGATGTGATAGTTCACTTGTGGATACTTTGGAAGAATGTGCAGTAATCCTTGAACAAATTGAGGACTTGCAAAAAATTCCAAGTAGGCCTACAACACAAGTACAAGTAGATCATCAAACAGCCAGCAGAACCACACCCCCTCCCCCCTCCCCCAATATACTACCTGACTATGAATACAATTAAATAGGTACATTATACTCGTAGCAGCTGTCAAAAGTATCCATTGCTAAATGTAATGATTAGAGAATGTACAAATGAACATATATAAATGTTTTCTCTACTGCTAATGACAAGGCTTACAACAAACAATACCACATCAAAGCTTCTTCAACTATTCATTACATCCCACAGTAGCAAAGACAGATGTGCTATACACAGGTCTTGGAACACACCTTCTGATAGACATAACCGTCCTTAGGACCCCATCCATACACAGAGTGATCTGAGGGAGCACTATTAACATTTGGCTGACTGTTGATAGTGAGTATGCCCCTCTCGTTAAGCTTGGCTAGATTTTCCAGTAAGGGGCCAGTCTCCAGAGCCAGCTCTTCCTCATTCCAGGGGAGTGCCTTCACCTTTCAATTGAAAACAAAAGTGAAAATATACACAATTACTGTCTGGGAATTAAAAATAGGTGTATATGCAACTGAAAGTTATGCTTTAGTTACTCAAACCATATTTCCTGCAAATACTAAATCTTCACATTCAATAGATACTGAAGGCTTGTAACATTTAACAGACACTCAGTAACCAGAGACAACCTACCTTCACTCCATGCTTATTAGATTCGCCAGTGATGTATAGTTTAAACACTTCAAATACGTCCCTCTCACATGTAAGCTCCTCCCCCCACATCTTTCGTCGCACTTCTGGCTTCAACTTGCTCTTCAGGTAGAAGAGGTAATAGTCACTGAGCTCTCCAAAGGCAGGGCTGGAGGAGATCCCCCATCTGCCATTGGGAAATTCGTCCCAAGTTTTCGTGCGATGAATGTAGCTCTTTGGTCTGGAACTCCAGAATATTGGACGCACTTCCTCAGCTGAACGCTTGTGGTTGGCTGATAGTTTCCATGGTAATGGTTTCTGTATATTTTCACACCACAGTCCAACACCTTTGGCAATCTCACCAGTTGCCACTTCTCTGTTGAGAGTATAGAAATGGAGCCCATGGACCTATTGCAGAGATCGACTATTCAGCACATTGGTCTACACTGACAGCGAAAGATCAGACTCACCACACCAGAGTCAAGAAGCTCTCTGCACATCTCAGTGGCATACTTTATCCCAAACTTCAGAATTGCCTCATCATCATCCTTGATTGGTTGAATTTCATCCATTATCTGCTTGGGTGGGCTTAATTTAGAAAGCTTGGTCAGTTGCCGTAGTGATGAATAGCCCTGCAGAAGTACTTTACTTGTAATACTTACATCTGTGGTTATTATTTTAATCACACTTTCACTAGTTACCACAGCGAGGTATGAATTTCAGCTTCACTCTGTAAACGCTGAATAGCATGTTACACACAATTACTAATTTCCTCTACACATATTAGGAAAACTTTGGTCATTTTGGTTTTTGAACAGTTAACAGAAACTGTCAAAACTAATTGACCAAAGACTTTCCCAATCCCTAATTCAAAGTTCAACACAAATAAACCAGTGGCCAGGTTAACTAGGAATGTTAGACATAGAGGGAGGGGTACCCCACCTGTATGGGCAGTATTCCAGGTATTATTGGACACTGGATGCCAATACTTCTACAGTCTTCGTAAAACTGCAAGTACTTCTTGGCATCAAAGAAGAGCTGTGTAATGATGAAGTCTGCTCCAGCATCTACCTTCTCCTTCAAATGCACCAAATCTTCTTTGTACGTACCACATTCCGGGTGACCATGAGGATAACCTGGGGAGGACCAATGGCATTAGCATGTACAAATTAGCATACACCATCATATGGTCTTTCACTTTATATGTATATTACGTATATGTTCTACCAGGGCCAGCTTAATAAATGAACCAGGTAGGATAAAATCATATTCATAACACTCAATGAATATCATTAGTATAAAAATACTGGCAGTAAAGATAGAATAATCATCACTGCCTGACAACCACGTGACTAAAGTATCTGATCTCGGTTGGGAGACTGAAATTAATGGCAACCATCATACCACTGATCCTGCACAGGCTTATATAGTACAATTAACCCCATTAACTGGCATTAACAATGTGAAGCTGGAAAGAGAATATCTACGTATCTGTATGACAAGCCTTCATGTATAAATGTACAGCAGCTATAGCATTACATAAAATGTATCTTTAAAATACGACAGACAGCTGTCTATACATGATACCAGATGAGAATTAGCTTTGTTTTGCAAAAGCAATAAAGTTCTTAGCATTAATGAAGAAAACTTATATTTGGTCTGATTTCTATAGACACTAACCAAAACAATTAGTTGTGTTTATTGTCAATTGAAAATAGATATGATCTTTTTAAGTTAGTCAAATTAGCAATTACCAAATTACAGTTGGCACACAACTCAAGGTAACTTACCCGCCACACAAATACAAAAGTAGTTCCCAAACACCTCTCGAATGTGCTTCACCAAGTCAGTTGCATAGTTGAAACCATCTTCCACAAACTCCCAAGTGTCACCATGAAGTGGATCTAAAGGTAAGAAAACAGCAGGTGTACTCCAGTGGAGGCTATTAACACTTGCACGGGTTCACTTGATTGTGGATTGAACACTTGCAACACAAAATGACTAACCCCACCCCCTCCAGCCAGGAAAGATAACTTGAGAATTTTTAGTTTTTTCCTAAAATTAAGGATTACCTAATCTATACTAAGCCAACCAATAGAGTGTGGCTCCTGATACAGACTGACTCTGTTAATGAACCATATTATTGGTCACTATATACGCCTACTAAATAATGCATAAGGTATGTATAGTACATGAGGTACTGATGATGCTGACCACATCAAAAGGATTTTATGTCAGCTAGTTAGTTACACAGCTAACCACAAACATTGCACAGCTGTAACTGCCTCATGCCACAACCCTACCACACATTATAGCAGCATCTAACCTCCTCTCAATGCCAAAATGTTTTTAATGCCCAATTCCTTGGCCTTCTGCAGGTTCTTCGTAACCTGCTCCTTCGTCTGGTTTGCGCAGGTAAAGTGCAACATGCAGTCCAAACCACAGTAGTTCAGCGCGCAGTTGGCGATTGCCATGGAGCTGGTTTCACCGTCCCCGCTAGGGTTTCCCGCAGGGTGCCAGGTAATATCCACGAACATTGGTCCGCCCTGAGCCATTCGCTCAAAGCGGCTAAGCAAGTTTATAGCACCTGCTTCGGTTCGAGGAGGAAAAAATTCCAAAGAAAACCACGTTTCATTATGAGCAATGTTCCAGTTAATTTTATCAATCAATTTGGCTTCTCGACTGGGCGAGCGATCTCTGGGACTGGAGGACGAGCGACTACATGCACCTGAAGGTTTTTGTCCGGAATCAGTTCTCTGAAAATATTTAAAGGATGGAGTAGATTGGACTCTCCTCACCGGAGGATCAGCAGAGCTCATCGTAGCCTGCACTTCTCCACACGTGTATTGCGCAAGCTGAGTCAAATTAAAGGAATTTACTCATTTGTTTACGTGACACGGAAATAGTTTGCACCAACCCTCTGATCCTTTTTCAGGATGGAGATAATTAAAAACAACAACAGAATTTGATACATAGTACGGCAGGCCAAATTCTATATAAGCTGTCCATCGAGTAATTTCCGTTAGTCTCACGTTGAACAGGTCCTTCCAAATGTCTTCTGGTCTGTCTGTTACCGCTCCCATTTCAGAACAGGAATGCGATGGCGAAGGAATTGAGGACAACCTACCAAGTACTTTTACAGTGACAGACGAAGACAAGTCCAGAATATCCGTGTTGGCGTCTTGTTGTACCCGCTTTCGCAGTCAGTGTAAGCGTTTTGTAAGTTGGACTAGTAGGGTTCTCTTCAGTCGTACGTGGCCCTCCATTGTCATCTTGCTTTTGGTGTTGGTACACTGTGTCCTTCATCTCCTCCTGGCCATCCTCGTCTATCCACCAACTGTCGACCTGAATATGAAGTCCTTCCAAACGCCTCAAGGAGAAGCATCGACAAATTTCGATACACTGCGAGTGCTGTTTTCTGACATTAGCAATTCGAAAAGGGCTTCCCGTCGGCGAAGAGAAGCAGATACCTCTTCACCCAATCCCAGCTCTGCTCCTGACTGCAAGGAAGCTGGCAGTGGCTACGTAATACAGAATCATCTCTACCTAGACCTTGTATTTATGGCACCCACAGGTTCACAAACAAAAAATATATTTACCAAAGAAAGATTACGTGATATTCACAAACTAGAGATAGCAATATTCAACTCGAGTCAATATCAGGCTTTTTGTCCTAAAAACTATGGCAAATGTCTGCCACTGAATTCTTTATTGACGTATTTTTATCCCTCCATTGGTAAATACAATAAGGTTGTGTTTGATGGTCAAGGAGATCGGTTGTTTGACATAAATACCACTATGGCGGACATCTTGACACACACAGAGAGCTATTGGTATGTAGACAGGGAATTTGGACCTGACAACCCTCAGAGTGCAATACTCCGCACACAGGTACAAGTAGGACTCCCATTGAAGGGTTATTGCAATAGCAAGGATCGTAAAGATGAACAGCTTGCAAAGGCCAAAACTTACATACTATCTCTTGTTTCATTCATCAAGAGTTCTTTCGCAGAGTAAGAAGCATTAAACAATTTATATGATACAACTAGTTGCTTTTAATACTCCCATGCTTAATTATTAAACAATACATTCCATGAGTGTATTAAATTATAGTCCTCCCTAATATGGAAAGGTTATTGAGAATTCATGGCTTATATATATATGTATGACCTATCTTGTATGTATAGGAATGTGAAGGTACTCTATGGAGGACCTGTAGTGATGAAGTATGAGGTGGAGGAGGCTGTGAACCATGATGCAAAGTTGGCTGGAATCAGCGGTTCACTGATACTCATTCTACTCTTTATAATGTCTGGATTCTCCTTAAGTGCCACTCTAATGGGGATCACCACCATATTGAGTTCCTTTCCACTAGCATTCTTTGTATATCGTATAATATTTAAAGTTGAAACGGTTGGAGCTCTAAATGTGGTATCGCTTTTTGTAATCATGGGAATTGGCATTGACGATGTGTTTGTGTTTCTTAATACCTTTAAACAGACATCTGGAATGGAATCTATACCACTAGCTCATGAAAGATTAGCATTTACAATCATTCACGCTGGGAAGTCAACATTCTTCACTTCTCTCACAACAGCAGTAGCTTTTTATGCCAACACACTGACAAGTGTAAGTTCACCAATATCCATTATACGTATATGTACTGTATATATTATTAGTATTATTATATTTAAGTGCACCATGTGCAAAATAGACACTAGGGCTATATGCCCCATGCAGCACTAAACAAAAAGTTTATAAACTTGTTAAATAAATTACAGTTCTCAGAAAATATATAATAAATTCATTGAAATCTTTTCTTGCATATATTCTTCATATACGTATATACACTATTTGTGGCAATGCTATATATAACATCTCTGTATTGGTTTAACATGCATGTGTGCATTAATGCTTCATTGGAGTAAAACCCAAAATAGTATATACAGTACTCTTTGGGTCGGTTGTCCAGACTGGACATTGCAATCAGTAATCAGTTAGCACTCGCAACTACCCTTTGAACCAACTTTCCCACTAGAAAGATGTCAACATGCAGCTAAAACATTTTTACTGATTACCAATTGCAATGTCTGGTCTGGACAACCGACCCAAAGAGTACTGTATATATGCAGCATACATATATACATATATAGGATGCAACCATGAGATATTATTATTTTAAGGCATCTATATATAAACCAATATTTAATATAATCAGGAAATGCCCTTTCAAATGGACACCTGAAGCCTCATGCGCCTGCAGATATCATTGCAACAAGTACCATGCATAGCTATGTCTCTGTAGCAGATCCTAATTACATATGTATAGAGATTCCTTTTCATGCCAAAGAAAGAAATATGTGTTATCTACAAAATAGTTTGGATTCCAATGTAGAGCATGAAAGGGATTTATTAAGGTAGTAGGTATGGTTAAAGTGATCAAATCAAACTTGCACGATTTTTGGTGCAGATGTTTGGTTATGGGTCTCATTCACATTCACAAAGTTTTAGGCTGGTCACGACTAGTTTGCAAGAATTATAGGAGAAACAAAAAGACATTTAATCTATGCGAAATTTCAAGTGTAATAACTGATTAATTGATGGGCGCTATTACCTAACAACTACTGCTATGCGCAGGTATTCCCAAACATTCAGATGCTAGCGAGAGGTGAACTGTTGAAGTTTGAGATACGCCTGCTCTGGCATTGTACTGTCTGAGATGAAGGTGTTGCTGAGCTATCTAGTCTGTAACGTTACTAACAAATCAAACGCGGCTTGGTTCATCGGAATGCACATGGAAATGCGCTAAAAATGATGGGAGGCCACTTAGAAAATCGCACGCGCAGACAAGTTATCACAACTTTCGCAACTTTTATATGAAAAGTAAATAACTTGGCCATGAAAGAGAAAATGGAGGTGGCCTCCCATAGGATTGTGCACACATGTTTGTAGATTATATATGCCTAGTTTGGTCTTTCCCAGCCATTAATGGCATAACTAGATAGAGTTTTCTTGAAGGTACTTGAGTTTTTCTGAGGAGATATTTTTTGATTTTAAATTACATTATTGCAATAACGGAAGTGTCAATCAATTATATATTTACACCAAATTATAAGAAATTTACTTGACAATCACTCCTGCAATAATCAGGATGGTTCGTTGTATGGTTTGTGAGTTACAAACCCAGAAGTAATGTACCCTAAAGGAAGCTTTTAGCCATACCTACTACCTTAAAAGGGTACACATTATTACCCAAAGAATGGGAGTTAAGTGCTGATCATGAGCCTGTATAAGGCTATGTGGAGATATTGTCAGTGATATTCATTTCACCATATATTATTACACGTATACAAACTCACTGAATAAAGTGCTACAATTACAATTACATATATCTAAAGCACTATCTATATATGTTCCAAAAACTATGCTTATCATGTAGTTAGGCTTCTTTTCCTCATTCTTTACTGCTTCATCAGTAACCCTGAAAGTTTTTGTCTTCTTCCTGGAATTTTGCAAGTCCTATGTATGTACATATTTAATCAACTGCTAATAGAATGTTACATAAATTAGAGTTGCACCAAGGTATATATAACTTTCCTCATGCTAAATTAATACCTTTCATCGGTAGCTACAGTTCCTACAAAGTGTCTCAATATTATGTTCCTTACTTGCCTGTTTTTGCAGATTCCTGCTGTCTGGCAGTTTGGTCTGTTCATGGGAACAGTTGTGCTGGTCTGCTTTGTACAAGTTCTGGTTGTCATGCCACCATTTCTGCTACTCTGGGAAAAGTACTTTTCAAGGTGACTATATAAGCTGTATATTACAAATACTTTTCAAGGTGACTATATAAGCTGTATATTACAAAATACTTTTCAAGGTGACTATATAAGCTGTATATTACAAAATACTTTTCAAGGTGACTATATAAACTGTATATTACAAATAAAAAGAATTGTGTATACATACATATACAAATTATAGCTCTATAGGCATATAACCCCTCAAATTCTAAAGGTTGCATATTAGTTAACCATTCTATATATTTATTTCATATACACTAGTCTATATAGAGGAGCTATGTGAATCATTACATTACTATAGTATTGTAAATTGCACTGTATATTACTTGTAGGTGGGTGGGTGAATATCACATATTTTTATTTTATAATCTGTTGTAAAACTCTCTTTACTGATGCATCCCTAGAAACGATGGTATATTCTTTCCCTGTAGGATGGAAAGATGTTGCAAGCTGCCTTTAATGAAATGTGTGTCGTGTATTACAAAGATTGGAAGAGGCAAATATTGCTCAAAGTCTTCTCATGATTCAATTGGAAATGACACCACAAGGTCCTCCTTGCTCCATCCTGGCAATGATGAAGAGAGTGATGATGAACCTATGCTTCAAATTGGTGATGCAACTACACAGAATGATTGTGAAATATTGAGGATTGAAGAGGAACAGCGCTCTTCTGCAGTAGTGACAAATGAAGAGATGTCTACCTCAGAACTGCTAAATAAAAGGTCTAAAGACAGCGGATCAGGAGATGCAGAAATTGAGAACACTCTCCAAACATCTATTAATTCAAAATCACAGAGTCCCAAAAGTTTGACTGTATTGTTAAAATTTGTAGTTCGTCCACTACTTGCCATCCGTTGGTTATCACTGGTAATACTCACTTTGCTGACAGTGGCTGGGATTGTGTGCACTCCATTTATTTCTAAAAGTAGTGGAATGTTGCAAATGTTTGCAAATGGAACTAATCTACAAAATCTGTTTGACCTTATTGGCATTTTGGCTGATGCAGGTGACATTCCATGCTCCAAATGCTCTGGGTACTGGATGGACCATTCACCAGACACGTTTATAGGCAAGGGAACGTAAAACATACCTTTATGCTCTCTGTGTACATTTACACATAAATAAACACTTGTGTAATTAGTATTATAGAAATATGTGTAATGTATACCCTGTGTACTTAGGAGGTGTTAGCCCTGCCCAAATGCCTTACAATCTACATTGCTGCTATGACAACTATAAGTCATGTCAGAATCAGGCTGTGCCTAAACCAGACTACGGAGGAAATACCATTGTTCACTTAGTGTTTGGTGTTAAAGGCTTTCAAAGGAGCTATTCTCCTCTTCGTGTTCTTCCTAAAGGAACTGAACTGGTGAGTACTCAAGCTATTGCATATATATACGTATAATATTACATACATAGGCTATATATTGTACATATGTGGTTTGTATGCAAAGATTTATGTAATTCATGTGTACATGTATGTATGTGATTGCATACACAATTTGTGTGCATACATGCAGTATTTCCTTTTATATACTATTTTTTATCTGATTTATTTATGTACCTTATATATACTACAGGGAACAATTGTATACGATGACCACTTCAGCGATGCAATGCGCATTCAATTTGATTTCATTTACCGTAAATATCACTACCCCTCCCACATTGTTAATGCCTTGTGCAGAATATGCAGAAGGGCCCAGACCCCCGAGAGGGGCCTCGTTCTCCCCAATGGGGCAAACTGTTTCCCTAGGGATATGTGGCAGAGACTTTTAAGTGCTGAACCTACAATTGAACTGGAGGAATGTGTCCGATTATTAGAAGAAATGAAAGTAATATCTACCGCCATCACCCCTCTGATGTACACACAAGAACTTAGCTATACAACTTGGGAAGTCAAGGCTTATGTGATGCCCTTCAAATCAGTAAGCTGAGTTGGTATATAATGCAATACATCTTACAGTGAAATGTCTGGATATATAATGTATGAGCATTCAAGTGGTATGTATAATATCAGTTGATTTGTACGTATTCCTCTTCACATGACAGACTGCTGATCCATCCAAATCTGTCTCTGATAACAAAGTGCTGTACCAGAAGTGGAATACATTTATACAAGAAGAACTGGCTTACATAGATGAGCATAGAGACATCTTCAAGGACTCTCACGAGAGCCTGTTGTACACCTTCCACACAAGTGACTACTGGGTCATAATGGATCTGGAGCTGGAAGCAATGAAAGGAGCCCTGAGTAGTATTCTCTTATCAATTGGTCTTTGTTTTCTCATAATGCTTGTCCTCTTTGGTAACTGGAGATCCACACTGACTTTGTATCTCTTGGTCAGCGGGATTATATTTAACGTTTTGCTCTGTTTCAAGATCCTTGGGTGGAGTATTGGGGTGGTGGAATCTATTTGCTTGTCAATTTTGGTGGGAAATTCTTTGGATTATTGTATCCATCTAGTTCAATCATACAACGCCTTGGATCCAGAGCAGCTGGAATTTGTAGAAAGAAATGGAGTAAGCTTTATATACATACAAACTATTATTATTACATATATACACATTGGCATACACTGTATATGGGCTAAAGTATGCATCTCACAACAGACCAGGAAATAGACAAAGACCCCTATGGTCACTGATGAAGGGTAGAATTCCCAGAAACAGCTCTCTGGCCCAGTGGAGAAGAAGAAAAGGAGAAGGAGAAAACTCTTGTATCCTCATCCAAAGCTCTAACTAGGTTTAGTTCCCTATATAGCTATAGGCCTTTTACTCTAAAGTAGATGTAGCATGAAATATTATATATACTTAATGTATACATATTTATAACTGATATATAGGACATATATAGGGTTAAGGATAGCCTCTGTTTAACTACTGTACTACGTATGTAGCTGTATTATTCATCTTATAGGTGAAAGGGTCATTAAGAAAGAGGAAGACAGTCGCAGCCTTGACCTTCATTAGCCCGTCTATCATCAGTTCATCTCTCACTACTCTCCTTGCCACCCTCCCTCTCCTGGCTGGTAGCCTCCACATGCTAATTAGGTTTGGACAGATTATCCTTCTGACTTCTGGGATCTCTATCATTTTTACCTTATTTGGAGGAGCAGGCATTCTCTCTCTCATTGCTGCTAAGCAACCATCGTCCTACTGCTGTCCTCCGGAAATAGCCACCTGGATATACAAGAAATACAAAACAACCAGGAAATGTGACACCATTCAACATCATCATGATCAACCGCATGCATAAATAATTACTCTTCATTTTAACTCAAGAATGATGTATATATATATGTATATTAATATTGATATCTGCACATGAATAATGAATAATGTTTTACAATCATTGTCACTGAAGAGGACCTTCAGGGTTGAAATGTCTGACGATTAAGAGAGATAATCTTTAGACGCTCTAAAAGTTGAAGATGATCTTTTCAAAGATAATTATTGTTTTTGAGGCAAATTTCCTACTATATAAAAAGATATATCCAGCAAGGATCAGAAAACAACAAAGTGTCATGTTGACAATTAGTACATATCCTCAAATGGAAACGTTATTAGAATTTTCAAATAATAGTCATGAGTTCGAGCTTGTATATATTCATGATGTTCTTAAATTTGATCATGCCATATCTCCCTTGTTCATTTTTGGATGGGTCATCTTTCTGAGCATCTAGAAATAGTTATATTAGTAAGTCTTTTGTGGTTGGATGTTTCAACCCTTGCCAACATGATCTGCTGAAAAGTTGAAAGACGACCTATCTAAATGACAGGTTTGGTGTAGTTAGACGAAATCTTTACTCTATATCAGTTACGTAAGTTGTTGGAAATATAGAGAACATAGAATATAGTATAAAGTCAAGGTAATGAATGTACATTAACAAAACAGTGTGATACACAACAAATGAAACGTTTATTTTCGTGTATCATTGATTGTTTGTATTTCTCCAATATTAGGCCTTTCAGCCGCATGAACACTAAAACCCAGTAGAAATGGATCCACCTTCTGACCCTTTTTTCCTTTTTTCCCTTTCTTATAACTTGCAGCAGCACTAGAACTTGGATAGTTGGCAGATTTGGAACTGTGTCTCTGCACTTTACCACTTCCCCCGTGACCTTGCTTGACCTGATGGTGTTGAGGCTGGTGATGCTGGGGCTGGTGATGCTGGTGATGCTGGTGATGAGGCTGGTGATGCTGGTGCTGACTACTAGATCGGGATTCATTTGTTCGAACTCCCTAGAATACGTAAGTACAAGTTAGATTATGTATGTTTGCATATTTGTTAAAATTATGGTTCTGACACTGTAATATACAAGATATTACTTACGTCCATCATCTTCCTCCTTCTTTCAAGAAACTTTCTAGCAAATTCTCTTGCTTTACTTGCTTCTTCTTCAAATATGGTAAGTATCACGTCTTGGATAGACTCTGCAGTCTCACATTCCTTAAGTGACTCCAAAAACACGGTTGCTAAGGAGCAATAATGGCATTGGATAATACATTACATAGCAACCAGTTTGTGCACACTTACAGTCAGCTCTCTGTTCAAACTTCCCTAGCTCCGTTTCGCACCAAGTGATAAATTCTTGTGTAGGTCTCCACTCTAAAACCTGTTGACAATATCACATGTGAGTCAGGCACAACACAGGAAAATTACTAAGTATATTAACTATATAAAGTAAGTGTATAAGTTAGCTCAACCATAACAAATGAAGATAGCACTGTCACTCCATGAGTTCCTAGTCACATGAATTGGGTTAGCTCCAAGGGGATAAACTGATTAGAATTGTGTGATGCACATTAAAATATCATACAAAAGTTTCTTACCTCATCCCTTTTGTAACATTTTGGCAGTGTTTCCTTTACTCTAGCAGGACGAGGCTCTTCTAAACAGTCCTGTTCTTCCCAGAAGGCAGCCATCTCCTGAGTATTGGGCAACATCTGCGGCAACTCCTTTGCAGACCAGCCTGGGCTCCTGCTATTCCAGCCAGTTGCACCAAAGGTAGCAGTCTACAGTAAAGAAAAGAGTACAAATATAAGATATGCATACAAATTAGAAATAATGAAGGATATATGTACATACGTACGTATCATCATAATGTGTATTACTGTACAGTTGGTAGGATACACTAACTTCTATTGGTTGGTAGGATATACTAACTTCTATTGGTTGGTAGGATATACTAACTTCTATTGGTTTGGTTTGGCTGATGCTGGCAGTTGCTCTCTTCATTGCTGCTTCCTGCTCCAGCTGAATTTCTGCAAATGACTTGCTGCTTGGGGTTACCCTACAAATGAGCAACCGCTAATATGTGCAGTAAGACTCTTTCCACAGACAGACCTCCGCCATTTTATCAACCATTTGTAAGTACATGTACGTAACTACATACGTACGTAGGCATGTAAGTAAAGATTATGAATCTACTTACGGTTTCTTTGATGAACTGGACCATTTTGGCTTGTTCTGTTGTTGTGTGAGTTTCAATTCCAAATCCTTTCTCTTCTGATCTTCGGCCCTCTAAAATGCATACGTATGTGCATTTATATACGTACATAATATCACATATCCAATTAATATATACATTTATATATTTTATATTTTATTATACGTACGTATAAGCTATAATATAAATTGCTACATACACTGCAATAGCCAGTCAGTTAAGGACTAGCAATCAAAATGGCAGCATACTCGCTCAAGTCTAATAAAGGATCATATCAAATTAGTACTATGTACATACAGTTCATGTATAAAAATCTCACCATTAGTTCCACGTGTTTTGCTTCTTGCTGTTGTATCTCCAGGATGGAAGGGGCCCCTAATGCAGTACCACCAGCAGTCCACACCCCTCTACCAAGTTCCGCCCCCATCAGCTCCCGCCTGCTGTCCAGTTCACTCTGAAGGACTTTAGCCTCCTCCTGTTGCTGCCTTTTTCTTTCTGCCTCCAGCTTTTGCTGTAACCTCTCCTCCTCTCTCTGCTCTTCCAGCTCCTTCATCCTTTCCACCTCTAGCCTATACAAATGAGACCAAGGGAGGGCCCATGTTAGTGGATACATATGTACGTGTGTACATATCAGTGATAAACAACATGCTATTTCCACCTTAAAAGGTTCCAGAACTGCTTCCTTTACTTACGTACCTTTTTCTTTCTTCCTCTTCTTTTTGCTTCTGTTCAGCAATTTGTTGCTGCTCTTCTTCTAGTAGCCTTTTAGAATCATCCTCTTTTTGCTCTGACCGGGGGCCCTTCTTCTTCTGCGCCTGCTTCTTTGTAACTACTGGTTTAAATACATCTTTATCTCCCTCTTCAGACCTGAAGACCACAAAACACATCTTCAAACAAACACAGACTCATCACTTCAACTGACAACTAATACCACAAGTTAGGGGATACGAAGTACATTAAAGGTTTAAGGGAAGACAGTAGAGGAGTCAATTCATCCACACTTCATAGAGAAGTCCACTTAGTCCATACCGAGATACACAACAGCAGTACGTACATACGCAAGTATGTTTGCTGGTCTGTTCTGTATATTAGCTACACTAACCCTGAAGATGATCCAAAGACATCCTTGAAGTTTGGCCACTTTGATGGAATAGATGACTCTTCATTCTTTGACTGTACATTCTGACTTGATTTCTTCTCCTTCTTCTTCGAAAGATGCTGCTTGGAGTGAGCCAGTTCTTGGGGGTCAGTGTTGCTAGGGGTGGTTGCTAAGGAAGGACCGATAGTTTGAACAGTAGTGGTACTGCTAGTGACCACCTCCTGAGGAAGTGGAGCCTGTGATTGGCTGGTCTGGCCGGCTGCAGCAGCTGGCTGTTGGGACTGCACCAGCGATGGATGTGCCATTCTGGACCACACTGAACTGCCTAACATGGCTACAAGACCAAATGGAACACTAGTCACTTAAATATACGTACAAGGAGCAATGCAACAGTGGAAAACAAACATGTACATAGAGAGTACGGCACAGTAAAACTTGTGCAGTGACAGTAGGTGACAGTAGGTGACAGTACTACTGAAAGGTGTGTTTCTAACTTGGCTGCTGTTGCTGTACAGGTCTCTGCTTCAGTATGTTAAACTGGGCGGCAGCTAGCTGCTGCTGATTGATGGGCCGTCCTGGCACAGACATGCCAGCGAGAGCTTGTTGTTGTTGTTGTTGTTGTTGTTGTTGTTGCTGTTGTTGTAACATGATCAGCTGCTGTTGAAACAACATGTTCTGTTGTGTAAACAGTGTCCTCCAAAACGGTTCGGTAGCCTGAAGTGATTAAAGGAAACAAACACAGTTCTTGAACAAGAAAGAGGCAGCATGTGTATGTACATACATACTTAAAGTGCACTCTTGAAGGAATAACAGTTTCAAAGCGTTGTGAAAGTACATATTTATGGATACAACCCAATGAATACGAGTACATGTACTAACCTTGATTGGCGGAGGGTGTTTCTGACTATGACCAAATGGTACACTCCCCCAAATTCTAATAACCTGACCTGGAATATACATAAGATATTTAATTGGTCAAGGACTTGATAATTGCACACCATTCCTCTACATACGTACCTAATGGTAGCATTTGGTCATCGCATTCTCTTCTAACTTGAAGGTCTAGTGTAAAGTATCCTTCATCAAACCATTCCTTCATGTCTTTTGCCGGAAAGGGTCCTATAAGTGTATATACATACGTAGGTACTTCTCTCCCTCTCTCTCACACACAGTCCTGACATAAGAGTACGGACCTTGCACTTTGTCCTGAGGGTCCTTATAATACCACTTATTTCTGTCTTCTTCGCTGTACTTTGTCTGCTGCTGAGGCACCTTTGGCTGAAGAGGAAGACCAGCCAAGAGTGCCTGGTCCTGCTTGGACTCCACTTTGGGGGCACCAAGGGCTACATCACCTTGTGAACCTGTGGAGCGTGACTGCAGTGTCTGGTGCTGGGAAGCAGAAGGTATCAGACCTAAGGCGAGAGTGCTGGAGTTAGCAGATGTATATTTGGGTCCAGGCTGCTTCTGAAGGTGAGTCTTGAGCTGAGAAAAGTCTTCGTCCTGAAGATTAAACAGTCACTCATCAGTTGATCATCTCTACTCTATCAACAATATGTACCCTAACCCTAACTCCACTCTATCAACAATATGTACGTATAGACAAGTACCCAGCTGTTCAGGAATACTGTTGAGAGTTCGAGAACAGCATGTACTACATTGCTTGTGTGATGAGAATGTAACTACATATGGGTTGGGACGTACCTCAGTGGATAGCAAAGCCTCTGTTTCCTATCATGGGATAAAGAGAAATGATACACATCTCCACCTCCCAACATTATCAGTTGACAGGGCATGATTACGTACCTTTTCCAACCTGCTTGCCATGTCTTGATCCAGGGTGTCTGTTGTACCAATACCAACACCAACTTGATGCTTTGAGAATGAGGATATGAAATTTGGTGTGGAAAAGACACTAGCCAAACCTTGTGTGTGTAGTGATCTCTGATTGACAACTGTATCCTGAGTGGCTGGCAATGTTGCAGTGATGGAAACATCACCATTATTGTTTGGTCTAGACACATGGTTAGATGGAGCATGTTGGGGGCCAGGGGAAGGTTGCCTAGGGGCTAGTGAGGGGTGTTGCTGAACCAGTGTTGGGTGCTGGGGAGCCGGTGATTGGTTCTGGAGAGCCGATGATGGGTGCTGGGGAGCCGGTGATTGGTTCTGGGGAGCCAATGATGGGTGCTGGGGAGCCGGTGATGGGTGCTGGGTAACCGGTGATGGGTGTTGCTGAGCCGGTGATGGGTGTTGGGGAACCAATGATGGGTGCATGGGAGCCGGTGATTGGTTCTGGGGAGCCGGTGATGGGTGTGATTCAGGTAACTTTCTCTCCTGGACCTACAAATATATATATATATACATATACAAAGGAACATATCACTTCTACCAGTATGGTATTGGACTGTCACAATGCAATCTAGAGGTTAAAATATGTTTGTATTGCAGAAGGAGCATTTCTGTGCTATGTACATGTTTACATACATACGTATACCAATGTACATATCTGAGAGATGGGTTTATCTTAACAAGTACCACATTAACTGATATGCACATGTTAAATGCACCTTTACTGGTTTAGTGGGTGTGGCAGAGGGTGGTGCAACCGGAGCAGTAGTAGTGTCAATAGCTGTGCTTGCACTAGGTTGTTGAGGGGGTGTGTCACTCAGTCTCCATGGTGACGTTTTATTAGGTGGTTTGTCAGTCACTTCCTGGTTAGTGGTTGCCATAGATACGGAGGTAGGTGACGAAGACTCAGTCTCAGTTACAGGAGGTTCATCTTCTAACTTCTGGGGCTACAAAAAACACAATATTAATATACATGTACACTCTCAAAAGTAAAGAGACCAGTCAATAATAACATCACACGTACGTACGTATGTACAACTTAAAATGGCCCACTATGTACGTATATACAAGCATCAGAACAAATACATATTAACTACGAATATAGACAATAGCTTCAGCTTCTTCCAATCATATGTACATACAAACAGAAAGAGTAAGAGAATATGTGCTCATTCTATAGTGGGAACATTCTCATTACAGGCATAGGAAAAATGATAATTCAAAAAAGAAATTTTGCAACCTGAGCTTAATAATACCTTTTCAATATCATCTTCTTCTTCTTCAACTTCGTCCAGCCCAGATCCCGTTCCTCCTTTATTGATAATCTTGCTTGAGTTGGACTCTGGTCCATTCTCTTTACTGTTACCATGGGAAGCCCAGCCCGGTAGCCACTTGTCCCTAGTCTCCTTCGACTTCCAACTGCTCTTCTGTGAAGTGCCCGGACCTGAACACATCAAAGGGAGGGAAACAAGATACGTATCAATAATGTACCTTCAAACATTAACCTCTGAACCTACCAGGACTGGAGGGCGTGGCCCATCTCCCCTCGTGGTGGTCCTTACTGGGGCTTCTCCAGTTGGTGTCCTGGTCCCCTCGGGAGTGCTTGTACGTGCCTCCCTCCCAGGAGGGGTTCCAGGTAGGAGTGACGGCACTCCGCTGGTTGCTATAGTTGCTATACTCATTCCACTCTGCTTGGTTCTCCATGCCTGATGTTGATTGGCTCCTGGTAAAGTGGCTCTCTCCCCTCCCCCTCCCTGTGGGGGAACACGTAGTAAACATGTACATACGTACTTTATCTCAAAAATGAAAAGATCCTATTTTAGTACGTAATTCTGTCCACTTCAATTTGATTCTCTATTTATATCCACATTTTACAGAGCTCCATTTAATACACACTATTTTTAGGTTGTAACAACAACTTGTATGTGTATTTGCACAAGACTGGAATTCCACTATACAATCTTACAACTCACTGTTGACTTGCAACTAACCTCGTAAAGGTCTCCCACCTCTCCCTCTCATTGGTAGACTGTTGGGCGGGGCCCTCTTGAATGCCGAGTAACTATTCACAGCACCCGCTAAGATTCTCTACATGCACACAGTAAAACAGCATGCAATGAATGAGGTATGCATTTCTCAATCTAGTGCCACATTAGTATGACCATAGACAAATCAAAACTACGTATGCATGACGACATACACACATACTCATAATAGCAGTTATTTATACCTGTGCTAATGTATAGACAGCAATGCAAACAAAACCCAATCACTGAAGAGATTACCTATATCTGGTCTACCTACCTACTCAAACATAACTGGCATACACAACATACTAAAGAATGTCCAGTGGACTTGATCAAATAAACAACAAAATGGCTGACCATGACATCACTACCCTTCTACAGCTTCAGATGGTGATATAATTAAAACTTGAGATATACAACTTAATGAAACTCTTCATACTTTCCATTGCATCAAAAGCAGTGGTACAAGGTAATTACTTAATTCATATAAATTACACAGCTGTGAACACCAACTATATACGCTTTGTCATTACACACCCATGTATACATAATTACTGATGATATTCAAAGTATACAATATTACACATATACAGTATGAGTACACAAAAGTATGAACATACGTACGTACGTATGACAGTACTACATCTCTGCTGATATGAACAGCTCATGTCACACTGTTCCAAACTCTCTCTTACCTGTTCTTCTTCAGTCAGAGGGAGGAGGGCGAGGGGTTGGGCTGGCTGGTCAAGGATCAGGCCCTCCACATCTGGATTCACAGGTGGCCTGTCTGGCTTGTCCGGCAGTATGGCTAACATCTCCTCTCTGCCGTAGCGATATTCAGCCAGGATGAACCGTTTTGTGATGGCAGTCGGTGTGGTAACAGTGCCAAATGTATCAGGTTCATTGCAACTGTTTAATGAGAAGGGAGAATATTGTCATTAGAGTATTGTTAATATCAGATAATAATTGATCTGATCGATTGTTACAGCTAAGGGGAGCCCAGCACTTGTATATACGTACATCTACATATACCATCTGGAGTGATTAATCGTAGGTTAATAGGCAGAGGTAGAGAGATACGTACATACATTTAATAGGATGCATTGAAGAGATACTGATCATATACAACAATGTACAATTATAAACAGTAACAGATAAACAGGTACGTATGAAAAAAGTAGACTTTTCAGGTATAGATGTTATCATATATGACATACGTATGTATATAGTAAAGATGGCCTTAAGAACTGAAGGCCTTATAACTCTTACTTTCATCATTACATTGCTAAGCAAATCAAATATTCATGTGCATAGAATGGATATACAATAAGAATGGTACACCAGTGATTTATAAGACATGGGCAATACCCAATGAATGATGTACGTATATCTTGGGACTCTATTACCAATTGCATACGCGCACGACAACTCTTTAAACGCACAGCAAATGGTTCCAAGCCGTATAGATACAAGTACATAACAACAGTAGTGTATTAAACTTGCAAGGGAGAACCATTTGCCTGTGATCTTGGTCAAGCTTATAACAAAATGGCTGGCAGATTAAGCTTTTCGTACTTCCTCTTAGACATGTCTACGTTACAAATGACCTTGTTACCAATAGCGACCAGTCCTAAGATGGTGCAATTACAGAAAGAGATTTCGAAAGCTAAACAGTCATACAGTGGCTAGGTTAAGTAAGATGCGCTGGGGCTCTCCGGAGCTGTAACAAGGTCACTTAATCGAGCGTTTGTACCTTTTTACTGATCCATTCTGTGAGCTTTCCATTTCTTTTCTGATGTAAATACGTGATATCTGATTAGTAGCGGGAGAAGGCAACGTTCAACTGGAGTAAGGAACGGATTTTTCGGCGTGTTAAATATGGTCACGTGATACCTTTTATATGAATTGTTACGGTGCATAAATTGCATGTTATCCAAAACATGGACGCGCAGGGTTTATCCCTAAATGGTCTGGCTAGGCCAGAAAAAACAATGGGGGAGAAGAAAGGCAAAGCAAAACTGTTTACAATTCCTTTGCGTTTTCATAAACTCAACTACTGAACTTATTAAATTATAAACAATAAAGTATTCCTGCAATTTGTCGTTAAAACCATACTACAAAAATACTTATATATATAAAGAGCAACATACAAAAACATATAAGATATATACTGCATAATCTAGCTTAGCAAAAGCTCCATGCAAGTCACAGTTAGGTTAAATTGTGTAACATTATAGTAGCTTGACCAAACTTCCAAATACCATTGAATACCATGTGTTAACAAGCCTGCTGGAATCAATAATAGTGGCAAGGTAAGCATGAAGATGAAGCAAAGATTTCGTGAGTATATTCTTTTACTCCTGGAGAATGAATAATTCCAAGCTTGAATATTGCTGGGTTTAAACTTACAATTTCTTACATATGTGACACACATCTCTCTTCCTATGGCTACATAACTAAATCTGCTAAATACAGAGTATAAGAAAAAATGCATTTCCAAAGTTATAAAAATCAGTGATATTTCCAATAGTAACATCAGTATAAAAATTATCATTGTTACTGTGTATTCCATGTGAAGAGTACTTATCATAGCATCTTCGAATTCTGCTTTGGAAGAAGGGGAATCCTTTAAAATATCAAACATCTGTTTATACAAAGAATATGTCTTTAAAGAAGCTAATCCTGAGGAAGAGATAGATAATCCATATTCTTTTTTTGGATACAAAATAGCATTTGGTAGTAATACCAATTTCTCATTATTTATTGTTAAAGAACAGTTTTTAAATAATTCTAGAGCTCCAGTTAAATTACCCAGAAGGAATTCATAATATGCTAGTTGTAACTGATATTGTATGAAAAAATGGATTTTCTTGTCAATTTCCATATAAGGAAGAAGATCTGAAGCTCTTTGAGTATAAATCTTGGCTTCTGTAATATTTCCAAAATGATAATACACTGATGCCAGTGTATTTACTAGAGTAAATTGTGACTTTTTGACTCCTTCGAGAATTAGATTTCTTCTCTGTTCCATTTTTTTGGTCTTAATTTCAATGTCAACATAATTGGCCATGGATAGTACGTTAGCAAACAGTTTGTCTTGCTTCCTTCCAGTTCTTACTATTAATGTTACCAAGTCTTTTGGGAGGGGTGTGCAAGATTTTAATCTACTGGAGCAACCCATTGATAATTGTAGCTGTGTAAGTATGTTAAAGTTCATGATCTGCACGTCAACAGTGAACAGTAAATCCTTAGAAAGCATCATCTCCGATATACTATGCTGATGCTTAAAATAATTCTTATCATCTAAGAGTACATTTCCTAAACAGTATAGTCTTGCCTTCTGTATTTCCAAAGTAAGATTACCTTCATAAAGTTGTATAGTTTTATTAAAACCACCAGTAAGATTATCAATAGCCAGGATACCACGAAAGGAATCCAATGTGAAGAACATGTCTGAAAATGTTTGCATGTAATCATTATATTCTCTTTCAAACTGCATGAGTTTCTTAGTTTTTGTCCACAACTTAGCCATACTTGTATTTTTTAAAATAGCTGTTAGTTTTTTATACAATGCCATGTATGTAGAATTTAAAGCAATTAAAATATTTTTTATAGCCTTATCCCTTTCGTCAATATTAATATAAGCATCTACTAATAACTTTGCTATTGTTAATTCTTCTGAATTGGTAGCTCTGGCTGCTTCTAAGAATGTTATAGCTTCTTTATACTCTCCCAGAGCCATAAGAATTGATCCAATCTTAAGATCTGCATCACTTATATCATCTGTCTCATTAGACAGGTTGAGTAAGAATTTCAATGTAGCATTATACATTTCACTGTTATTTGCAGCTTTGAAGAACCTTGCCATGTTGACCATGTATTTTGTAAGGTGTACTGAATCTAGTAAACAGCTCTTTAAATGGTCAATAGAAACATTAGAGTTTAAAAACATTTTTTTTGGCATTGGAAAAGAGTTCCTTAGCCTGGATAGAAGAATTTCCATGGTGATCTAAAACAAAGCTTGATAAACGAGAAACAAATTGTAAGCTGGAGCCAGAAGAAGGATAGCATTTCTTTGTTAAAGTGTTAAATAAATTTTCTTCTAAGTACTTGTAAATTTTGAACCAAAATTCCTGAACGACTTTTAATGGATACTGAAAGTATAGCAAATCATAAGTTAAGCAGGAAAAGTTGGAAATAGTCTCCAATTGTTCATGTCCCTTTAAGGAAGGTAAACTTGTAAAGTTCTCCAAAACAAACAAAAAATTTGCACTATTAGCTGACAGAAATTTTGCAAGCTTAAGAGACTCATGCGGCAACTCCGAATGAAGTTTAATTGACTCCTTCATATAAAAAATTATAAATATATCAGCAAATGCCATCTTTGTTTTGCTAGGTACTGTCTGCCTTCCATAACTTTGCAGTAAGGCAGGGAAGTGATACTGCTTGGTATATATACTAAATTGAAGTAGAGAACGTAATTCTAACTCGTGCAGACAGTTAGAATTGACATTAAAATGTCTTAAGATTGCTTCTGCAGTGTCTTTAGTAAATGAATAAGGAAATAATACGGAAACCTCAAAACAAACTCTATCACTAGACTTAAGGTAGCTAATAGCCAAATCAAAAACAAGACTTAACTTCTTATTTATATGTTCATGGCTCAGCGTGGGAATTGGATCCTCTTGAAGCTTCAGAATAATTTTATCAACTTCACCTGATATAGACACATTACCAGATAAAAGAGAAGCAACAATTTTCAGAGCTAGTGGAATGCCTTCAACCGATTCTGCAAGCAGAGTAGCCTTTTCAAGAGGCAAGTCGAATTTATGCTGAAGAACAGTAAGTGAAGCATTTAAGGTCAAGTTTGGGAGATGGACCAAAGTAAAATCATCTAAATATTGTTTGTGATATTGTGTGGTTAAGATTGCATTGACTCCTTTTGATTGTTTGACCAATTGATCTACAAAACTATCAAATTCTTGACTATCATTTCTGTTATTGGAATACATCAGACTATCAACTCCATCTAAGATAACGACACAGTATTGCTTATATCTAGACCAACTATAAATATCCTCGTTGGAAACAAATTTCACTAAAATTTTACCACGAAGAACACTTAGAATTTTAACTCTGGCATCTCGCATAGTGGAAACTTGATCCAGAGGCACAAAATATACACTGTAACCCTTCTCTATGAGTTTATATCCCACAGTGGTTGCCAAGGCTGTCTTTCCATGTGCAGGTGGTCCTGTTATAGTGACAATATGAGGATTAGACATGCTGCTATTCAGAATGGCAGAAAGTACTTTAAAAAACTCATCTTCTCTTCCTACAAAAGGAACTGGCTGTGACGGTAACCCACTTCTAATAAGAGCCTTCTCACTCTGATCTTTAGAGACCATGAATATAGCACTTACTATAGCTGCTGTAACTATAGCTACAGCAATACCTATATACGTACAATATACATAAGAAGAAAAATCTACGTACATGCATTGCAAATTGTATTAAATTGTGAGAACAGAAAAATAACCTTCACATATGTATGTGTGTACAGTGAAATATCATTGCTTCAAACCCATATGCTCCTCATATGTATATTCATTGAGCTCCTCAGGAGACATGATGGCCAGAGTACAATCCAAAGTCAAATAATGAGATATCACAGCTTTAAGATCGGCTCCAAATTTTTCAGGTTACAATCCTTCAGAAAATTATTCCTAGGAGAACTTTAATGAGCTACAGTTTCAATGAATGCCTTTGTTTGCTTAACTTAAGTCTAAAAACAGAAACAGCTGTCTGACTTAGTGGAACAAAAGAAAAAAGAGAAGATTCCTGTATCCTCATCCCAAGCTCTCACCAGGTTTAATTCCCTAAAGGCTTATTAATTTATTACAGAATAAGGATAACATGTAGGAAAATGATTATTAATGCATCTTACTTCTCTATGGACACCAACCTGGACCCACTAAAAATATTATATATCATACACTTACCGTAATATAGTTTTTCCTGTGTTAACATGTTTGGTATTTTCCATCTTTGTTTTTCAGATATAATTTGTCCACAAAGCTTGGGAAATGAATCTGAAATATTCGTGGAGCACACATAAACAAAATTGTATTAGACAAATATTGTCTGTCTACCTCACCATGTATGGCTACAGGTATGTTTCTGGCCTGAGGTAGCAATGCAAGTACATTGGTAAAGTCCTCAATTTTATCAGGTTCCTCTTCCAATGTATTTAAAACATCCTCCAAAATGAACTGGCACTTTTCATTCTTTGTGTAATTCATGCGAGACCTCTCTAAACCATTATCACGCTTGATTAAATGCTTTGTATATAATGCTGGAGCAACTTCATAGAGTGGCAGCAGACTCAACTGGTCATAGAACTCCTGGATGACCCTGCAAGCAGCTTGCTTTCTAATGGCTTGTGTGGCAACAGAGAGAAGAATGCATTAAGGCAGGAATATTAGTATAGCATCGGCTTCACACTAAACTAGTTCAACTAATAAATTTACCCATACTACAACAAATAGTACTCCATTGGAGAACTTAATTCTACCATAGATATCTATATTTACTTACTATCTACTTACTAATACGAATAATAATTATAGTATGCATATTTACTTACTATCTGAGAATTGTAGCGAGAATTGTAGCGAGCTATTATTCGTAGCAGTGATTCGCTTCTTTTTACGGTGCTTCTTTGGCATATCTTCGTTACAAACAAGCTGATTTAAGAAATCTCTCTGGACACGCCCACTCTGTTTCATTAGAGATTTTCCCCATTGCTGATTTCATAAAGGTGGAGTCGTGATGTCTGGCAACAGAACTCAGGAGGTAGCGCAGCGAACCATGCCGACTGGTCCCGTACTGCGCAGAACTGGCACTCCGTCGCACCACTCTTCGCACAGCCCGCGTCACTCCAGGTTATATCAAGACGACTCGGAGCCCGAAAGCACTTCATCACAGTCTGAACCCAAAAATGAGCGAGTAACTTTAGTGGTAGGAGGGAAGCGGTTCACCATTAACCCTGCCATCTTCACGAAACACCCAGAGACCATGCTCGGAAGGTGAGAGGGAGAGAGAGAGAAATGGTTAACTATCAGTTGTGCCCTTCAATGAGACCATTTTGTTGAATTATCTAAAGTTACTAAATAGTAGCGTACATCTACTGATGTACCAGCTAAGTTGCCAGTATGGAGAGGTCTTAAGAACTACACTTACTTATTTAAGTTACATTTATTATCCTTCAATTATGTAGAATGTTCGGTTCGACATTGTCTCCTCCCTTATCAGAAAAAGGAGAATATGAGATAGCAAAGGGAATGTCGTCCGCCGTCTTTAAGCACATTTTAGTAAGTTGACTTCTCTACCTGATATTTGCAGTATTAATGCCTACAAACCTGTAGTAGTTGAGAGAAGTTACACTACTGTTCTTGTGAAGCACCCGTATATTTGTGGGTATAATGTATATGTATGTGTAAATGTGTTAAAATGAACAAGCACTCAATACTGTCAGTTTACAAGCAAAAGAGTACACACCTATCAATTGTGTATCATGCTGTCCATCCAACCCTACAGCTCTGTTGAATTAAATTGTATACTTTATATGCTAATGTATACATGTACATGTGTATGTACATGTATTCACTTGATTGAGGCATTTGGTAGTATTCTGTAAAATCCATTATCTATAAGTTAATTTAACTAATGTGTTGTGTATGCACAATTAAGAGTCATGATGTACGTATATATACTTGAGAATGTAGTATCATTGTACCTGCAGTTGTAGCTAGTCACACTTCAACCTACGTACCCACTTGATACTTACATATATACAAATGTATCAGTTTCGTGAGGTCAATTGGACTCTCAAGTACGCCTTTGTAGACCTCCTGGTAACATGTACAGATATACACAGTTTTCAATAAGTTGACACATTCCTCCTTTATTGAACATGTCCTTTGTATAGCTACCCACCCACATACTCCATTAATGGACTGAACCTGAACAATGCACTATTTCAGTATTGGTGCCCTAGATATCCTGCCAGTATAATGTACCGCCCACACTGCCAAGTTACTCCTATAGTGCATATGTGATCCCTAGATATCCTGTCAGTATAATGTACCGCCCACACTGCCAAGTTACTCCTATAGTGCATATGTGATCCCTAGATATCCTGCCAGTATAATGTACCGCCCACACTGCCAAGTTACTCCTATAGTGCATATGTGATTGTCCACGATTGATTACATTAATAAATGGTTAACATAAAAACGTGTACTCTAATTCCCAGGAAAGTGTTCTCTGGATTGTTTTTCACAAGGACAACTGCTGGCAGTGTCAATCTGTCTCTTTCGATGTATTGAAATAATACCTTTAATGATATTTGTCACACTTTGATACACTTTCCCAATAGCGTGTGATTACAAAGTAAATCTGATTGGTAGCACTTTATGTGAAACTGTAACAATTCAAGCTTAATTAGCCAATAGAGAAATCAATTTAATGATCATTTGTATTGAAAGCATCAAATCATTTATAGGAAATGAGTAGCTTTGAATGCTTTTCAAATGAAACAGTTTCATGGTCGATCTCTTTCTAATAGGATTACTACAAGACAGGGTCCATGGATTGCCCTGCCTCGCTTCCTGTTCAGGATATCAAGGAAGCCTGTGACTACTTTCTGATTCCCTTTAATGACAAAGTAGTCAGAACACCAAACTTGTGTGAGTTGTAGAGACTGTGTGTATGTGCATAATTGGAATCTGCAGATATGCCACTACTGACATGTACGTATGTCCATATGCACATCATGTGAGGAAGGCCTCAGTATAGTATGGGACACTGTATCTCGGCCATTTTTTTTTTTATTTTTTTTTATTTTTTGCAGCTGATTTTATGCATGAAATCTCAAATGATGGAGCAAAGAAGCAGTTTGATATTTACCTCACAAAGACAATCTTACCAGTGCTAGCAGAATGTGCCCAAGTGAGCTTTAATCCATTAATGCTAGACTTGCATCCTCTTTGCTGAGCAAGCACATTTGATTGGAGGCTGTTACTCATTGTTATAGATAGGCACAATTGATTGCTTGCCTTGTTCTCTGTAGAAGGGAGAGAGGGAGTGTCACCTGATAATCCTCATGGATGATGATGTCATAGACTGGGACACTGAAAACCCACCCTACACAGGAGAGGAGATAATACAGAGTAAGACATACGTATACTGTTTCACTTTTACCTTATAAGGCAACTTTTTATGTTCACTTCTCATTTTTCATATCTGAACATTAACACATATATTGTATTACCTACTGTTGGTCTACTGCATGTTTGAATGTCTATAAATTGTGGTTGATCCTTCCTCAGGAGTATACAGCTCTGAGTTGTGTCGGTTCTCCAAATATTTTGAAAATCGAGACATTGCTAAAGAGGTCCTGAGGGAGAAGGGGCTGAAGAAGATAAGATTTGGTGTTGAAGGTGAGCAGTGCTCTTTGAGGTGCTGATGTAATCATAAAGTGTATGTGTATATTGGTGTGCTGTTAGAAGTGTAGTGACCTAAAGTACTGGGTTCCATTAACATATGAAATCATCTAGATGCATTTAGTCTGGGTTGCTGACCTGTCCCTCCCTTCTTATTTAGGCTAGGTTGCACTTTGGACTTATGGAATATCTACAAGTTATTGTTATATTGTGTATAGAAATACCTACCCTGTAGGAATAGTATAATGTGTGCACTCTGTCTGATTAAATAGTTGTGGTTTGATTATCACTTTGATTTGTGTGTTCATGATGCATTCAATCCCATTTAGGATACCCAACCACAAAAGACAAAGTTAGGATTAAACACAGTACTGGCAGAAAGGAAGGTACGTATAAACATGCAATGTTTTATGTACATACGTACATACAACACAATGCAGATTTTACAAATTCATGCGTACATACTTAATTGTGCTATAATTTCAATTAGAACCTTAGAAGTATGTAAGTGTAGACATGCTAGTGCTGTTTAAATAAATGAGATTATAGTTCAATGAGATGCTTTAGTACATACGTATGTGTTGGATAACTACATTGAATAGTCCATTTCATAGCTCCTCTATCTTGCAAGATTCTAATTTGGCTAATAAGTAGGATTTGACCCATTTTGATTCAGGACAGTTTTCCACATGTCCAATGTGTTTTATGTTTGCTAATTTGCTTCCTGTTGCTAATTTGCTTCCTGTTTTTATACTGTATAGTGCTATACAACTATGTACAGAGGCCCTTCATCTGCATGTCCTGGGAGAAGGAGGAAGCAAAAAGTAGACATGTAGACTTCACTTGTGTCAAAGTGAAGACTGACATCAACCCTGAGGCTGAAGCAGCCACACTAGGAGCAAGTAACTTGCCAGACCATGATGTAGAGCCAAATGATTAACTATTTATTGCACCGTTGTAATTTGTCCATTTGCTCTAATTTTAACTTATTCATGAGTTAGTCTATAGCGTTAGCTAATCTGTCTGGCTCATTCAAAATTGTAAAAGTTCAATGTTACAGTATAAATCAATCAAGAGCCATGATAGCTTAATAGTATATATAACCATGTGACAAAATTACAATACTAAACTTAGCATGTTGAGAGATAGGGCAAATATGAGTGGACATCAAAATTTGCAAAACTCTTTGAATATGTTTTATGGATGTCTGTGAATGCTGACACCAAGTTTCAGCTTCATATATCTGTCCATTTGAACTAGTTGCAGCATTAAATGTACATTTGATTCTGGTATACAAACTTAATGTACGTATGGTGAGAGATATATATAACAAATATGTATAACATCAAAGCAATATTTAATTGTTACCAAAAGTTAAGAGGAAAGTATAAAAAAATATATAGTAAGATTTCTTTGTCTCTAGTACAACATCCATCCGTCTGACTCGCCTCCAGTGAGCTTTAGCTCTGAAAACTATAGAGAAAAACAGTAATGGTTAAAATGACAGCTTAAAGGTGACTTATGCATTGAAATGATACTATACAGATTTGGTGGTGTTTGGAAGAATATATTGTTACTGTACACTAACTCACAGCTTCAGTTGGTAGGACAGTGTCCTTTGGTGCAAGCTGTCCCACACCTGTGGCAGCGCCTGTCACCACCTCTGGTTCCATGTGTAATGGATTAGTTTTTGTGACACCCCCTATAGGAGCCAGACGGCCATTTTTCTCAGGAGAACTCTTATGTCCTTTCTTGCTCTTTCCATAGCCAGCTGGTCGCTGGGGCAACGTAGGTGTATCCTTTGGAACTGGACTGCCCTGATCATGCATGAGACTTGTGTGAATATTATTTCCTCGCTTGGCAAAGTTTCTCTGACTCTCGCCAATGTCTTCATAGATGGGAGATTGCTTGTGATGGGGTACAGTGTGCTTGTCATCTTTATCTGGAGATTTCCTCCACTCAAATGACTGTGATGCAGGTACATTGCTAGTGTCTCTCTTCCTAGGAACATCCATTGTTCTTGAGGGCGGCCGGGAGGTCTGGAAAGAGACAGTCTTGTCAGGTCTCTCAGCTCCTTCAACTTGGTCCGATACATTGCCAAGACCTATAGGGGGATTCAAAGACAAATATTTCTGACAAATTTAAAAATATAGAGAGTTGACAAGGCAAGTTCTATTTAGATTCCTAGTGGCTTGAAAATATAATATGCTATTTTGGTGGGCTATTACTGTATAGCTAATACATATATACTACGTATACTTGCTTCAGGATCTCCATTATGACAATTAATGGAGAAACAAGCCTTACAGAAAGTGGCAGAGCACTGGTGGTGATTCCCAGTAATTGCTTCTTTTGTGTACCTACCAAACTTCAACTGAAAAGAGAGAGCCATCTCCAAGTCTTGAGGTGTGAATCTGGTATAGGGGCTTTTGGAGGGAAGGGCAAGATGAATCTCCCTTGCAACAAAGGCAACTAGTGAGAGATACTCAATCTCATGCACATGATCCCTCACTTCCAAACCCATATTGAGTAACTGAAGTGGAAAAAAAATAAATTGATTCTCATTTTCTGATACACAAACATAGAAGTACGTATGTACACTGACCATGGCTTTTAAGCTGGCATTTCCTAGAAATGCTTTGATTTCCTGCTCTTTCATTTTATAAGAAAACACAGACTTGACCAGAGGTAACAGTACTGCTTTGTCAATCCAACCTGGATATATTTTCACATAAGATTTAAGAATTAGTACCAAAGGCATTAAATTAACTTGATTGGGTATTTAACAAATATATTGCATGGCAAATTACTTACTAGTTCCATCCATCGAAAACTTATGGAACTCATCCAAAGCAAATCTTATTTCAGTTGGAGTTACCCCTACACAGGTGATTACATCATAAAGAGCACACACATGAAAGTCATGCACGTTTAATTACCTCTGAGGTTAGCAACAGGTAGCCTCTTCTTGATCTTTTTCAACTTTTTTCCTCTTTTGTCTAAAGGTATTGTTAGCTCCGTGTCTTGTACAGTTGGTACCTGTACATACGTAGGTATACAGTCCTTGGACAACTCAATGTCTTAAGAGTAAGCTAGTGCTAATCTCCTTTCTCCACTCACTAACTTGACAACGCGAGTCTTTATGTTTGACTTACCATGAAGTGATCAATGAAACTATGCTGCATGTAGTTTAACTGGAGACAGAGATCACAGAATTCAGTTTCCCATATTTTGGTGAACTTGTGTGCTTTATGAGGCATGCCACACAGATTACACCTGCTCAAAGAAAGTGTAGAAAATGAAAAAGTGCTAATTTTAAATGTTCTTATAAGGACTTTAATCACCAATTCAGTTATTTAAGATACGATGGCTATTTAAGATTATGAAACAATGACATACCTCTTTCTAGCTCCTCTTGGGCTAGCCATCAGCTGGGCCTCATCTTGTAGCAATTTCAGTGTCTCACTAGTGACGTAGCCATGCTTCATTGTTGATGCTACAGCTGAGTTTGTGCTCGGTTCCATAAAGCTATCCTCCAATCCAACTCGCTTCAAGCGATGCAGCTCAGTGAAGGTTAGCAAGTTCGCATTTCTTTTTTGTTGCTGAATTAATTCTGCAGCCTCCAAGTCCTTTTCAGTATTTTCCACTTCCTTGGCAGAAGGAGCTAAATAGTTGGCAGTAAATCCTGACTTCTGGCCCATCCCAAAGGGGACTCCAGTCATTGACTTAACATACCCCACCGTACCATACAGGGTAGAGCCGGTAGACACATTGGTTGCATTGCTGGCACTACCGACCATTCCACGCGATGGAAAATTACTCACAGATCCGTATATTCTGGTTGAAGGATTCGGTCTGCCTTCCAGAACTGGTCTACCCTGGCTGTTAATTGTAAACCTCATGAGTGGTCCGAAATCTTGTCCATCGCAGTAAATTCTAGCAATATGCTTGCCAGCTTGCTGCGGATGGAAACTCAGTACTAAACAATCTTTACTCCGATAAACCAGACCTTTTACATTATAATGCGATTCTCCGGACATGGAGTAAGGATCTTCGTAGGTTCCACGTATTTTTGCCACTAACGAGCAGTTTGTAATGTTCTGCAATACCTTGGGATTTTTAAGTCGCATTGGTATAGTAACCTCATCATATAGAGGTAGACTTGCTTGGGAGCCTCGGAGCATTTTTCGTTTGCTATCGTATGGGCGTATCCTCCCCTATGACATCATTTGGTAGGAGGGGATTAAATGGCCTCCAAGACCGGTACAGCACTCTTTAATTTTCTTAAAGGTCCTTTAGGGTCCATCGTTCGCTCCCGAAGCAGTTCTGCTAAAGCACCATCAGTGTTCGAATGGAGGACGTGCAATGTTGTTCCGGGTAAGATGCAGGATTACTTGGATCTCTCCACAGAGAGTGTCCCCAGGAAGGCAGAGTTAGCAAAGTTGCACGGATTTTGGGTCAACGAGAACTGGAAAGATGAAGGAGGCGATAATTTTGTCGCCTCCTTGTGGGAATACGGTAGGTCACCACAGAGGTTCGTATTCCTGTAGTGATAGTATGTGGATACTGACATATATATGTGCCAAGGACTCACAAAAGATCAAGACAAAGACCCCCATGGTCACTGATGAAGGGTAGAATTCCCAGAAACGGCTGCCTGGTCCAGTAGAGAAGCCTGAAAAAGGAGAAATTATAAACTCTTGTATCTAAAACTCTAAGTTTAGTTCCCTACTAGTCTTTTACTCTGAGTAGATGTAGCATGTTGAAGAAGAGTGTGCTAAATTATTCATGCGTATTCCCAGAGAGCTTTGCAAAGAGGAGTGAAGTTCAAGATGCACTGTTTAAAGACAAGAAGTGGACCAAAGACTATGTTGCTAAGGTTACACCTCTACTCCAATCTTCTGTGAGATAATGGATTTTCTTACCATACTCAGTGCAGAAGTGACAATGCCATATATTCTATTACTTCAGAATGCAGTGTTCATGTATCCACTCCAATTTTTGCCACTTAAATTGGAGCCTAATAATACTGGAGGTAAATTTTTGTACATAATTTCTTGATGGACTTAAACAGCAGTGTAAGTGAGTTATTAGTCTTGCCCTGTGCACTGCGGACAGAACCAAACCTGACCCTGGTGAACCACAAACTCCCACCAATGAGAATCATCATGTGCACACAATGTAGCTTGGGAACACTGTACACAGACTTTAGCTTATTGGGATCGTTCAGATCACTTTGCAGTATTGTTTTGTACTAAGCCTTTTGATACCAGTTAACAGTACCAAACTGCATGTGGGGGAATTGAATGTTAGTAAAGCTTTGTGAATGCTAATATTCCGTGTTTTTAGGTATTTATGAGTTTCGTTGCTATCGCCTGAAGCCTGGTATGTTGGCCCAGTGGACACACAGGTTCTCACAAGGGATTGAGGATAGGTTAAAGTTCTCCTCTCCCTTAGGTATATGGTGTGCTGAGACTGGACCACTGAATACAAGTATGCACTTATTAATGCAGCTGGTATATAGAAGAGTAGCTCATATGTATATAGTTATTTGACTTTGTTAGTAAATTGTTTCCCGCTATTCATTGATTCACTGACGTGATCTATACTATGTCCTGGTGTCACACAGCTCATTTCTTGTGCATATGTGTAGTGTACCATATTTGGCCTTATGAGTCACTTGATAAGAGAGCGGAAGTAAGGAAGCGAGCCTTAGAAGATGAAGTGTGGAAGGAGACAAGTGAGTCAGCAGCCCTTTATTGGAGCTATACCATTCCCTTCTGAAAAGAATTGTATTTGGAAGGTGATGTATGGGACATGGCTACTGAAGATTTGGGCTCTAGCTCAGTATACATACACTCATTGTCTCGTGTGGTGCAGAATGTAAAGGTGCTATCATATTTGGCTTATTTCTGCTTTCCAGTTCGAGATAGTGTGCTTTATTTGGAATATATGGAGTCCAAACTGTTAGTTGGAACTGATTTCTCTCCATTAAAGTGATACTGACTGTTATGGGACACACTGTGTGCAGGAATACTGTTTTGTAGCTAGATAATTTATGATTAATTTCAATATTCCTCAATAAAACAAAATGAAAATTCAAATCTGTAATATACGTATGTGGTTGATCAGGTTACTGAACCATTTCAAAGATTGCCTCTGAATCTCTACTTTTAGAACTTAACAATTCTCTTCTAATTTCAGGAGTTATCTAATATACAAGAAATATGCATGGGTGTTACCAGTTGGTTTCCATAGAAACCATCACCATTCTATACACATACAATACATATTGCATTGCGTGCTGATATGGCTAACTACAATAGGTACACTACCTACGTATATACAAAGCCTTCATTTAAATTTTGAATATCACAGCTCCACCCCTCTCTCCTCGGCCATAAAACCACACCCCCTTACCTGATGGTGGGTTTGCCTCTTGGTCAAGTCTAGTAGGGTTTCCTTCTGCTCTGAGGACATGTCCTCTTTGTAGCGCTGTGTGAAAGTGAGGAAGGACTGGTGCCAAAGAACTGGTAGCTCTCTTGTCTCGTGCAAGAACCTGACAACACATTTATCACACACAAAGATTAAGCACAACCTTGTAACACACAGTTAATGATAGACTTCAGTAACTAACATCAACAGCATTCTTCAAGAATCATATAATTTATTAAAATGTATTGTGTGATATATAAAACATATTGCGTATGCCTAGTATATATATAAAACATGGCTCAGGAAGTGGTTACCTCAGGAAGTGATGGACAAGGGTATCGACCACTCTGTAAGGCAGAGCATACTTCTTATCAAGAAGGGTACGTATGAACAGGCTGTTTGTACCAGAATAGTCCATTTCAGCTATCTTCAGCAGGGCAGCACTGGAGTGTAGCATTGGTATACTAACTTTAGCCAACACACTGCTGAGAATCAAGGCCTCTCGCAAGGTACAAGTTCCAGACTAAAATTATAAAATGGAAATGTGAATCAACCAACATCCCATTGTTGCAACTCCTTACCTCACAAAGTGGAAGGATTATTCCTTTGAAGAAGGCAGCTGGTTTAAAAACTGCCTTTTTGACTGCCATGTACATGTGGTAGTTAAGTCTCCTGTACTCTGAGATGTCGTCTCTTACTCTCGGTAGGAGGACCAGGTTGTAGAACCTCTGAGCCTTTTCAGAGTTCATGTTGGAAGCAAATATTCTGGTTGCCTGGTACATGGTGCCGGCCGTCCAGTTCTCTGGTTCGGTCAAGTTGAGGACCTACATGCAGCAACAGGGAAGTGGCTCAGCTAATTTGTACAATATGCAAAGCTGTGACCCATTTCAAATGCAGTACACACAAAAGGTCATTGAGTGTACTGATGAGATGAGTCTCAGAAATACTGTGTTACTAGCATTTCCAGTTTACCTCTTCCCAGTTGGATAAGGATGGGATGACTTTGAAGGCTTTGGGTAACTTCCCTGAACGGTATTTAGTGAGTATTTTGCCAACACTAGGAAAATTGGAATAGCAATGAGAAATACTTTCCCCATGGAAACACTCGTATTACATATAGCTAGAGTCTACAGTTTTGTTTAATGTGATATTCTACATAATTTGTACCTTTTGAAGACAGTGACTACACGATCATCCATTTGAGGTTTTGAAGCAGCTCCACTTTCTACAGAAAATGTACAAATACACATACGTATATGTATGAGGAGGCAGATTATTCAAAAGAATGTGTTTGGTAATAATTGAAGGAGCAACACTACCTGTCATGACCGTTGATAACTCAGTCTTTTTGTCTCTGATTTTCTCTAAAATTACATCAGCCAAGGTCTGTCTGACTGGAGGGTTCTGATTCATGAATACACTTATAGCCTTTTCATCATCTTCATCCACCTCAATGGGTTCATCAAAATCTCCTTCACTTTCCTTCAAAAGACAGACATGACAGACATAACATGAAGGAAGAAAAGACTCCTGTATCTTCATCCAAAGCTCTCTTTAGGTTTAGTTCCCCTATAGGCTCTTTTACAGAATAGGCAAAGCATGTAGGAAAATGGTATCTTAGATTTTTCATGTGTATATGATGATCAGTAAGCAATTTATGACTGCCAACTTGTCTTACTTAATTGTAACATTACAAAAGAACTACCTTTGGATGACTTGGTGATTCCTAATCACACAAACACACAGAGTGTCACAGATAACACATTTCTAAACAGAAATACTGCTCTGATGACAAAAGGGTTAAATAAATAAATCTGGGTGTGCTACATTTAGAGTATTGTTGAGACCGATACGGTCATTTAAACATGTCTGCTGCTATACAAACCTTTTCACTGTCCTCATCACTTGATGCCAAAGGATTGTCTGTCTCCATACTCAGTATAGTCTGTGCACTCGACATGGAGCGTGTCCTTATATAAGGTAAACATATACATACATCAAACATGCATATGCCAATTAAATTCAATAATAAAAGTAGCTTTTTCTAACTCCTTGAGAAAAGGAGCACTTTGAGCTATGAAGATACACGTGTAAGTCTCACTTTTTTCTCTCTCGCTTTCCTTCCTGAATATCATCTTGCTGCTCGCGTGCTTGCTCCAAAATCTTCAGAGACAGTTTTGAATCAATGTACTGCAAAAAAATTAAACAACAAAGATATGCAAACACTAAAATACATCCAAAATAACGACAAGTTGTGTTCAATCTTAATATTATGATCGAGTAACCAGCAATATACATTCTCTAGATCTGTTCGACAAAATGATGTACACCTCACATCTTCCGGATCATCCTTTCGCTTCGCTGATCTTTGCTTTTCTCTCCTAGGTGATTTAAGGGTGTAGGGCTCTAGAATATCTTCAGCTAAAGGACGGTGATTCTGTTTCTTTTTCTTTATCTTCCCCATATGTAGTGGTCGGCCATTTAAAAATACCTTTTTGATAATTAAACCACAAGTCTAAACAGTGCGATAATGCGCACATCCTACAGCCGCTGTGGCCTTTTTGGGTCTTTTTGAGGCCTTGCATGTATTCCGAATCCAAGCACATTTTCCTACTGAAAATATTGTCTATCTTTTTTGCCATGCTAGATTAGCTCAGTTTTTGAATTTTATTGTCTACAGTATGTACTAATTAGTGGCACAATGTACATATCAATACAATACGAGTAGATTAGAAATGTACAGAAATATATGCACGACTGACTGGAATAGAATGCAAGGAGTGCCTACAGTCATAATAAGGGTGATCGGATTGTACTGAGGATTACTTGGGAGAAAAGGTTAAATATCATATCCTGAGCTGGTTAAGTTGAAGTCATTAGTTCCAACTGAGAGAGAAGTGGAAAGTGGTCCGAGGGGTAGTGAGGGTTGGGACACCCTAGTACCCTCCACTGCTGAAACCACTCCTTGTTCACTGGGCCCAATAGACCTTGAAGATGCAGGAATTCACTACTATAGAAGATGTAGTCAATTATTCCTTTGAAGTCGTAGGTGTAATTGGAGTATGATATTTGATCAGGCATATAAGCACTTTTGATGGAAAAGTGATGGACGAGCTCCTTCTTATCAGGACTGGTCGCTGCTATCTGTGAGATGAAGCCATCATATGAGAACTCCTGAAGATCTGGGTGGGAGACAGGTATTTGTGCGTTGGTTAGGTACTCCACCACACTGGAATCAGGGAGGGAATTGAAATCCCCACATAGGATTAGGGGAATCCCCGGCTTTGAACCCTTTCCGATACCTCTATCCTGCTGGATGGTGGACACTATCCTGTCCAGTTCGGACATCAACATGACCATTTGGATGAGCTTGACGTCGCGATACTCTGGGTCCCAATGAATGTGTGCATTTGAGACTAGTATATGCTGTGGCTGTCCGTCGGAGTTTTCACTGATGGAGGGATCCTTGATCTGAAGAAGAGTTGATAGTCCAATGTTATCTCTCAGCATTACACGGTTAAGCATGTCAGAAGATCCGTGGGCGTTAGCCATGGCTAGCTGATTAAACTCCACTAAATATTGGTCCACAAACTGAAACCTACAAAGCATAGTACAAAACATAGTTCCAGTAACTCAAGAGAGCCAAATAAATGACAAGCTAACCAACAGAGAGAGTGGTTCAATTATCACAGAATGTACAATGACAGAAACCTTTCCATTGATCCAGACTCACTTTGACTTGTGATAGAAGATTGCACATCCATCCACATACTTCCTCTCGTGCTCATCCATTGTACGCGCTCTAGACTTTGGCTGGAATATTCCATCATAGCCATGCTGACTCAGTTCAGGATGGAAAAAGTTGTAAAACTGTTCGGTTTCAACTTCCTAAAACACAAAAAGAACATGCTACATACACGTATATAGACTTGTGAGAATTCTGTTTCTGTTGCATTGTCAGTTTCAGTGTCATGTGAGGTGAACTGACTACATGAACAATCTAACATTTTCTTATTTTACATGCTACGTATGTCTACTTTAGAGAGTTAAGGTCTATAGGGAACTAAACCTTGCGAGAGCTTGGGAGTAGGTGTATGTAATATTACCTGTAAGGCAACTAAGTCGGCCATGTTCTCCACTATCTCCTTCAGAAGTTGTCCCTTCCGGTACTCCCATCCAAGTGCCCAGGAGGGGCAGTAGCCATAGACTTGTCGAGTGGCGTAGCGGTCTGACAGGATGTTGTAGCACATGATGGTGAAGCGAACTAGAGGATGTAGCAACTTGTAACACTTACTGATATATAGCAACTTGCAACACCTACTAATAGGCATATAGCTTGTACTGTAAAACCTACTAAGAAGCATATACCACATCACATGGGGTCATCTATATTGCACTTGTGAATACAATATCTCATATTACTGTACTTATGGTTGAGTATTCAATATCGAATAACGTATAATGTACTTACGAACAAATTAACACATATAATGTTGATATTACAACGTCCGGTTTTTAAAAACCAGAGCCAATAATTGTGAGACTAGAGTTTAAACATTTAAAATATACCCTATCTACGTAAGTGACATATTTTTACATTCAGAAGCAATAGATAAGATGTAGGAATAGATCACATGTCTGTCACATGTACCTCTGTGATGGTCCATAGTTTGAGGGTTCAGGTCTATCCATTCTCTATCAGGAGGTCGCGGATCCACTATAATACACATCAAACAATAATGTAATGCATATACTGTAAATCCCTTATTATTCCCGTGCTATTAAATTTAGCTACGTATATTAACAATTTGACATTTACCACTAAAATTAGAGTTCACTAAATATGGTACTACTACTATACTGTATTACTGTAATTAACTAACAAACCTTCCATGCATCTTCTAAGTCGCTAATATTAAATTCCGCTATGTAGGGGTAAAATCCAGTTTCGCTAACTTTTGGTTCCGCTTAAATAAAGGGATTTACAGTATACACATAATAGTATGCTTCAATGACTTAGGAAGGACACCATTAACCATATAAACTATAGGAAAGGAGGATTATTTTTCATATGTATTGAATATGTACATATTTTAGGCAGCCTTGCAGAAGGAAAGGAGTGAATACAATAGAATGTACGTACTTAATGCCTAAGTGCAAATCACACTCATGAATATGAACCGTTTTATAGGTTATACAATATATTATAAACAATATACATCAAATGTCGGTGTCTGTGTAACAAGACACTCCTGAATGCAGTGAACTTCATGCTAGTAAACATTAGGAAAGCCAAGTGGGTTCACTTGGGAAGTCATAAAGAGGTTGTCAACAATGAAAGAAACACTACATGTTCTCTAAAATACAGAGCAAAAATCAGTGACCATTAAATTCACTTACAAACTATTAAGAAATTATACACACAGAGTAATCAATATGAACAATATCTTATATAATGTGAACAATATCTTTTGAGGAATCAGCAAAAGGCCTCTCTCTCATAGCAAGGCTCACTGACAGTATGGTATCAAAGGCTGAATAAGGCACTCACTTTGGAGGTTGTCCAGTAACCAACTGACCAATCGGGTAGTCCCACTGTGTTCAGACGTCATAGACAACAGATCTGGGGAGAGGGGATTCCCCGATATCCCTAGCACTTGGAGATGAAAGAGCCTCCCTAGTTCATAAGGCAACGCTCGCAGCATATTATCATTAAGCAGAAGTTCCCGTAATTGGACCATATCCCCAAGCTCCACTGGAAGGCTGCGTAACTTGTTACTTGATATGTCCAGGTGCACAAGGTTGTGCAGCCTTGAGATATCGGGAGGAAGCCTGGAGAGGTGGTTGCCACTGAGAAATAAAGCTGTTAAATGGGTAAACTGCCACAATTTGGGGCTAATGTTACGGACTGGTCCACTGATCTCAAGCTCCTCCCACTTGTTTTCCTTTCCCCAAACTTGTGTACGCTTTGGTGGCTCGTAGGTCTTGTCTAATTTGGGCATGTCGAACTGTACAAATGCCTTACTGAATCTCGATCACAGGAAATATAAATCTTTTTGTGTAACAGAGGTTTCATAGCCAATTTTGAAATGAATAGGTTGAAGGACGGGTGGTACTTGCAAAATTAACTAGCAAACTAATGCTTCACCCAAATAGTAGTTAGTTCGATCACCAATCAACAGAGATTCACAATAGTGTTAATGCTACAAAGAGGAAACAATACGACAAGTGTGAAATATAAAGATTTAAATTTTAAATTTTAAATTCCATCCTATTGACGCAACTTTCACTGGATCTAGCAAGTTGGGTCTCTTACTGACAAATTGAGGTTTTTATTATCTTCCTAGATAATCTATTAAAAGGCTATATCCTTTCAAAAGAAGCAGCCTTTCTAAATTCAACGTGCAAAGGTAACTTTCACAGCTCAATGAAGGGACGTGTTACGAAAGCTTTTTGTAAAGTAATAAATACAGTATTCTCACAGTTAAATTGCTAAAGTACAGAGTTCCTATAAAACATGATAATTAACTGTATAAAGTGTGGACAAAATCAATGGATAATAATCTTGTTTACTTACAGTTATCAAAGAGGCACCATTTTCTTAATTAGTGACGTTTTCAATATGGCGGCAGAGACGGCGACCTGAGATCAACGCCACCGTACACCAGCACTAGAAACGAAGCATCACGGGGCACAACAGAGTAGCCCGGGACAGAGTAACGGAATTCAAGCCTACAATCCACCTCCTATAGTTTTGTGTACACTATCTTACACACGGTTGGAGGAGATTGCTAGTCTTTTCCTCTTTGCGTGATGGTATTCTGGTCGCTATCGGCACACAATGGATACGAATGTTCGAGATAATGATTTAGAGCACTGTATTCCCTCGAAGTCTAATGGTACGTGAACTGACCGACTTCCTCCCTCTGTACAATCTATGTCTGCTAGAAGTGCTCCGAGGGGTGCTCCTTCCTATCCGCATACTAACTGGAAGGACATTTTGAGTAATTTTAGCTTATTTTTGTAGCGCAAGTTAGTAGCTATAGATTAATCAGAGGAGTTTTTTCTGTGATGTTAATATTAGAGGGAGCTACTTAAGACTGTAGTCTCAATTATAATAGAGTGAGTTAAGCGCGGATGTGTTATTTTGTAGCATTTTCGATTTCTGTTTCATTACGGAGTAGCCGATTCATTTGTTGGGAAACACGACTTAAATGTACCTGCTCCACGTGTGCTGTACCAACCCATTAGATCAAGCGAATTAGTAACTTTAAGTGATTATTAATTAGTAATCACGGGGACTATTAACTTAATGGCCTTCGTTTGTTACTCTTGTAATTTGCTATTTGTTTGAAACGGTTTGTGCATTCACGTGGATCACAAGATTGAAGATCCCTTTTTCTTGCATGAAGTGAGATTCACAAATTATGGTTTCACTTGATGATCTAGTTACACCACAGCATGATAGAACATACATGCTTGATGTATTATCTATAGTTTAGCGGCACTTGAGTGTCCCTTGTCTGTTGCAGCTTTTCAGTTAATCCATTGCCTCCTGCTATATACACAATGACTTGTGTCTTTTATATTAGTTTGTATGCTTGCAAATAGTATTACATTAGTGCAGTGGAGGTGAATGTCCTGTATTTTTGCTAGTTTGGGAAGATACTGATAATGTGTGTTGAATGAAGGAATGGGTTAACTAGATTCATTTGAATGTATATGTAACACTGACACAAATTTATAAACAGGATGTGGCTCAGACAGTTTGAGAGGTGTTATGCTACCAAAGCTACGCATATAGCTTATTACATATGCTATGCAATGGACCTTAATTCCTAATCTGTTCCCCTTTGGGACCTAGTTTATCTGGCTATTGGTTATCAGTTCCAGTAGGCATTATCAGTTTACAAGTATAAAAAACAGCATAGTGTGAATTATTAAAGTGATTACCTTCAGCAAGTGACTTTCCTAGTGTGGCAACCATTCGTATAGGCTCCACTATGGCTTGAAAATTTAGCTTTTGTTGTTTTTAGAGTACTACATAACTTGTGTGTGTGTGTTCTAAATGGAACTATAGTAAGGTTGACAGACACTGTATTGTCCTATGGGAAGTGAACATCACCATGGCAACATGCGACCTGCTATTGTTTGAACAATCACTCCTATGTTGTTACAGGAGAACAACTTTCTCTTCAAACTGTGTACATTCCTGCTACCCTGCAACAGTTGAACCCAAAGTTCTCTGCATTTGTCCAAGAGGTTTGCAGCACAAAAGACATACATCTCCCCGACGGCCTCCCGACCAAAAAAGAGAAGGGAATGACACCTGAGGTACATGTGCATGAGGAGCACCTGTTACATGCATATCACCTTCGTTGTGTAGTAAGAACATCATGTATGACTTGGTGCATTGCACATGCATGCCAAGTGAAGTGTGTGTGTCTGATGAAGTGTGCTCTTGTCTGTAGGAAGTGTTTGGGATTCTCATTAATTTCAAGAAACATGACCATTGGTTAACAACATCTCCACCCTACCAGCCTCCTCCTGGCTCTGTGTTCTTGTTCAACAGAAAATCTGTGAGACATTACAAGCATTTCAGTATCCACCCATCCGTCCATCCATCCACCCACCCATCCATCCACCCACCCATCCATCCACCCACCCATCCATCCACCCACCCATCCATCCACCCACCCATCCATCCACCCACCCATCCATCCACCCACCCATCCATCCACCCACCCACCCATCCACCCACCCATCCATCCATCCACCCACCCATCCATCCATCCATCCATCCATCCATCCATCCATCCATCCACCCATCCACCCATCCACCCATCCATCCACCCATCCACCCATCCACCCATCCATCCACCCATCCATCCATCCACCCATCCATCCATCCATCCATCCATCCATCCATAATTTTAGCTAACTACTTATCGAAAAGATGGTTATGAATGGTTAAAGAAGAAGAAAGCTTCAAATGCTACTAGACTTGATCGTCTTACTCTGAAGGTGTTTGGAAAGGACGTTAGTTCCATCCACTTTCACACATTACTTGTATTAACATACACACATGCATGCACTTACATACATTCAGTGTTTATGTACAGGCTAGCTACATGAGTATATAGATACGTATGCTAGATATGTATGCTGATATGCCACAATGTACAGCCATACATAAGCGGGATAGCACCTCACATATAATGTACATACGTATGTGTGTATATACGTAGGTAGGTAAACATTGATATACGTACATATAAGTTGCTAACTGTGCATTGTATATGTTTGTAGCTAATACATGCCACTTATTCAAAACATGAGATTGAGGCGAGATTCAAGCGCAGAGTATATTGGATCAATGAGGTACATACAAAGTGAATGGGGTATGTATTGAGGGAATGGGGTATGTATTGAGGGAATGGGGTACGTACAAAGTGAATGGGGTATGTATTGAGGGAATGGGGTATGTATTGAGGGAATGGGGTACGTACAAAGTGAATGGGGTATGTATTGAGGGAATGGGGTATGTCCTAAGTGAACAGGGTACACATTGTGTACTGATACTAATGTTTACTTATTGATACGTATATGTTTGTATACAGTTTTCTTTTTCTATTCTTCATTTTACAGAATCGTAGTATTGTTCTAGTTCATTATCTGTTGGAGACACGCTACGAGATATTACCAACTCTCTCTGGTGAGTGATGCCAATTTGAAAATGTGGAACTTTCACTATATACGTATGTATATGGAGCCCTTGTACCCGGTGATATAGCAAACAGCAGTAGAATATTAGGAAAATATGAAAAGCAGTTTCAAATTCCCTACTATGTATATCTACAAGGATACGCTGTTAGTCTGTACCAGTGGTATAATGGCTGTGTTATGTTCATTATCTGTTACTATTTTAAACTGCCTTTGCAGATTCTGTGTGGAAGGAAATGTTGGAGAATTCGTCAAAATCATCTGAAACAACATCAGCAGTAAGTTTTGTAATTGATTTAGCAGTTCAAATTTCTGAGGGAACAGTTAGAATTCTTAAACATTTCCTCTTCACAGCAGCCACTAAGTGGTGAAGTGTCTGTTCCTTCTCTTGTTGACCTGCTGAAGTTTGATCAGTTGCCAGGAGATTCACTAGTGTCAGCTCTGCAGGCTAATCAAGTCTCCAACATTTCTCTCACTTCCCCTACTGAGAGGAAGCGTAAGGTGGTCCCTATAGCCCCTGCCCCTCCAGCACCAAGTTGGAATTTCTCCATTATAATTCTAAAGGGTGGAAATGCTTTAATTATTGCCATTCCTCCACAAGATGGTGGACCAATTATTCCCCTGGGTTGTCTTAGCCTCCCTGGGACAGGCACATCGAAGCCCCTTGATGCTGGGGACATGTGTCAGACACTATTTGGGAAAGGTAGTAGTGCTACGACAAGGTCGTATAGTGACAGTACTAGACAGCAGCTGACTCAAATGCTACTATCTAGGATAGATTTAGTTCAACAAGGATCCACGCCTCAATCCGCTAGTAAAGGAAAACGAAAGTCTACAAATGCAAAACTTACAAAAAGCTGTTCCAACTCACAAGGTTCCTCCTCTGTGGAAGAGGGAGGCTTATCCGACTTGCCCAACCTGATACATTTCTTGAGCAACAGCAAATCAGTCTCTCCATCTCCATCTAGTTCACAATCCCAGTCTGCCACTGGTGATTATGATGCAAAGGCCTTCTCCTCCTTTGCTCAGCATCTCAGCAACACCTCAATGGATCCCTTAAATCCGGTTTTAAAGCCCAAAAAGTTTCCCAGTCAGTGTTCTGGTAAAGTATTGAGAACAAGAAGTACTCCAACTTCACTAGCTGATGTTAGTAGTTCAAAGCTTCAGCCAGCATCACTTCCTATGCCCTCAGTGACATTACAGACACCCTCAGTGACATCATTTCAGACGCCCTCAGTGACATCATTACAGACACCCTCAGTGACATCATTACAGGCACCCTCAGTGACATTACAGACACCCTCAGTGACATCATTACAGACACCCTCAGTGACATCATTACAGGCACCCTCAGTGACATTACAGACACCCTCAGTGACATCATTACAGACACCCTCAGTGACAACTCAAATTTCTGAAAATGATTATCTAAGTTGTGTTACTGATGAGCCTCATGGAAACCACAGTTCTACAAGTAAGGTGTGCTCTACCAGCTGTAGCAACGAGAATGGATGTCAGTGTATTGGGACTGCACAGCCACTTCCTGTATCTAACACTTCCTCTTTTTCTTTTTTGCCCATGTCTACACTTCCTGTATCACCTTTTCTAGCTAGTAATCTAAAGAACCCCACTTCTCAAGCTTCAAGAAATTTACAGTTTGTAGGAGCATCCATCTCTAACTTGCAATCTCCTAAGAATGGTTCCATTTCTGAAATGCACAGTGCTTCATTGCCAACAATATCTAGTGAATTACCTCATGCTCAGGTATTTGCATCACCTACCCAGCCGCTGTCGTCCAGTACCCAGCCGCTGTCGTCCAGTACCCAGCCGCTGTCGTCCAGTACCCAGCCGCTGTCGTCCAGTACCCAGCCAGGACCATGCAGTTCTCATTCTGATTTTTCTCCATCTGCCTTATTTGCAGTACCTTTGGATGTATTTCCAAAGAGTGCTGAATACCTTGGCACTCCTAATAGTCATGCTTCAATGCCAAACCACACTTTTCCTACTTCCGACACCAACATGTACAGTCCTTCCAAAGACAGCTGTGCCTCACTGAAAAACCTGAATACTTCAGAACTACTACCTGGCATTCCTCTGTTTAGCAGTCTAGACTCTCTGCTGGACACCATTGCAAATGACTCACAGTTTTTTCAGTTACCTGATCTGAAGGAATCTAACGCTGTTAGGACTGGTGATGGCCCGGGACGTATGGATACTGAAGTTGCAAACACTGATAACCCATCTTCGACTTCTCCTCCTTTGCACTGGAGTACAGCTAGTTCCGGCTCCCAGCATCAGACCTACGAACATGAGATTGATGTTATCTTGGATTCTTTGGCCCAGATGGACCATACTGGCCTTCCCAACACGTGCAGTAACCCACAGACTGGCCACGAGCACCTCTTTGATTGGTCATCCAGTCAACCAATGGCAAGTGAAGAGTTGGATGTGCAGTTTTCAAATGCTAGTTATTCAAATGATCAAGATGCTATACAACCGGTATGTGTTGTTGTTGTTGTTGTTGTTGTTGTTGTTGTTGTTGTTGTTGTTGTTGTTGTTATGTCTCATCATGTAGCTCTGTTGTGGTCCGTGTATTACTAACTGAACCATACAGATTCTGTTTCTGTAAATATTTGATGCAAATGTAATGTTTCAATCCTCTGGTATTCTCAGATTGTAGCTTTTCCACTGTCTAATGAAGAAGAGGTACCACGAGTCACCCCACCACCCCTGGGAAGGGAGTATTCCTCACAAGTTACCCCACCACCCCTGGGAAGGGAGTATCCATCACAAGTTACCCCACCATCCCTGGGAAGGGAGTATCCATCGCAAGTTACCCCACCACCCCTGGGAAGGGAGTATCCATCATTGGAGATGCTATGTTCTACTTCTCTCACTACTTTACAAGATAATGTGGAGAGAACGGAAAGAATTCCACCACGTCTTGATCTCTCAATGTCACCTTTAGCCGCTCCATATTGTCTTGACCAGCAAAGGTCATCGCTCACAACTACAATGATTCCTTCTACCAGTGTAGAGACGAGCGATAGTCTGGAAGGAAGGAATAGTGTTTTAACCCATGGCTCTCAAGGCATTCTTAGCCCTGTACCAGGCCCTTCCTCTTCCCACCTCACACCAAGGTAGAGTTGTGTACAACACTTGTGGTTCTGAACTATCATCCTAGTGTGATGTATTTGCATGCCCATGTATATAGGTGGCTGCTTTGGTCTAATCAGGTAATCTCAATATTTTCTCATTGCAGTTACCAGATATTTAGGAGTTACACCCCCATTTCACCTTCAGAATCCACCATCTCATCTCACTCCGCCTCCACACTCTCCCTCCAAGATACCCAGGGAATTTTAGACTCTGCTGACCCTCCAATAGTGCAGGAACTCTGTGAACTGCTCGGAGAGTCAAGAAGCATTCAGGACAGGGATTTTGCTGATATGAACTTGTCAGGTCAGTCTCTTAAAGATGCAATCTGTCCCATCTTAGTGTAACTTTTGAGCAGAACCTCTGAACACAACCCCCAAATGAGCCATTTTTTACACTATAAATAAGATAGTGTACGTACATTAAGAGTACAGATTGGGGAAGATGATATGTTAATTTGTGAATGTCTGTACCTTATTCAGATAAGGAGCAGCAGGAGTTACTTAGAGCTGCAAGAACCATACAGAATGCATTCAGGAAACTGGTAAGTGTAGAGTATCGATATGGAGGCTTATTAATTTCCTGTTTAGGACATTGACCTTTTTGGATATATGTATATAACCGGTAGTCGTTTTGGATAGAGAGTCTTTCTTGTAGTTGAATTGTTGCTTTTATTGATTGTTATTTGTTGTTCACGAGTGTCTAGCGCAGTGTGGTATCCTACAGTAAGAGATTACAGGTGTCAATGCTGCTAGTTACGTATTACCTCTCTTGTCCCTTCAATCTCACAGAGACAGAAGAGATGGGCACAGAAGCAGAAAGAAGCTGCACTTATCATTGAGAAATCTTACAGTAAATATAAAGAAGTAAGTCTAGTTTGTGTATATTAGATGGGTTTTGTTTGACTTTTTGAGCATTTATGGGCATAAAATGTGTCCTTTTTATTGAACTTTTCTACCCCGAGGGTCTTCTTCAAGGACTAGTGTGACATGTCTTGTCACAGATGTGTGTAGCTATGTATGTACGCACTAGGGGCACGTGGTGTTGTTATGTCGTTTTTTTGTGGATATTCTTTAGCAGAAGCAGAAGGACCATGCAGCCAGGGTGATCCAGCAGCACTATAGAGCGTACCGTCAGTCCCACATTGCCAGTCACTCGGGTGAACTGGTGGACGCTGTAGATGTAATGGAACGGCTGTGCAGGTAACTACCTACCTATAAGTGTAACAATATGATACGTACATTTACTGTAATAATTATGAAACCTTTTTATTGTGTATTATTATGTAGATTGAAGGAGAATGAGGCAGCTAGAAAGATACAAAGATTTATACGACAGCGTAAAAATAGGGTTAGTAGTGGCATTGCTTTTCATTTTCTGCATCAGTAGTCATTAACCCACACTTACGTAGCTGTTCAATGATTAATTGAAAGTGTCCCATGAGCAATATCAATATCCACATCCACATTTGTGTTGTGTCGGACCAATGTTTTTTCCCCTAATCTTTCATATAGACCTTGGAATAGATTTCAGTAATGCTGTAATTCGGTACTATATGTTTCTGCTGCAACAGTTAATTATTGAAACACTTTTAGTCATTCAATTTGTGTACGTATGATGTAATATACGATTTTAATATTGTATTTAACAGAAATGTGAGTTTGTCCAGTGTCAGGTGTTTATCAGGTGCTTGTTGGCGGTGCTCTTAGATTCACTTTCTTGGATAACAATACATGTTTTAAATCACTATAGGCACCATAGATTGGTGCAAGAAGGAAACATTGATGTTTGCTAGAAATAATTATTTGTTTATAATTCCCTTTAAATGTGGTCTCCTCTGCAATTTCATCATTCGAGTCTCTATAATGGACACAAGACACACAATAACAAATATGCTACTACAGTGGACTGCAGTAGAATTTGGAGCACCTTTTTCACAAATTGTGGGAGAACAAACGATGCTTCATGAATTTCTGAATTGTAATACTTTAATTTCATTTCTTCAACCTGAGAGTTTGTGATTTTTCTCTTCGGAACTTTAACAGAATAATCCTATAAAATATGCATTAGCAGAGAAGAATGAGTTTGTGCAATGTCAGGTATTTTCAAGTGCCTGTAAGGTGTTGTCAGGTGCTTGTAAGGTGTTGTCAGGTGTCTGTAAGGTGTTGTCAGGTGCCTGTAAGGTGTTGTCAGGTGCCTATAAGGTGTTGTCAGGTGCCTGTAAGGTGTTGTCAAGTGCTTGTAAGGTGTTGTCAGGTGCTTGTAAGGTGTTGGCAAGTGCTTGTAAGGTGTTGTCAGGTGCCTGTAAGGTGTTGTCAGGTGCTTGTAAGGTGTTGTCAGATGCCTAAGGGTATACGATCTTACTGAATCTTTTGAACAAACAAAATATCCGATCTGTCCTAGAGGGTAAGTTGGTACATAAGAGGTTGCATATTCTGCAGAAGGGAACAGCTTTCTGCACTGTGTGATCACCCTGGAGATGAGGTTGAGGTCCAATAACATGGTCTCACCTGTAGAACCACCGTATTAATGATAGCATATATAACACATTGGTGCATGGTCTAGCTATGTGAGGCTGAATATATACCACTACAATAAAAGTGGACAGTGCAGACACTGAATTGTACAGCATAAAAAGCAACTGGTACAGTAAGTATAGCATGATTACACAAGTGTGCTCAATAGGTAGAGTGGCCACACAATGGCTATATACGTACATGTGGTTCAGGAGCTCCCCAGTTGATTGCTTGATATTTCTCAATAGAGGAAAGATACTAAAATCTCTATGAACATAACCCAGTACTGTAGTAATAGGTACACTTGAAGGTATGAGAAAGGTACCTTGTGAACAGAGGGTTCCCCTGGGCTTCAAGGCTTCCTTGATGTTCTCATAGTAGGGTTCCTTAAACAGAGATGCAGCTGGTCCAATAGGATCTGAAGAGTCTGTTATGATGATGTCAAAATTGTTCTTGTGCCTTCTCATAAACTCATTTCCATCCTCAATATGCACCTTTACTCGTGGATCCTCAAACCCCACAGCCATGGACGGGATAAACTTCTTTGAGACCGTGATGACATCCTGGAGGTATAAGGCAGCAGGGAAGCTACAATGTGCTGATCCGTGAGGTGCACCACAAGTTCAATCATTGTGGTTAGCCTTATCTAGTTGCCTACTTGAATTATATTATTGGATACAAAAATGGCCAATAAAATGTTAGCTAAGGAGGAGAAGCAATGCATTTAAGAAGAATATCCTAATCATTTATACAAAATAGGCATGAATTTGATGGCTAGTGAATGTTCAATTCGAGTTAGGTGCTGTATACATTTCATGAGGTGGTTTAGCTAATTGCTACAACCAGATGCTGTATTTATATTTTGGCCTACATACAAGGTCTTTTCCATTTAAAATAGTTGTGGTTGGTACTATCTTTATAATTTTTAACTTTATAATTACATACTTCATCAATCTCACAAATGTGGATTTCCTTTACTGATGAGTGCTTCGCCACTTCTCTCAATACACCTCCGTCTCCACCTCCAATGACCAAGATGTACTCCGGATTGTCGTGGCAAAACAGTGGGGTATGGGCAATCATTTCTTGGTAGCAAAATTCATCAAATTCTGTGCATTGTATTATCCCATCTAACACCAGAACACGACCATGATTCTTGCTAAATACATATTAGAATGTAATCTGATTGCAATTACCAATACATCATCCAGACAGGCTGATTTGTGACTATTGTGCAATGATTATTATTTCAACACATCAATATAAGTGCTATATAGATCACAGACCCATATATGTACGTCTTTCCATATGCATACAGTCCTTAAAATGTTAATGAAAAGCACCTTTGAAAAACTAAAATGTCTTGAAATGCAGATTTCTGGTTGTACAACACTTCTTCTACTTCCAAACTTAATGCAGAACCTTTCCACAGTTCAGGACAGTATTCGGTGAACCAACCATCTTTGAAAAAATTCATTTTGCACTGTCCACAGCTAGTGGCGTGGAGGGGCGGTGGCTAGAAAAATGACGTCATAAACGGCCTACTGGAATATTTCACCGCGTGACAGGTTTCTAAAGTGCTACTTGGTCGTTTGTGTGCCTGAGATGGGCACAATGTTTTAGGCTGTCTTACCAACAGTCAAAATTAACGTCGAAAGATAGTTTCTAAAACGTCTCGAATAAAGATAATGAATAATCACTGAAATTTATTCTTAATATTATAAGCTTTACACAACCAATGTGATGTGACCACAGAATGTGTACAATGAAATGTGTGGCAGTCACTTTCAGTTTACAACGCTTGTGGTTGACAGGCTTTGGCAGACTAGTTGATTGTAATCTTGAAGCATATCTTTGACAACTTGTGAAGTTTCCTTGTAACTTCCTTCAGCTGAACGGTTTGCAATATCTAGCAGCTGTTAAGGCCGTGCTAATCAGCAGCAATCAAATCCATATTAATAACATTCCATAAAACAGTTAAATAAAATGGATTGGTATATCTTTGCAATGCTAAATACATACATTCAACATCAAAGTATTAGGCTTGTAGATAGATGGACTAAGAGATCTGACTTGTCACCTGGCATATATAAAGGATACATTCCTTCACCACAAAATTGTTCTGTTCAAGATGCTGCCACTTTCTGATGAGGTTCCCCAGCTGAGTGTGTGTGTCACTGCCTGTCAGTTGAGCCTTAGTACTGTCGTACATACGTGATAGCTCATGGGTCCCTACAACATATACATAGTATAGAGACAATCGCTACTCCAGGAGGAGTGAATGAAGATCTTCCTCACTTTGCTGTAAAGCTTCTTTTTTCTTCACCAGCATCTCCTTTTCCTCACTAAGAAGCTACAGTACAATATGTATAAGGCGTCATAGTACATATGTAGTAATGGATCATCAGCCCATTGCTACATAATGTGTGGACATGAATTTTCTGCGTTTGTGCAATAAAGTATATAAATTGTGTAAATATGTATACTGATTGTGCAATAATGGGGCTTCACTGCATATTATACACTTACTATTCTACGTTCTTCTTCCTCCTTTTCAAGCTTGTCAAGATCACTAAACACTCTTATTTCAGTTGTCATTCTTGATATCCTGGCTTTTAAATTCTTTAGCTCATTAGTAATCTTATCCTCCAACTGCTCAACATTGATAAGATCCCTCTGCAGTCTGGCACTATCTTTAAAACCAAATAGAGACTGATTACAGCTAATACGTACATTTCTCAAATATACTGTTGGCTTGGATATAGTCTGGATCAATGAAATTATATGTTCATATGCATGCAGGTGCTGTACATAAGATGGAAATAATCACTGGGAGATATTACACCTGACCAACCAAGTGACCAAGGTCTTATTTTGGAATTATAGCTACCATATTAGTAAGGGAATTCGGAATTCCCATGTAGGCAGGCAGGCAGGCAGGCAGGCAGGCAGGCAGGCAGGCAGGCAGGTTGGTAGGTTGGTAGGTACCTTGTTCTAGAGACTTAACAGTTAGATCTGCCTTCTCCATTTCTAATTCCTTAAAATGGAGATCTGCCTGGAGCTCCATCAGCTGGGCTGGAGACGGCATGTGCTTAGACTGGACCAGTATCTGAGAGGAGACACTTGGTAATAATCACTCTACGTACATCATACAAACCAGTAGCGCATGATGCCTACGTATTTCAGGGTGTATATGTGCATATATTATATCAACATACGTACATACTTTACTGGTAGTTGCCATAAGCTGGACAATGCTCGCTTCCAAGTGCTGCTGTTTCTCCTGCACTGACGATAGTGCAGGGCTGTATCCTTCCAGGAACTCTAAACAACAATGCAAATCTACTGTTGCTACGCACACTCGTGCATACTTGAGTTTGGAAGGTACGTACGTACATATAAAGACAATAACTTCATTACTACATACTTCTAAGGAAATGAAACATGTGGACGTACACTACTGACTGCTACATTAGTTATGTAGGTCTCTCTAAGCCACTCCCAGTACATGTGGCACTCACCATTAATGGCAGCTTCCTTCTTCTTGAGTTCTTTGTATTTAATGCTCCTCTCAGACTGATGTTCCTCGAGGTCGTTTTCCAGTTGTTGTATTTCGTCATTAACCCTCTCCAGCTTCTCATACATATCTTGAGTTCTGAAAGGAGAGGGCAAGAAAGTCATACACTGTGCAAAATGTACATACAATCTTCACATCTTCACCATCATCTTGATCAGACCTGAACTATATATGTACATATATACATATACGTACATATATTTATAAACTGTATACAGTAACCAAAATGTTAACTAAAAGTACTTCAACATTTGTAATACATGATGAGTGCCCACTGGACCTACTGTCTTTCTAGACTGGCAATCTCCTGGTTGTCCTCCTTGACTTGTTTGAGGAGTCTGTCCTTCTCATCTTGAGGAGTTTCCTGATCTTTCTGTCTCCATTGGTCTCTTCTGGACAAAGCATCTGCCAACTCCTTGTGCAGTTTCACTACAAACATGGACAGTACACCACTCAGCCTATAAATACTGTCATTACTCACTTCTGAGGGAGCAGATGTCAGTTGATACATGTACTACTAACCTGCTTCCTGTTTGATCTCTGATTGTGCAACTTCATCTTCCAACGCCTTGACTTTAGAGTTGAGCTTCTCTAGTTGCTTCTCTTTGCTCTCCAGCTCCTTCTTCAGTGAGGAATTCTCAGATTTCAAAAAAGTATATTTCTCTTTAGATTGGTCATCCTGTAAAAGACACAAGTTACACACGCACTTTAGAATAAAAGGTGGTGTAATGTGTGAATGAGGAAGACCCTATAATAAGGGCTTATACGGCAGTGGGTACACTCCAGAGGCAATCCGATATGAAGATGCAACATTTCCTTCAAATGAGGTCACTCTAGAAGTATGTATACCATTTTATTGATAATGTTTTCAGCAATTTCTTCATGGTGTGCTATTTCTGCCACAATTCTCTTTATTTCTTCCTCTTTCCTGCACCACACAACAGGAACAAGGACGTTAAGTCCAAAACATTAGTCACACAGTAAGGATCAAGTTTAACAGTTATGACAACTTACTGAGATTTTTCTGTGAAGAGGTTGTCACATTTCTGTGACTCTAAATCATTTCGTCTAGCTAACTGTAAGTAGATATCCATAAGTACAGGAAGTGCATATTAAGTACAGAAAGTGCATATTAAGTACAGGAAGTGCTCCAAACTCACAGCAGAAGCCTCAGCTTGGATCTCTGTCACATCAACATCAGTGTTCACCTTATCCATCATCTAACAGAACAATTAGCATCACGTGACTATATAGCTGTAGGTCCACAGGAAGTACAATATCACGTGATTATATAGCTGTAGGTTCACAGGAAGTACAATATCACGTGACTATATAGCTGTAGGTCCACAGGAAGTACAATATCACGTGACTATATAGCTGTAGGTCCACAGGAAGTACAATATCACGTGACTATATAGCTGTAGGTTCACAGGAAGTACAATATTACGTGACTATATAGCTGTAGGTCCACAGGAAGTACAATATCACGTGACTATATAGCTATTTAGTCATGTGATATTGTACTTCCTGTGGACCTACAGCAATATCATGTGACTACAATATTGATAGAGTGCAGATCTCAAACTGTTTGCCACTCACAATGTTGTAATCGCTTAGTTTCTTTCTCAGCTCATCAATTTCAGAAGCAAGACTCTGGGCTCTAGTATGGTACAAATGGGAATGAGGACATTGACTTCACTAGTATGGTACAAATGGGAATGAGGACATTGATTTTACTAGTATGGTACAAATGGGAATGAGGACATTGATTTTACTAGCACAAGAAATCCATTTGCTTTATAATTTACTTCTTTTCATAAGTTAGATAAGTTGCATTTTCTTGATCTTGAAGATCAGCTTCTTTGCTCAGTCGTGTAATCTCGCTATTAAGTTCCTGAATTTTTGATCGCAACTGTCCAAGGTAGAAGGTCTTGTCCAAAACCTGCCTCTGAGGCCCTACAAATGTACATACACACATGCACACATACATCCATCAGTTACGAACGAGAATTGGGCTTCCCGAACATACGTACCTCTAACTCCAGTCTTCATTCCAGCCACGCCATGCTGGGTGATTGGGCGATCAGCTACTCTCAGTTGGGAATTTAGAGCTTACAAGAGGAATAGAAGGAACAGTCATTAATGATACTCTGTCAGAATTGAACAACGAACCTCCCTGAGCTGCCAAATTCCCCGCTTTTGAGCCAGGTCTGAAACCTGCGATATGAGAGAAATCTCAGTCAACTTGACTGTACAGGCAGAAGTGAAGTGTTAATTATCTCACCTGTTCCCAACCGCTGCTGAACAGAAGGAGGAATCGTCCTTGAACCAGTTGGAGGACGTCTGGCTGCACACCTACAGTGATAAGAAGGATTGCTTAGTAAATTTGAAGATAACAGAACTACTGAGTGACCGACATTTTGTTTCTTGGTTGTCATGGAAATTCTTCCTCGGGGCCGCATATCCCGTCCCTTACTAGTGTTAAAAGAGGCAATGCTCTCGTAATCTTTCGGAAGCTAAAGCTAATCTAACCCATAATGACGAACACGTGATTTCTAGATTATGAGTACTTCATCGCAGAAGATTCCCAAGGGAGCCAACTTCTTGTTGGGAGGTTTAGCAGGGTAGGAAACTAGTGTGTGTTATGTGTGTTAGTAGATGAACTGGCTTTTGAAAGAGGTTCCCATCTGCGACCTAGCATGGGCGCCACTTCTGTGGTGCAGCCCCTGGATCTGGTGAAGACAAGAATGCAGTTGGCGGGGGAGGGCGCGCGAGTGGTACGCAGGAACACCCTTAGCACGCTCTACGGAGTAATGAGAAATGAGGGACTTCTAGCCGTATACACCGGGTGAGTATTGAGTTACTTGACATGTGTGTAGCTGCTGGTCCTTCCAGAGTGTACATTAGTGCTGCTAGCTCTTGTATTATGAATGTATCTCATTGTACTCTGCAAGAGATGTCACATGAAGAGAGTATGGCTCATTTTAAGATCCCTTTTAGTATTAATTACATTGAGGGCTGAAATACATTTAATATGAATGAGACTAATTGGTCAGTTTACAGATGTCACCTCCTTGTATTCAACATGTCTACCATCCAGCTTATCGGCAGCTCTTCTAAGGCAAGCGACTTACACTACTACAAGACTTGGAGTGTATTCATCCATCTTTGACATGTACCAAAAGTGAGTCATGTACACTCGGCTCAAAGCCTTTTTGTGTCAATTGGCACAAGCAGTTTAATAGATACTACATAGGAACCATATATTTTGTATTATTATATCATACAATGTGTGTACTCTGTCACTGAGCTGTGCCAGGCTCCTCCATGTGTTGATGAAGGTATCACTGCATCCTATAGGAAATACTTGCAGAAATTGATAATTTTGACATCCTGAGATTTTCTTTTAATTATGCATGAGCAGTACTTCCTCCATTGACATGTGCTTCCCTAATTCTTATTGTATATGACATATGCTCACTTTTCAGCAAAACAGGCAGTCCTCCAAATCTGTTTGGCAAAATGAGTATAGCTGTGTTGGCAGGAGCTACTGGTGCCTTTGTTGGTACACCGGCAGAAATATCACTAATAAGAATGACCTCGGATGGAAGGTAAGCACCAGAAATGTTGCATATCCACATCCACCACACATCTGTTTGTCCACCCATCCACCAATCCACCCATCCATCCATTCACCCATCCATTCACCCACCCATCCACCAATCCATCCATCCATCCATCCATCCATTCACCCATTCATCCATCCATCCACCAATCCACCCATCCACCCATCCATCCACCCATTCACCCATCCATCCACCAATCCACCAATCCACCAATCCCCCATCTATAGGTTACCAGTAGAGCAGAGGAGAGGGTATTCTAATGTGTTTAATGCTTTAGTGAGGATAACCAGAGAGGAGGGAGTGTTGACACTTTGGAGAGTGAGTCTGTATAGCAAGTATAATGACTGCCTACATTTATCCAAAGTATGTATATGAATGTAGGGTTGTGGTCCCACCATTGTCAGAGCTATGGTTGTCAATGTTGCACAGCTAGCCTCGTATTCTCAAGCTAAACAAATGTTACTGGCATCAGGTACATCCATCCATCCATCCATCCATCCATCCATCCATCCATCCACCCATCCATCCACCCATCCATCCACCCATCCATCCACCCATCCATCCACCCATCCATCCACCCATCCATCCATCCATCCACCCATCCATCCACCAATCTGCCCCATCTATTCACTGTAGATCACTTTAAGGATGATATAAAGTGTCACTTTACTGCTAGTATGATTAGCGGGTTTATCACGACTGTGGCTTCCATGCCAGTTGATATAGCAAAGACAAGAATACAGAGCATGAAGATGGTAGAGGGAAGACCAGAGTATAGAGGAACATTTGTAAGTTAAGTGAACTTTAGTCCCACCCAATTGGCTCATTGTGCTCCTCAGGAGACGTAAGTGGGTGAGATAAAATCCAGAGTCAAATGGTGTTATATCAAAGTTTCAAGATTAGTTGTAGATCTCCTATTTTTAAGTAGGACCAAACTAGAAAACAACACAACAAATTCAAACAGATTTGGTTGTATCATTATTTACTTGCTTGACCTTCACTTTGCACGTTCCCTGATGTTTAGGATGTTCTGATAAGGGTGTCCCAAAATGAAGGGATCTTCAGTTTGTGGAAGGGATTTACCCCTTATTATGCAAGAGTAGGGCCTCACACAGTGTTAACTTTTATTGCATTGGAACAACTCAAGAAACTCTATCTAAACTTTATGACCTAAAATAGACGAGTAATATATAACTAATAATTATTATTATATTATTTTATGAAATTGACAACATGTAAAAGAGCCAGTATGCATGGAAAGTGTTATTTTCTTATTTATCTAATGAATCTCATTGTGGATTTCCAACTACATTTACAGTAGTATACAGGTTGGTCAACTCTCTCTCTCTCTTTCTCTCTCTCAGTGGAGTATTAGCTTGCTTACAGTCTTGTAGCCATCCTAGCACCCAAGTCTGTCTGATATATGTATGAATGTCCCAATGATTTATAGCATGTAATATCACCACTGAAACTAAATGTAGTAAAAATGAATGCGACAGAAATAAAAATTACAAGTATAGACAAAGTAGTTGATTCCTCAAGTCACTATAGTTTCGGGGTCATTGGGATCTACTGTTGGCTCATCTGTTATCTCCCACTGCTCCACTGGACAGTCTCTAAGAGCTACTTCTGAGCAGAAGTGAAGAGCTGTGTCATTAAAGACATCTTTAAACTTGAAACTGTTTCGAAATGGAATTTCTGATATCAAACCCTGGACCTACAATACGTCAAAAGAACACATTCACAAGTAACCATAGTAACAGTTTCTTATTATTAACCTTGTACATATACAAAGCTGTAGTTTTCAAATTCCTCTCAGTGTATCTGAATAATTAAAGGATGCAAAATTAATATGTGTACATATATATGTGACTTTCAAAGACCAAATAGAGATTTGAGGGGTAATGTACTAATGTGGTGATACCTGAAAGTGTATGATGAAAATGGATTGCCAATAATTACAACGTTTCTCAGTTGCCATGGTGACCAATTTGCCCAGAGAAGGTTGTTGTACATGGTAAGACTGCAGTGAATCATGTAAAACAGTGTTAATCTGGAGACAGAACGTTTACAAACTTCATTCTTTTCCATACGTTTACAATCAAAGGATTCAATCAAGGTCAGTTCATCTTCCCTGAGCAGTGGATCAAACACCTCCACCTCACCCACCTGCAGAGGGGATAGCAACAGACAACCATATAAGGACCACAGGAGTTAACTAGTCATAAGGCAGTAGGAAAAATTGTACATCCTCTGCTTTTCAGTAAGTTCAGTGGCGGATCAGGGGGAGTGGCCCCCTTTAGGAATCCACTGAAGTTATGCCATACAGGATTTTATTCAACAAGAATATCAGTAGTTCTGCAAGTAAGAACTGATTTGCTTCAAAAATAAAATACTTTAGAATCTTTGTCTTTGTACTCAAAGTTCTTTTAGCTAGGTGATAGGGAATGTTGAACTCACTTTGAGTTTCTCCTTTAACAGAATTAAGAGGGCAAACTGATATTGAGCATCTGAACTGGACGCAACGCTTCCTATTCCATAGCACACAATATCCTTCTCACATTCAGTTGATCTAATCTTTGGACACTTGGACATGCAATCTATTGCGTGCGCAACATTGGAAAGAGACACTTATAGACGGAAGTTTAACTTATAAAAATGTCAATTTATATACATTTACATTTTATTTGTATGACAAATGTACACTTAAGAATGTCTCAATAGGAGGACAATAAATTTTAGACCAATATCTACGTTTAGTCCTCAATTACCTAGAAACTCTTCTGTAAAGGAGTCATTTCGCAACTCTTCTAATTTCCGAACAATACATGATCGATCTATTGCTGTAGAGGTACGACACTGCGAAAGTGCTACTACTCTTTGGGTTGAGAAACGTTCTGACTTCTTTTTAGAACGTTTACCTTTCACCAGAATGAATCCATCGTCTTCCATGGGGTCGAGTTATGATAGAGGCCGTGCATGACTTAATTTAATCGATACATAATGTATGATCGAAATATATATCGATCACTAAGACAGCTACTAGGAAGCATGCAAAGTTTGTGTATGCATGGTGAGAGATAGGGCAAATATTAACTTTCTACAAATTTCAGAGCTATACATAAGGTGTCAGATAAAATAAATCATACTATTCGAACTAGAAACTATAAAATGAAGATATAGAAGAGATTGTTAATTTAAAAACGTACATATTCAAATAGCTCTCAGTCTGAAGTAAATTTACAGCCATAGGCAATTAATATCAATGATTTATATAATATAGTGTATATATAGTTCAGTCTTTAATATACAGTACTTCCTTTAGTAGTGCTCATATCCTCCAGCAGCATTCCTAATTTATTGCGTCGCTCAAGAGATATGCTTCTTTTATAGTTGGGATCTTCTTGCTTTAGAAGCTTCCGGATTTCTTCTGCTATGGGTCTTATGTGTTTCCAGTCAGTCACTCCAATCTTGGGCAGCGATGAAGCGTCTATACAAATGAGTCTTCTTCCATTTATTAAGTTGGATAGAAAACATTCCTGGAGCAAGGAAGAGCAGATACGTACTGACTGGTAGTGCTAAGGGATGTCAGTCGGGAGGGATATTCAGATAAAACTTACTTTGTACTGCGGGTAGCCAATGGTCCCAATCCAGTTAGCTACTTCATTTTCACTCCATTGCACACACTCGGGAGGTGTTGGGATTTCAGTAGCGGCCATTTTCTGTCGCCATAGTGATGTATTATCACACAAAACATAATACACATAATACGCAGTGGCTATAGAGTACCGGTGTCATGGTAAAATAGGTCCCCCCAAAAGTGGGGCCCCCAGGCCCTAATCTACCAGTGGTATGGGGCCCCAGGGGGCCTAATATACCAGTGAAAGAGGGCCCCTCCTGCATGTACGTAGTAGTACATAGTAGGTACATATATAGTACTTGCAGGATAATAATTATGTATGTTCAGATTATAATTGCATTGAGCTGTGCAAAGGCTATGATGATAAACAAAATATTCACTGGAATATATTATGCCAAACCAAGTGATCGCAGTCTAATCTTGGAAGTCCTATTAAAAATATATCAGCTTTTAAAGCAGTAACTGTTTCAAGTAAAAAGTGTGTTATTATTATTATAACATTATTACAGGCTGGTTAACTATAAAATAATCATAAGAGGGTTTATAAAAAGGGAGAAGGGTAGAAAAAATATTATTACATCTCTATTTGCAATTTAAAATGAAAAACACTCGTAAAGTGTAAATTGCTCTGAAACAAGTTTCCAATTGTTAATTGACTTTGTTTCCGGAAAAGACCACACGGTGAACTTTCACATTCAACAGAGTTTGATTCAGTACAATAACAGACACGTACTGCCCCCTCTGAGCATGGAGATAAAAGCAGCAATAATATTATAAGCATTGTATATATGTATGCATATATTATATATGTATAAAGAATTATAAGTACAAAAATATGTTATGCAAGAGTACACATAAATTCAATATATAAAATGGTAAAAACGTTACCTTTAGTTTCATTAATCCTGATAGAGTTTGTGAGAAAGGTGCCAAATCAGATATTGAATGTACACTTAAAGTCCTGTAACAAACAAAGAGTTAAAAATGCATGGACAAGAGCATTAATGGGAATCCACAAGCATGTGTATCTAAACATTTGTAAAGTATCAAATCATCTTACGTACTCCTTCAGTCCATTCTTCCTTTCTACAGCAATGTATGAGATAATTGCAGCACCACTGGTATCGTCAACTAAACCTCTTAGTGTTAGCATAACCAAGAGATCAAATCTATAAATTCCATCTTCTGGAACAGTGAAGCGACCAGTTGTTAAATCAAAATGATTTCCTTCATTGAAAAACCCATCTAATATCTATACATGAATAAAATATAAATAAAGACTAAATACAAAAAATACAAAATTTATGTATCTGTAAAAATGTACATATAGGCTGCTATTGCATAAAATACATGTATAGTTTTAGTGATAATTAAACCACAACTATTCAACCAAGAGAAGCAAGGAGGCACTATTGATCTAAAGTATCTGCTGGCCGACTACTACTTTGCATGTAATATTATACAGGTTACTTATACTTACTGTGTAATTAGAAACCTCATATCCAGTAGCACTGCCTCCATGTATAATTGAAAGAGCTTCTAAATCCTCTCTGATCACCTTGAAGCCAATAAAGTTATTACAGTTCACAGGCTCAGGTAGAGCACTACCATCTGCTGATAAAATCTGTGAAAAAAGCTCAGTAAAGTGAATAAGGATCAGAGATCTAAAAGTTTTATTCAATTAATTTTCATAGCTTAAGCATCACATACTATTTATACCTCTTCGGGTCAAACTGAAGTGTGCCTTTATGGCTTCCTATAAATTTTCAACATGTCACTAATTTTGTTATTAACAAAAGCCAGAAGAATGAAATGTGTGGCATGTTTTACACATTCTTGTTTAATGACATTGGAATGACAAGCATTTTAGGTGGAAGACATTGTAGCCAAGTGGTGTCATTATGAGATCATAGGAATAATATCTGTACAGAGTGGAGTATCATTTCCATGTCCATATATACTAACATCCGATGAAGCTCCCATCTCCTTGAGGTATCTGTACACCATCTTACGGACAGTTGCTCTCAGTCGTGGTACAGGAGACGAAGGACCAGGTGGACCAGCAGGACCAGTGGGACCTCTCTCTCCAGGTGGACCAGGTGGACCGGCCTATATATACGTACAAGCAAAGACAACAGAGACTAAGTGTCTGCTATCAAGATTTCGTCAATCTGTCTATAATAATAGATATTATATAGCTTCAATACATAGGTTGCTGAGCAGTATCTGTAGTTAAGTAAATCAACTCAGACTACTGTTTTCAACTTGCATGGTGATGGGTTCAAAAACATGTTGTTACTGTATACACACATACAAGTCCTTGGTTACAAAAGACAGAATCAATATACAGGTGTCTTATTGATTGTAACCCAATAGCTAATGCTCTCCCAGGAGTCTGGGCTTCCTTCTCCCCCTTAGAACTCAGTTTACACTATAACCAGGTAGCATAGCAATAGTCAGTGACACAATAACAAGTTCATTTAGCAGAAAATGTATGATATGTAGGACGTGTGCACTTAACATGTACTGTTTACAGTTTGTTATTGTGAAGCTTTGGTCTTATTGACTATCATAATTGTTGCAAGTTGGTGATTGGAATGTATTGAAGACCTGTACCCATTGGAAAAGTGTTATATACATAACCGATTTAGTATGTAAAGCTTGGTGTTTCACTTTAACAGTCCTACTAGTTCAAGTACCACAGATATGAAATAGTAAGTAATTAGGAATTCGAAGGCTATACTGACTGTTTTGTAATTAAGGATATATATATATACGACAATATCTATAGCCTAAATGGTCCTATACAATAATATTACCACTCAATTTTGGATACATATAAAAGCTAAAAATGTAATAGGGAAGCTTTTATGCCAAACCTACTTAGAGAGTACTACCATGCTCTCTGATAATGGGACACTATATAGGAAACAGGAATTACTAACTAACAATTGAAGGTTGTCCAGTTAAGCTTAGTCTTTTCAAAAGTTGAACTTATTTCTTTTGATTCAATTTAAAAACATGTTTCTGACTGACTAATAAATCATTGAACCTATTAATGGTTGGTCTCTCTGGCTTCCTTAACTTGATATGCATTTAGCTGCATGTACAGTGGACTAAGAGGAATATATATACTTATAGGCAGTTCTGGTGTTTGAAGAAATATAAAATTGTTGAGGTGCTTTAATAGGACTTGCTTGAGCCAGATGGTCTGAGTGAATGGCTTCAAAAAAATCTCAAGCATGCAAGGAATACCTCCAAATCTCAAGCAAGCAGAAAACACATTATCATAATGAAATACAATGCCATCTATCATCAAAACATTTCAGTAATTGAGAGATTAAAAATGCCATAGCATGTTGAATCAATTTTGAAAGAGACCTTCATGGTTGAAACTCCTGATTATTATTTATTGATTCATTTCTGGCGTATAAATTGTTCATTTAGTGCAATTGAGGGACATAACAATGAACAATATTACAGGAAATCTCCTTTACTTTTGCGATATATTATACACATTACAAACTAAATAGATGTGATACACTGAATGTTAGATATATGGTGTATAACAGCTTATAGCTGAACAGTCCATGAATCAAAGGAGGGCAATGTTTTAAAATGCCAAGTGTAAGTATGTAAAATGGTGTTTTGGAATGGTCCCCAGTTTGATTAGGTTCGGACTAAAGTATAAAAATGCAATGTGTAGCTGCTACTAACACACAGAACTACTATCACAGTGAGATCACAGAATCTTCAAAATCTTAACAGCATTTTTGTGACATATGTACGTACATACAAGAAGTAGACAGAGAGAGTCCTGGTTTGGTAAGGTAATTCAGACTTACTGGTCCCTGGTAGCACAAATCTGGATTCTCTGAACAATCTATTATATCAGTTCTATTTAGTGCTAAACTGTTAGCTTTGTGTATGATAAAGAGCAGCGTTAATAGAGCAGCAGTGATCATGATACGTCCTTGGGGATACATTTCTATATAAAGGAATAATTATATAAAATAATTGTAATTTTATATATTATCCTTAATAGACTAATTAAAATGCAATTATTCTCCTAAGACATATATACAAGGAATACGCTAGTGGACCTTTCATGCAGCCAATCATTCTAATTACATTACTTCTCAGTACAAATCAATAATGCAAACAAGAGGAAAGTTTAAATATGAAATGGTCGGTGAGTGTCTATACTATAATGGCATGGAAGGTTTCACCTTTACCACTTACGTATATACAAAAATTAGAATACATACATTTTAATATAGAGCAGATTTTGGTTACCTCGGAGGTGACTCACTTTTACAGAAATCAGAGCAAAGCAGTCTTCCAAGTGGTTCTGAAATATTATAAAATTAATGTTGCTCAGGAAAACTAAGTCCAGGAACTGCAGCTTCCAGACACTTCAGAATGAGAGGTCAAGATTGTAACTGTGATACTAGACCATGCAGTTTAGCTGGACTGTAGGTCCTCTTTTATATTACTTCAACTTCCTTATTAGGAGGAATACTTGCTAAAGTGTGTCATTTCAGATTACATTCCCCAAATTGGTATGTAGATAGAATGACATCATACCCAGTACAAATATAGCACACCACATTTTTGTATATGTCTATATGCCTTTACTACATGTGCTGTATGCATATATATAATACTAATACATACGGTGAATTTAGACTTTTTTGTATATATATTTTACATGACATGATGTCTACATTATTCAATAATTAAGTTATTTGAAATTTAATTGAATTACTAGATTGTTTCTCCTACATTCACAAACACATGACTGATAGGAGTGTACTAATTAAGCCAATAGACTGGACAATTACAGAAATCCAGTGCCTTTCCTAGAAAGACAACAATTAGTCCTAGCGCCCTTAACTTACTGAGTCGATAAGAGCCCGAGACACTAAATATTCACAGAAATAAAGGCCCCATGCAAAAAGTGTCCACTGAATAAGAGGCCCAGGAGTAAATACCCACAAAATTAAGAACCCCACAAGCATATTATTTATTATTCATTGTATCTTCAACTTTTGGCATTACATCAGTTTTCTTAATCACAGTCAAAATGAAAATATTAATTTGTATACATATAATAATATGACAAAAACTACCTAATTAAAGTGTCAGCACAAAGTTACTTTGCCTACATTTATAAACTATATCTATGGAATGGAATGGATTCCAGACCGGATCTGCTTTCAAATAGTATAGTTGGACTGGGAACGTGTCTCATAGAGACCACTCTTACTGATGTAGCGGACCCATTTAACAACATCATGATCAGAGTAGTTAAGCTTTGGCTCAAAAACTTTCAAATATCGGACTTTCAAACCGGAGCATGAAAATGGAACCTGGAGAAAAGAATAGTAAGCAATTGCTGAATCACATGTAAACAATTTACTGGAGAACAGTATGGTCTTTAAACAAGGAACAAGTGCACAGCTGGATTTTAAAGACCTTGTACATCTCACACCCTTTGTTACAAAGATGCTCGCCATTATGGCTGTAAGTTGTGTTAATTGCCATAAATTGAGTGGAAAACTGTACTTTAAAATTAACCCTTTTCTCACGTAGCTCGTATATTTTAACAGTCACTTTATTAACCAAAAGTGACATAGGTCTAATTTAATACTTTTATAATTACTAAGTCGCTTGCAAGGCGCACTAGCTTTAATGGCTAATTTCAGGTGTCTGGTATAGAGTTACCAATATCGGAGGGTAAAACAGTGGACTCTCAGACAAGTTGAATAAACCAGGATTTATGATCCTTCATCTCTAAAGTATATAACAGAACGTGAACAGGCCTTAGTTCTTTAATATTCCTGTCCAGTTACAGCCTCCATAAAGATTACTTAGGCATAAATGCAAAATGGCTTTTCAAATAATGCAAGTCAGTGAAGTGGAAAAAGGCTATTATCACTTTATTGCTTAGGTTACATGGCAAAAGAAAACATTATTTGCTAAATGACCCCTTGCATATGTCCAAGTATAGGCACAATATGTACAGTCTGCCAGCCCTAATTCAGCTAGTGTGAATACTCCTCAACACTCATTTTGACCACTTGAATACCTTTATGACTGAATCTTAGCTACATTATTCAGTGGACACGAACAGCCTAGTGCAACAATACCTGGAGACAGTCATAAGAACATAACCACAAAATTGAGATATTACAAGAAGAGAAAACTTTATCTCGAGACTATAGCAAATCTACTAATTGGTGGAGCGTGTAAGTACAAGATGGCACTTCTGTGATCTACAAATGCTGTTTAATGGACCACTGAGTGCGGGCCTATTGAAATCAGATTACCAACTAAAGATCACTATTTTTGTAATTGGTACTTAGAGCAACAACCATCAGGGCTACCAAAGAGCAGGTTTCTTTAAGAGTCACTTTGTCTGACCATCTGGAGATGGGCCTCTGTAGTTCTGGTCAATTAATTTGCCTTTTAAGTGAGGGATTAATGTTAATTAAAAGTGATGACTGCTACACCAAAAAAGTGAGTGACAATAATTACAAACCAAATATATGTTTACATATAGCAACACCCTGTCGGGCTAGTAATTACAACTAATTATTGGCATACTTATATTCCCACCAATAGCAATTCCTGTAAACAAGAATCTGATTGTGTTAAGGTTTTTGGATGTATGCATACATGTTCAAAGCTTTAGAAAACTAGTTTTTAGAAATACATCCACAAATCCTATCTGTAGATGGTAAGATGGTAAAACACATATGCATTAAAATAGTACACTAAGCAAATTCTTGAAGGAGTTGTGTTTTTATAAACAATCTACCACTTGACGGACTCTCTTACTATCTACGTATGTACTGCCCAGAGTGTCAGAACATACAACTGATATACGTACAAAAACAAGGTTTTAGAGGAGTGAACTACCTTGTACTTTTGGTAAGGAAACAGATCCAAGTTCCCACACAAATGTACTTTGAAAGAGACACTTTGCCCTTAAAATCTCCAAACAATGTACAGTGTACTAAGCAAGTAAACTGATAAACCCAATGACAAATTGCTGAAGAGAAAATAAGATTAGTTTATGGGGTACACACATCATTTATTGGAAATGTGACCAAATCTGAGCGTGTGCGTGTTACAGTTTGTGAAAGATAATGATCTTTTACACAATTTCATGCCTCATTAGTCGGCTATCATCCTTCCAAGTTGATAGAAAAGAAAGTGAGAGATCCATCAATTTACAAAATTACTGTTAAAACAGGAGCGAGTGGGTGACAACAATCCTAATAAGCTAGGAGAATGTTACTATAAAGACAATAACTTAATTAACTGAGAAATGATACCACTTGGGATTGGCTCATTTGCAGTATTCAGTTTACAGTTTCCATAACTCCCATAACAGCTTGACTATATTAAGATGACTTACAAAGATCTCACTAGCTCTTATGTGTACCTACACAAAGACAGTCTCACTGCACCGATGTTCCACAATAATTGAAAAACAACATATGGATGTCTCCCCTCCTCTCTGTCTCCACAATGAATCACACTTCATGCATGCCACAGACATTCACTCTTCCATTACCTCTAATTATTCCTAGCATACCTAGTCTCATGTACTCAACTTTCATTCATTTAAAGGAGTCACAGAACAAGCACGCCTACCCTGTCAGCTTACATAGCCAAATTGGACACGAGAGGGTAGTCATGTAACCATGGAAGTACTTGGGACTCACAGGAGACTACTATCTACAAGTCCACAGAACACACTTCTACTCTCAGACAGAATTCTCCTCCAAGATAAACTTAATGAAATCATAATGAAATAAAGTTTAATACAGATACACCAGACACATATAAGCATATCAGAAACAGGGTCCATCAGCTGATGATACAATCATTACATTAGCAGCCAGTGTCAAGTGTACTGCTATATAGTGAACAAAAAATAATTTCTCAGTATTGTAGCTATTTCCTTTTGCTAAATAATCACTGATTGAGTCAATACATTCATTCCTCAAACTACTTCACTTATCCTAACTGTAACATAATTTAAAGCTTTTCAGTATCAATCTTCTTAATACTATGCAAAAAATAACCACATGACAAGCCCCATAGCATCCAAATGACCTTTGATGCCAACAGGAACTTGAACTTTAAACAGATTTTGTGAGTACCAAGACAGTCGTCTGTCAGTGTATAGCCACTTTTAGCTTATCTGGTGAGTACAAATTGCTGAAATTGTGGGCATTCATTTATTGATTGTGATTGATAGGGCACCTCCAGGAGTAGGTCATTAGAGCATTAAGTTGAAAGCAACCAAGTACTTCAAACATAAAGGAACAAGGCTTGACACTTAAGGATTATTACCTTACAAAAGAAATCTTATGATTACAAGATAAACTACAAATACATGAAATACTATATAACATATAAGCTTATCTTAACTATGTTAACCATATCAACAATATGGTAACAATGAAGTTAGCTTCAACATCCCACAAATAACTGTAATAACAATAAAAAATGTAATATTGTTGCTTGCGTGTATGCCAAAGCATACAGGAAGTTAAAGAAGGAAGCATTCATACAGGGACTGCCATTGGCGGGACTGAATCTTGCTACATTATATCAAATTCCTCCACCGTTCAATGGTATGCAAAACCCTCTTAGGAGCTGACACATCCTAACTGGTATCTCTATGGGAGAGCTGAGTGTATAATAGTTTTAGTTAGGCTGTGAGTTAAACATGTCTTATCAATCACAGACACAATTAATTTTAATACGCAAACCATTAGCCACATACTCTACCAAAAAGAAACATGGTCAAATATTTCTTTAACAGTGGGGGTTTTTTATCAGGCAAATATAACAGAAATGCACTATTGCAAAACAATCAAATAAAACAATAAATTGGTTTTAATGGGTGCACATTCATAGTTTGCTTAACTACAGCGTAGAACACCATGATGCAATTAGCAAACCAAATGATCAGAGCTATCATTGGACAGACCAGGAAACCATTATCGTGTGCAAAGACACACAATCCCACAGATCAAGGCGAGTTTGGCTCTGACACAGAATGCACCCACATTTAAGTGGAACACGGGCTGGGAAAACAGAAGCAGACAGTAGTCTTCAGGCCCAGATAACTGTTTAAAGTATGGTATGTCAGGTATGTCAGACAAATGGACTGTCAGTCTGACATATGATGCCAACACCAGCCCAGACTGCAGCACAGTCCTCGGTGTTTCACCTTTGACCCTCAGCTTTGGGATGTACTGAAGAATTAATGCTCCGGAAAACCACACAATTCACACACTATTCCTACTCCATTTGACACTCCTTCATACCCTCCTCCCACACACATTGGCTCAATAGAGAGAAAACTTGATGAAGGCATTGGATTGGCATCTGATATACTTGATAACAGAACTTCACATAACAAGAAGGCAGAATGCTATACTTGGTAACTATTCAATTAGGAGAGCCACAACCAACTTTACCACAAACTTACCATAAAAAAAACATCTTGCACTAACACACACTTTCACTCAATATGTATTTGTGTACCCTCATCCAAAGCTCTCATTAGGTTTAGTTCCCTATAGGCCTTTACTCTAAAGAAGATGTAGCATGGAAGAAAAAAGGTGAATTGGTTAATTACATCTTGTGCTTGATTTGGGTCAGTGGTAAGACAGAAATGGGCTTTGATCACTACCCCACAGATGAGATTACTTGTAATCAGGTCTACCAAATCAACAAGAAAGTGTTAATGCAAGAAAAAGTTAGTGTGTTTTGTATGGACAAGAGGAATCCTGTAAAGTGAACTTATGATTAAATGGCTAGTCAAAAGGGCTGTAGATTAAGATGGGAAATATGCCCAAATATGGTTGAACCCTTTTAATTATCACTCAAGGTGTGTCAAAACCAATAAGTAGGAATTAGAAGACTCAATGAGCAGGCACTTAATGTCTACAACAATATGTTCATGTTTGTAGCATAAAGGATACCCCAAGGGGTGAGATATGATAACAGAGGGAGACAGAGAGGCTGTGGAGGTGATGCACTGAAAACTTGCTTCCTGTCATCAAAATACTTTACCATTCAAAGTGACACCACAAGCCCCTATCACTTCTAAGGAGTAATGAGGTGTGTGAAAAACATGGCTTCCAATCTCTCACCTGATTTCTCACTTCTCTATGCATGCACATATATAAATAGGTTGAAAGACAAGAAGTAATACAGCACTGTCTGTCTAGCAGTTCATCAAGGTGGCACCTGTGGAGAAACTATGTCTGCTCCCGCAAACTCAGGTGGTCTTAAGTGTGAATTATATTAATAAAAAAAGTCCTTAACTTCCAACATGCTCAATGTTTATGTTTCTGTTATCAAAATACTCTACAATTCCTAATTGAAACAAATACATATAATCACAAGGTTTCTTCTAACTATGTCAAAATTATCTTCCAAAGGGTTCATCTCACTGAAGAAGACCCTCACGGTGAAAATAAGAAGTTAAAACCAAAAACTGCATCTTTTGATGATCAAAAGAGATTGAAAGATGAACCCCTTAAAGTGAATTAATATGAGAAAAGTTTACTACATAAAAAGAGGTATACTCTGGTCTGCTGTCATCAGAAGTGATGAAATATGGCACTACAATTGCAACATACGACCCAGTGACAATGACACTGCCTACGCTGAACTGGCAGACAGAAATTCAGGGCAACTATTATTGGAACTAACACACTTATATCACTTGGCTATGTAGGTCAATTGGGACATTCAAAGGTTGTTGGGATAGGGTTATGGTTAGTTAGTGTTAGGTGCTGTCATCTTATGTACGTATCTTAGCAACTATCACACAAGATGTTCCTTCTCAAACCTCACATGACAACTAACATAGTTCCGTAACCTAGTTACTTTATGTGAAAGCCAGCAGACTCAACAGAAAGGAATAACTCACACAGCGTCACCTTGACTGATTTAGCAAAAGAACTGCAACCAAATAGGGTTCCAAAGGAGAAGAAAGAAAAGAAAAGACAGTGAGTGCTACTAAGCGTTACAGTTTGTGATTCCTGTTCAAGGCTGAGCTGCTGTGTAATATTGACAGTGATAAAGTAGCTACGTAACTTGGTAGGTACATACTTATTATTCAAAATTGATATGTCGACACTTCGTAGACTGTAATGGAGTGAAGCTACAGACAACAAACTAATAGAAAAGAATCAATTAACACATCAATCCTGTAACATGTACTGTGAGTAAATACCAAGTACATATATATGTGTGATATTGATAAAGTACTATTTAATCCCAACTGAAAAGAAAATTAACAATAAAGAAAACGCTATTTATTCATACTATTTATAATATTCTACGTATAAATATGTACCAAAAATCATAAGATTCTTGTACGTATAGTATGCATGTAATGATGTGAGGGGCAATGTATTGTATATTGTGATGCTGATCAAGTTAGCACATTCATTGCTCTTGTATTTGTATATAAGGACTAAGTAGACGAACACAAATTATTCCAAACAATTTTAGATTTTGTGAGTGAAAATTGTGAAGGATTGGAAATTTACAGTTTGGCTAAACCTTTTAATGTCTACTAACCACAAGAGTATGTGCATGGATTCCCATGAAGGTATCATATACACAAACTGGATTCTAAATCTGCATTCCACACCCGCTAGAGGTTCTCCCATCAGATTTGCCTCAGGGGCTGCGACAACATACCGACACACCTCAGGAAGACTGAATTACAAAACACTTGTGGGAATCTGTAACACTACATGCATACAACCAGCCTGAGAATGCCATATCACTGCATGCAGATACGGAGAAGCCCTCCCATCTGCTTCATACTCATCTGGTGACCTAGACTTGAGGAATGCTACATCGTAGCAACCATCAATAATTCATCTCATCTTTCAGGAAGCTATCCAAAGGACAATTTTAAGAACTTATTTTCAAAAACACATTTCACACTCCATACCATACATTAGTGTAAATTCTTTCGTTCTTGTACTCAGAAAACTTTAATGCCAAATAAGGAGATGATGAAGAAGGCCTTCATCACACGCCCAACAGACGAAAACCTGATGGAAGTAAGTCAGGTTGTCTACCCAATTTAACATACACTAATGGCATCCTACAACTATGAGAGATAAGACTGCTGTTGCCATGGTTACATGTGAAATGATAAGATGATGAAAGGAACATGAGGAAGATGAAACAAATTGCGAGAAAAGTAGTTTGGAGACTAAAAGCTTAGACGGTATCTTCTGACTGTAAACTTATAGATGTTTAACATGTCTCCCTTTTGAACTGTGGTTCACACCTTGTGTCACTTGGGACATTCTCCTGGAAGCACTTAACTGGGCCACAGGGGAGTAGAAAGGCAGATATTAATAATTACATTAATACTAATTGAAAGAGGATACAATGAAGATGAATTCCCAAGTTACAAAGGGCACAGATATCAAAGCACTTAATCAGAAAGTGATTGAAATTTTACAACATGATGACTAAATTTGAATCAACTAGCGTGTTAGACCTACATAAGCAGTAATTCACAGCCTATTCAACCAGAGTACATAAGGTCAAACTTTATGAATAGCCATTCAATAGGTGAACTTTACTGAAGTGAATAAGGTGATAATTAAACCACAACTAGAGGTAAAGTATTCAGCCAGTCACATGCCACCACACCTAACCAATAGACCTGTTTCAAGTCTAATCATTGGAATCATGTTTAACGAAACTGATATAACTCAATCACAACTATTTTGCCACACATCCTGTGTAATGTTTAGGAATCATATATCTATGGTTACACAAAAAAGGAAAGTGAAAAAGCAATATTAGTGGCTGAATCTTATCCAACATTAGGCAAGGCAATACCTGCCTGCATGTAAGGCTACAGTCACGCTCCACAAACACATGTGGAAATCATACAGCAAATAGTGACAGCTTTACCACTATTTATCAAATTTGGAATGATTTCCCTTTTACTAAATACAGCTGTTAAACTGTCTGGTAATGCCTGGAGAGGAGGGTCCAACATTCTGTAAACATTAGCTCATCATATTTTGGATGATATATACAGGACACTTCCTACACTTCTCAGATAGTGAGGCATGTTGTTGGCATTATTGCACTAGAGATGATAGCCAGAGGTCAGACAATTGGACATACTCCAATAATAATGTATGCATACTGTACGTGCTCAGCGTGCTCAGCGTACCAGTCAGGGTACATATAAGGAAGTCTACCTCTTATGCCACACTGAGTTGGACTCTATCTACACATACTAGGACAAGGCCAATCTAGAAGTGACAGCCCCAACTCATTAATACAATCCAATTAACAATTAATGGTATTTGGTGATAGCCAGCAAACCAGCCATGTCTGCAGTTCAGTGCAAGGCATGTACTGAAGTGTTTAATGCTCTAATTATGCAATATAATGATTGGGTACTTTAGGTAGTCACTGCTATCATTGTTTCATTCCGCTGTTTCTTAGTAAGTGTAAACAGTAGGAAACACTATTTCAATAGTAACAGAATTTTCCTGCAGAAGAATCCATTTAATGCATTCCTCAGGAATATCTTGCTAATAAGACCAGAAAATACCATACAAACTGTCTCACCTAACTTCTGTACACTAGTGTGGTACTGATTGGAAAATGGCTGCCCTTACCTCAAAGTTCATGGAAATGGGAGGTTTGGTCCCTCCTTGGCGAGTAGCAGCCTTGTCACTGGAGCTGGGAAGGAGGTCTACCTCAGCACTCAACTGTGTTTCCTTACCTCCAGAAATATTACGAATCCTATCAAATATCAAATTGAGCAGTTCTCATCCACACATATGACCATCCCATAATATTACATCACAACTCATACAATTCAATACACTGAGCAGTCAACCCCTTGAAGGTGAGCAGCTAAGGAATTCCACAATATAAGTCATCATCATACACACATCTCTATGTAATGGGCTTAAGGTCGGCCATTTTTACAGATTCATTTAAGAGATCATGTAAAGCAAACTAAAGAAGACATAAATGTGTGAACACTGTACACTGCTCAGAGCTAGTATATCAGATATACAGAATGTTCCAGACACACAGTCTTACTTCCATACGATGGCATTCTCTGCCGCCTTGTACTTTGCTTTTCCTCTGTTGTTTCTTGTTAAAACTCCAGACGTGTTGGGAGGAACAGGAACTCTTACCTACATACAAGTACACATAAACACACATGGGAACACATATAAAGGAACTCTTACCTACATACAAGTACACATACACACACATGGGAACACATATAAAGGAACTCTTACCTACATACAAGTACACATACACACACATGGGAACACATATAAAGGAACTCTTACCTACATACGTACAAGTACACATACACACACATGGGATCACATATACGTAAATGAGATTACTCAAAACAAAAAAACCCACAAAATCACAGCCTTTGCACAATCAACTCCCACTATAGGTACAAACGTACATATACGCAGGTTAATTGTGCATTTATAGAGTTTCAGGCAAGAACACTGTAATTGACTGTAAATGAACATTTGTTTGCTTTCAGTTACTAAATTTCAAAGCTGCTCTACTAACAAGTAACAAACTCACTTCTACTTTTTGAGCATTTATGAGCGGGGAAAAGGTAGACTTGACTACAATCTTAATCTCCATGTGAGTTTTGGAGGTCTCTCGTACAATGGGAATAACTTTAAAGGGTAAGATAATGTCTTTTGTAGATCGATATCTGCAAAAGAGTAGAGGATGGATCATATGTAAAAAAACAGCAAGGCCGTCTCCACAGTTCAATATAACAGTTAACTTTGAACTATCCTGCCTTACTAGGTTAATATATCTTTGAGATGGTTCATCTTTAGTCTTTTGAGCATCTAGAGACACAGTTTGTTTTCTTGAAAGTCGGAAGTTTCAATGAGTCAAGAAAACAAACTGCACTTCTAGACGCTCAAAAGACTAAAGATGAACCATCTCAAAGATAACTGTGACACAGTTAGAAGAAATCCCTATCATCTAGGTTAATATAGATCACCTTCTCTAGTCATTTAGCAGTGCTTATAGTCAGACAACACACACATACATAGAAATAATGCAATGTTAATCTAGAGTCAATCAATGACCAGTTGGACCAGACTAGGGAGCTTACTTCATTAGCTCAAACTCTCCATCAGGAGGAATAAAACTGATACTTCTTTCAGATTCAAACTTGCTCAACTTAACACACTAAATGAAAGAGATATTATTGTGTATACAAATATATTGACAACCATATATCATACACAGAGAACTACATGCATACATATGTACCTACATAAAAGTAAAACTTTTGTAATATGTACCCCTCCTCCAGGGTAAATAAAGACAGATTTACCTGATGGAAAGTGCAGTCATCGATAGCAATACCTGTTCGGTTGTTCTGCCCGGTCCTGCACAAGAGAAGGAGTATAATAGTGACAGCTATTGAAGTGAAAAGTTTGGTATTCGGTGTATACTAAATGGTGATGTGATCAAGCATTGAATATAAAGGCAAATTATTACTGAAGATGAAAATGGCGGGGCCCTTTTGTGCCTTGAGCTGGTGTTGTCGCTCTTTAAGAATGTAGTCGGAATCAACAGTGTGTTAGAATCTCCTCTTACACTTTCATAACGGACATGTTGTAGAAAGGGGACGATTAGCTGTGTGTGGCCATAGGGAGATTGGGCTTTTTATAATTATGTACTGATTGCTTCTATTATATGTTCACATACATACACAGACTAACTTTTATAATTATGTACTAATTGCTTCTATTATATGAACACATACGTACACAGACTAACTTTCATAGTTACACCTTAAGAGGCCAAAGGTTATGCATGTCGCTCTACTATTTACTTTTTAGACATGTGCTGCTCAATAGAGGCTGCTTCAGTGGAGGAGGGCTTGGCTTGTTTGTCAATAACTAGTTTATCATTCATCCCAAACTTGCACTCTGGCATTCCCGAGAGGTAACTCTTCATAACTACCCGACCGGACACGTGGGAGCTTAGGACGTTACCTACAGACAGAGGAGAAGCTTGTAGTAACATACATACTTTTTGATTGTACAATTGAGTCACATGGGAGTCACATGATGAAAGCTTATAGGTCACACGGGAGTCACATGATGAAAGCTTATAGGTCACACGGGAGTCACATGATGAAAGCTTGTAGGTCACATGGGAGTCACATGATGAAAGCTTATAGGACACAGAGGAGGTGTAACAGACAAAGTAAAACACAATAGCATGGGTAATCACTAAACACTCCTGGCTAGCTTTGATGTGACTGCTTCTTCCACGATTTACATAGACTCAATTGATGTTTCAGATTTACTTTAATTATTCATAGGACACTTCAAAAAGAAACATATTCTTTACTCCAAGTCTGAACAAGGTCTATACAAACCATCTATGAATATGCAGTGCTTTCAGTATACATGTATCAATGAGGTAAATTGTTTCCCAAAATGAGGCATCAAATAAGGCTAAACATATTAGAAGTACACAATCTTTATTCAATTAGAAAAATGCAAAAAGATGGTCAGCTCTGACTTACTTTGAGGAGACATGAGAAGATTGACTGATTCTAGTACATCAAGAAAGAGCTCATTCTTTCGATACTTAATTCCATCTCTTCTCCATCCAATCTGCCCGGTCACCTGACTTGTGATCTGCCGCTGCTCCTCCACACTCTACAGCAAAGGAGGAAGAGGAGGAGGGAGAGGGGGTGGAGGAGGGAAATCCCCCATGTTGACCATAAAAGAACTACGTACGTACACTAGTCCCTAAGTCACTAGGCCCACCCAAATATCTTTGCCTTGTACAGCTACCATGTGTGGAATAATAGACAATTCTGAACATGTACATTTTATAAAAATGGCCGTTCATATGCCATTATTACCTGTGTTCTGACACCTTGTTGCGTTATATAAGTCTTTAAGATTCCGCTGTCCAAGTTCTGTGGATATCCGTAATCAAGAATCTCTGCAAATGTAAGTATACAGCATATAAAAGGCCTACATTCAGCAATCATTGAAGTATACATGTACATTTCCCATTACATACATACAAACATGTATACGTATACATAATATAAACACTTTGTATGTTGCCAAGTACTTGCAACTAACACATCAGCTCAAGCAAACATAGCAATACTAACTACAAATAACTTACCATCAACAATTTCATAGATCAAAACAAAGTTGTTTTTGACATTCTCCTCAGTTACTTTACCAAAATACGATTCCAATACTCCAACAAAACGGTGCAGAAACTCGAATGCCATCATGGCATTGACATTTCGCTTGGTCACTGCCACAATCCACAGGTTGTTGGATCTGACATGAAAGTAGGTCGTCCGGGCAATGTTGGCCACCGGAGTCCTTATGGGGTAACGTGAGTGGATCACTGACACTCTGAAGGCATCTATCACCGGTCGGCTAGAGAGAAACAGATATCAATAGCCTTCACATACATATCTTCCTCACAGAGGAAGTAATTTTCTTACTGATTGCCTTACTTGCTTAATGCTCAACCACTTAATTACATATTATATATTATATTGTTCTTCTAAAAGCTAACTTCTTTTAGATGGTACATCATTCGACCCTTTGAGTGTCTAAAAACGCAGTTTGGCTTTATAAATCTTTTGGTCAAGTGTCAATCGATGATGAAGATCTCTCAGGGTCGAACCATTCGACCAAAAGATTTATTAAGCCAAACTACATTTAGATGCTCAAAGAGCCGAAAGGTGTACCATCTAAAAGATATACTTATTATATTTGCAAAATCGTACAATATACAACTGTTTAACAGGTTTTTGGAAAAAGAAGTAGTTTAAGTGAAAACAACAGCTTCTTACTAATTCTAATGAGATCAACATAGCTTGCTTACAAGTTGCCTTGTGTATGTATGTATGTATGTATGTATGTATAGACTCATTATGATAGATATAGCAGTGGATGTGCAGGTTAAAATAGAGGAGCTGGTATTTAATTTGACATTCTTTGTTAACAATGCATGTAGACAAAATGTCTTTCCAAAGTGCTCTACGACTAAAGACCAGATCAAGAGAGATGTTTCATCTAAAGAAGTTTTGTGACACAAACCGATCTCATTTCAACGTGCCCCCAACGCATATGCGCGCGCAGATTGACTACTTACTTTACAGTGTCCCGGAAGATCCTTGAAATAAGTACTTCTCCTTTGTGATTGTATATGAACACACCTCCTATCATTTCTCGTTTCCTTTATTTAGGATTTGAATGCGCGTAGGAATATCCTAAAACGCGCAATAAAAGTAATAGAAATTTCAAATGCTTTGACTAATTAAAAGCTGCTTATAAAAATATAAAATTACACAATACAAAAGTTGAAAATGTGCAATTTTACATACAGTTTGGACAAGAAATCCTTTGAAATACTCACCTTCCGCTTAAAAAGACGCCATTTTAGCAGCACACCTATCTTCCATATTTGGCAAAAAATGGCTCCCATTCTCATCCACAAAGACGATAGAGTTTACGTAATGAGTTGAGCTCGCTAGCGATGCCGGTTGAAGAATTCAACACGGGCCCCGGCTCCAAGCCATCCAGAGCAGTGTATGGCTTCGTTATGTACCTGGGGTCATGGACTGTCCTCGGTGAGGGGGCCGAGGCGATCAGCCGTTCTGGTTCAATCTTTACTTGTTCTAGTGATACTCGAATTTGTATCGAATTTGACATTACTTGTCTTACTGTATGTACTGTTACACGGGAAGATATAGGTACTAAGTATAAGTAGGTACTGGACAATCATGAAGGTCTCAATACATCAAATTCCTAATAGACCTCATCTCTCCGCTTTACGCTCCACATTCTGTAGGTCTTTACCTCTTTTGGGCCTTCGTACCTGAGGTGCTGTTGCACGCTATGGGAATCACATACTACCCGCAAAAGTCAGTTTTACTTCCTAAATCTTCGTTTTGAGATGAGTTGGCCTACACGTGTTTGTACTGTATAGGTATTGGTGCATTGCCATTCCAGTGTATGTCCTGGTGTGTGTGGTATCCATGATCCTCGGCTACAACTTCATTAACCTGATGATAACTCCAAATTTGAATGCCACCAACAATATAGAAGGTACACATGCAATGATGTCCGGTATAGATTTTATAGAGATAAATGTTTAACCGTTGAAAGCAAATATTTACTGTGTATCCTTTAACATTTACTTCTCTTGTATATCAGGTCTGTCATTTCTTATCAACTCCTTTAGCTCTAATTAATGCACTGTAGACTGTTCAGTTAAGAGATGCATCTTTTAGCTCTTTACACTTTGCTTTTTGAAACGATAATTATACACTTTTAATTGTGCCACAGATGACATCACTCAATATCAGAGTTCACCAGAGGAGAACTTGAGTGCTGAAGCTATAAGGGGCGGGTCCTTGCCACCATTAAGGGACATACCCATTGGTAGAGTGTGCAGGCTTCTTTATATGGAGGATCAAACAAAATAGAACATACTTGCAAACCCAATTGTACCAATTTGTTTCTGTAATTAATAATTAATTTGATTTATGCACGATTAATACTCATAGATGTATATTTTCTTAATTATTGAAATCCACTTGACTATTTTTGTAAATTGTTTTCAAATACAAATTTTTGTATCTGTAAGCTTGTGTAATAAGCACAACTTCTAAGTGGTGCTATAAAAACAGCAGTGCTGTGATCACTAAACACCTTGTTCTAGCAGCATTGTGTTACACCTTGCACCATGTGTCAACAGGGATTTTCCAAGGGGAACCCCCATTGCAGAACCAGCCTATAAATATATATACATCACAATGATGCTTACAATGTGTATACATTTTCAGTGGGTATATCAGACTAATTAGTGTATAAATTATACTATAGAGTGGTCCAATGTACGTATACTATAGAGTGGTCCAATGTACGTATACTATAGAGTGGTCCAATGTACGTATACTATAGAGTGGTCCAATGTACGTATACTATAGAGTGGTCCAATGTACGTATACTATAGAGTGGTCCAATGTACGTATACTATAGAGTGGTCCAATGTATGTATGTATCAATACTACCTTTGAGGAGTTGTAACATAATCAAGCACTTCCACTAGTAAACTGCATAAAAATATACTGACTACTTTTGAGGGTGCTTGTATGAATACCATTATGTATAACTATATTCATGGCTTTGGTTTCAAGGAACTGTATATATATAGACCAGATTTATAAAAGAGGAAATTATCTTTTAAGTTACTCATACTTTATATTAAAGCCAAACAAGGTACTTTCTACTGAAATTTCCCTTTAATAGACATAATTGGCTGATTAGCAGGGGAAAACCCCTTGGAAAGCTCCTAGTCATTGTCTGTATAGGCATTTGATGTTTTCAATACCAAAATATGACATAATGAATTGTGTTGCTATTTCTAGGAAAGTAGCCATTTAAACCCAAACATATTACATTATGTGTATGTGTGTATATATGTGTATGTGTGTGTAATATATGTATATCAAAATACATGTTAAACAAGATATTATATAGTACATAGTAATTACTTTGTGCTCAGTACAGGCTAAACTATAGATTATCAATTTGAAATTTGAAATTTAACAATTTATTAGTTGAAATCTTTTATTAACTTTTCTAGTCTGTGTTCATAAACTGATTTCCATCTATATTCATGATCGTCTATAAAGTGCTCCACAGTGTTCTAGAATTGCTGATATATTTATATGTAAATGTCAATTAGTCGTCTCCATGCACACCATAATGTCAGCCTATGATGTCACTGTGATTGTAACAAACCACAAAAATGTGAGTGTGCTTCCGGAAGTGAAGTGGAACTTAGCTTTGTATGCTCTTATGTTTGGGAATCTGACACAAGATGCCTTAGTTAAATGATGTAATCATATTATGCAATATTACCATCATACATACATACTCTATATTAGTATCTAATGCATTAGTTGGGTAACTCCATATAGTCCATTACACTATATTATACTATATGTGCCTACAGTATTTATATAAATTGACTGGTAATTGTATATATAAGACTACGGTATTGCTATTAGCATCAGTGTCTGAGATCCAGTATCTACCTGGCACCTTGGAGATATCTCAGAAGTAGTAGCTAGTAGTGCTACATATTATCAGTTCTGCCTGAAGATCAAAGCAACGTTCACAAGCTACCAACTAGCTACATACACACTCTGAAATGGACCTTCATAATCAGCTTTTGAGCAATGCAGAATTTTCTGACCTCTTTGATCCAAGTGTGAGTACATTATAAAGTACATTAAGTATACTACACCATTTATCACACAAGTCAGCAAGCACAAATTAAAGCAAGGCACTGCCAAATAATTTATCAATATTATTAAGTATGTGTTCAGTTTGTGGTAAGAGGAGATTAGTTGGTTATCTGTAAATAACTAATTAAATGTTTACAGAAAAACAACTAATTCTACACAATCTGTTAATAGTACACAATCTACTGTTTATGATGAAGCTGTAAAGTTGAAGGGCAAATTTATAATAACCTTACAGCACCAACACACTAACAGTGCAGTAAAGGTAGCCACAGGGAACAGTTACCTATAACTTACTAGCAGGGTATAGGATTTTCTTAAACGACAAGACTTAAAAATGAAAAATAATATTACGTAGTAATACATATCTATATGTATAGGCTTAACTGCTACGCAGCAGCTTATAATGATATTCATAGATCTTATGTAATCAAACAGTAATTAAAACATAAAGCACCACGTACATCTATATATAGCTGCCATTGTAAAATGAATACTACACTAAATTGTCAAGGATAGTGAAGCCATAAAGTATCCTATAGTATTGGGTTGTACAATAACTTTTCCTATATATAATCTATAGTATTGGGTTGCACAATAATTCTTCCTATATTGGGTTATACAATAACTCTTGCAATTATTGCAACATTGAATGTTAAACTTGACATTTTGGTGCAACACAAAACTGAAAGGGTCTTACATACAGTACACCACAAAGTTGTAGATATCCTACACTACATTTCCAAGGATCTTCTTTAACAAAAATATTTAATTGTTCAGAATTTTCAGCCACAGACAAGTGAATCGCTTTCAATAGGAGATTGGATCTATAGCCTAATCTCTGACAGCAATGGTACTCCAGATATCAGGTAATGGTAATAATTACGAACATGTAACAAGTAATTACTGTTTAAATATGAACCCTTTGCATCTATTAGCAAGTTCAAAGAAAAGGAAGAGAAGGGAATGACATTTATCTTCAAAAATTCAGATTCTCAGGTCACTGAAATATATACTTCATGGGCACACATTTGTTATATGACAATCAAATACTAAATCCTTTATTGTATATATGTTTTATACATATTCATAGCAGATGTTTTAATTTTCCATTTCAATTCCTTATGTAGAAAGTGCCAAAGCATTGCCAACTGGTGGTAAGTAAAGTATAGAACATGCTTATGGGTAACATGCACTTAACAGGCTGGTCTATTATATAGTATTCTCCAATCCTGGATATGGTTGCCATAAGACCTGACCTACAAAACAAACACAAAATAACATTTTGGATTCCAGGTATGGGTGTTCATGGTGCATTGCGGTACATAGTGTATTGGTGTTCATGGTGCATTGCTGTACATAGTGTATTGGTGTTCATGGTGCATTGCTGTACATAACGTATTGGTGTTCATGGTGCATTGCTGTACATAGTGTATGGTGCATTGCTGTACATAACGTATATATATATTGGTGTTCATGGTGCATTGCTGTACATAGTGTATTGGTGTTCATGGTGCATTGCTGTACATAGTGTATGGTGCATTGCTGTACATAGTGTATGGTGCATTGCTGTACATAACGTATATATATATTGGTGTTCATGGTGCATTGCTGTACATAGTGTATGGTGCATTGCTGTACATAACGTATATATATATTTGTGTTCATGGTGCATTGCTGTACATAGTGTATGGGTGTTCATGGTGCATTGCTGTACATAGTGTATGGGTGTTCATGGTGCATTGCTGTACATAGTGTATATTGGTGTTCATCCAAAATGTACTTGCATGTGGTTTGGTTATCACTTTGATTATGAACAGAGTACGACCCTCAAGCTGCAATACTCTTTCTGGTTCATAAGCAGAACCCAGATCCGTCTGAATCAGCTGTAGTTGAGATGCAACCAACTCAACAGAAGAAGTGGCTAGAAAAGCTAGGTAATTGTTGTTAAATACGTGTTATAAAAGCTTTCATTTGCCCGTGTTTAATCTTTTACAGGATACCCTAGTTCATACCCTGAGCCTTGGGTGAGTCATTTTATGCAGCTGGACTCTGGAAGCTACCAAATTGTCAAGTATTACAAAGGTCAAAAAGGTCACTGTATCCTAGAGATACCTGTGTCATACTTTCAAGGATATAAGGGTAAGCATTTCTATAACATTAACATTATAAGTATGTTACAGCATATGATTACAAGAAGAAACGAAAGTTTAAAATTTCACCATCTGTTACTTCCTACATGATAGCAAGTCACCCAGATGATGACACAAAGAAAGGATACAACCTTAGCTCTGAATTCTACTTTCCTTGTCCGACTAGAGATGTAGCAGGAAAGGGCAATGACAGTGTGGTTCTGATGGCTGCAATGATTGCACCAGATGAGTAAGGAAGAACGTGTATGGTGTAACACAGTGTATTGTATTATGAATATTGCAACATCTTCTTCAGGCACAATGTCATGAAAGTAATAGATGGTACCACAGTAAACCTTCGAGTGTGTTCCTCACCAGGAAGGGACATTGCTAGTCTAGAGAATAAGTTGGCTGAAGGTAACCAACAGACCAGCAGGCCTAGAAGAAAGAGGCAGAACAGCGTTAAAACTTCCACTGAGGAGGATGGGGAAATTTATCCACCTTCAAAAGTTCCTTCTATCACAGCATACAAAGCAGACAACCCAAATGACCCTGGCGAGCAGATTGAAGTAGATTCTACTGTAAGCTTCCCCTCATGTGCAATGTGTACAATTATGAGTGAGCCCTAACATATTATAACAATGCTACAGATGCAGACTCCGAACCCACGCCCACAAGACCCTCCTATAGTCTCCACCAGCCAGTTGCCAAGGTAAGGTGACATGTTGTATATATGCACTCATAATTCATATGAGATTTTACTATTACTACATGCAGTGAGCAAGAGCTCTTGCATATAATAGCTGGTCAGATGGTCACTATCCAAAGTCAACAGGAAACTATCCAAAGTAAACAGGAAACTATCCAAAGTCAACAGGAAACTATCCGAGGTCTACAGGAAAACAATCAAAGTCTACAGAGAGTCATTGAGGATTTGAGAAAGGAAATTGAAGATTCAAAAACTTGCCTCGATATTGACAGCCTTTTGAATAAGTAGACAGCAGTCATACAAAAGGACCTTCTAATGCAGTAGAGATCAAAACATCAAGTAACTAAGAACAATTTTGTATTTTTGTATCTTTTATAGAAAGGACAACTACTTTTGTAAGCAATTAAAATATGCGAAGATTAAGAAACAACAATAATATCACTGAAATGAATCAGTGGAACAAGCTATTTCATACCTACTACAATTCAGCAATTGTCAGATATAAAAATTGCCAGTCAGTCAGGTGATTGCGCAATCTCTACATTGCTGCAATGTGTATCTCTAGGATGTAGGGAATTGCTTAATTGAATTTAGCTACATATCTGTTCTTATAACTTACACACATTACAAAACATTACTGGGTCCTCAAAGGAAGCAGCAAATTGCATACAAAATGAAACCAATATACATAACAAGTCCTATTTTCAATACAACACATCTGGAATGTGCACTGTCATACATCTAAGTAAAAATAACAAATGGCGGCGCTATTCACATTTAGTCCCCTTAAAAAACAACAGCGATTAGATTTAAACTTTTTAGTACGGTTTTAACTAACTAAAAGACTTTTTCAATAAAATGTTAATATCTCAAAGTTGGCGAACACGTAGCTAATTTCAAATTCTTCCTTTCTATTTGCTTCTTTACGCTAGTGCCCTAATGTATTGTGCCACAAGTGTAATCTTAGGTGCATATCGCCTTGAATTCTAACGGATAGGAAATAGGCAACCTTTTGATATAACGTTTTGGACATTGACGATTATACACTTCGACCACTTTTGTAGTATGTACTATGGTTTGAGGTTCGTCATTTTCTAATCTGATCTCACGGTGTTTCCCCGAGGTAAACACTCTTGATGATATGAAGCAGGTCACCAATGTGCTGAGTGGCCGTGTTGCAATGGCAGCTGTTGCTGACTCGGCAGTATAAATAGTGTGGGAGATGCACATTCTCAGAAGTCTTTTCAGCTATATAGAATAAACATATTCATTGGTTCCCATGGCAACGACTTGATCCACATGCTAACCATAAGTAGTACACAAGCTAATAATACTACAACAGCTACATATGAAATACCTTCTGAATAATATATACCACACAAGGTATTACATAGCAGGGACTATGTTAGGGGTTTTAAGAGGGAAAGTACCTATATATACAGCTGGCTAATGCAATAATACTGCTACCACTAGTATAAGTATAAGTAGTACACAAGCTATTAATAGTACAACAGCTACATATGAAATACCTTATGATTAATATATACCACACAAGGTATTACATAGCAGGGACTATGTTAGGGGTTTTAAGAGGGAAAACACCTATATATGTTTGAATGCAATAATACTGTTACCATAACAACAGCTCTGATCTATTCAGAGAATCACACACAGACACAGTTTTGTTGTCTCTTCTTGGTTTCGACCTCGAGGGTCTGGCAACCAAGAAGAGACAACAAAACTGTGTCTTTAGATGCTCTAAAAGTGATACTTTCAAAAGATAAGTTCAATGCAGTTAGAAGAAATCCATATTCTATTATATCTTAACAGTTGTACATTGTACATGCAGGGTAGGTAACATCTCTAATTAAGCTACTCTCACAGACCAAGTGGAATCAGGAGTTTATAGCCAATTTAATCAATCCATAAACTGCATATGTATACAATAGAAATATCTATATCTATATTGTGTGTACAAAAGCTCCTAGTCATTGTCTGTATAGGCATTTGATGTTTTCAATATCAAAACATGACATAATAAATTGTGTTGCTATTTTTAGGAAAGTAGCCATTTAAACCCAAACATAATACATTATGTGTATTTGTGTATATGTGTATGTGTGTGTAATATATGTATATCAAAATACATGTTAAACAAGATATTATGCATAGCACATAGTAAAGATTACTTTGTGCTCAGTACAGGCTAAACTATAGATTATCAATTTGAAATTTGAAATTTAACAATTTATTAGTTGAAATATTTTATTGACTTTTCTAGTCTGTGTTCATAAACTGATTTCCATCTATCTTCACAATCATCTATAAAGTACTCCACAGGGTTCTAGAATTGTTGTTGCCTTAGTTAAACATCTAAACGTGATGTAATCATATTAAGCAATATTACCATCATACATACATACTCTATATTAGTGTCTAGTGCATTAGTTGGGTAACTCCATATAGTCCATTACACTATATTATACTATATGTGCCTACAGTAACACCTATAAATACAGCTATATACTAACATATATAAGAATACGGTATTGCTATTAGCATCAGTTTCTGAGATCCAGTATCTGCCTGGCACCTCGGAGATAGTATCTCAGAAGTAGTAGCTAGTAGTGCTACATATTATCAGTTCTGTTTGAAGATCAAAGCAACATTCACAAGCTACCAACTAGCTACACACTCTGAAATGGACCTACAAAATCAGCTTTTGGGCAATGCAGAATTTTCTGACCTCTTTGATCCAAGTGTGAGTACATTATAAAGTATACTACACCATTTATCACACAAGTCAGAAAACAAGGCACTGCCAAATAATTTATCAATATTATTAAGTATGTGTTCAGTTTGTGGTAAGAGGAGATTAGTTGGTTATCTGTAAATAACTACTTAAATGCTTACAGAAAAACAACTAATTCTACACAATCTGTAAATAGTACAAAATCTACTGTTTATGTTGAAGCTGTAAAGCTGAAGGGCAAATTTAAACTATAATAATTTTACAACACCAACACACTAACAGTGCAGTAAAGGCAGCCACAGGGAACAGTTACCTATACCTATAACTTACTAGCAGGGTATAGGATTTTCTTTAACCTAAATGACAAGACTTAAAAACGAAAAATAATAATATTAAAAATGAAGATTTATATAATACATATCTATATGTATAGACTTAACTGCTATGCAGCAGCTTATAATGATATTCATAGATCTTATGATACTTATGTAAATCAAACAGTAATTAAAAGTATAAAGCACCACGTACATCTATATAATTCAATAGAGCTGCCATTGTAAAATAAATACTACACTAAATTGTCAAGGAGAGTGAATTTTTACATAGATAAAGCCATAAAGTATCCTACGTATAGTATATTTGGTTGCACAATAACTCTTCCTATATAATATTGGGTTGCACAATAACTCTTCCTATATATAATCTATAGTATTGGGTTGCACAATAACTCTTCCTATCAGAGAGTACGGTAGTACTCTCTAAGTAGGGATGGCCGAAAAAAAACATGGCCGCCCTATTCAATGTATTATCAATTAACACCTCATAAATCAACAACGTTCAGATTTTCGGTTGCATTTGTGTGTTTGCAGTCGTTTTTGCATGCTTTTCTAAACGCCAAAACATGTTACGATGCTCTACAACCTTCGCAAAGTGGTTAAACCGAAATAGGCCAAATTCTGCAATTCCTCATTTTTTCTTCTTCTTCTTCTTCTTCTTCTTCTTCTTCTTTTTTCAAATGAGCTAGCGCTAACATGCGAACTTACGCAGGTACACACAAATACTAAATCGTCATGAATGTTTCCGAACTAGGGAATAGGCTACCCTAGATTTCAACGCGCTCCAACCGAAGCGTGTTACTTTTGAAAGTGCCAAATTTAGGGCCTCTTTGAACGCCATTTTTTAATTAAGTTTCAAATTCTCTGTATATAAAATAAGTAACCCGAATGAGTAATATTTGTGGTACTGCCGTTACCCGCGATCGAATTTCTTAGTCGCTTTGCAGGGCCTATATACAGTCGTATTCTTAACGATTATGGACCCTTTAATATCCTAAACTGAATGTTAAAGAACGGTAGAAAACATCTTATCAAATTTGGGATCTTTTCGGACGCCATTTTTTAATTTAGAGCTCTCTATTATATCGTCTATTCTGCTACTTTATTTCGAGTTTTCGCCAAGAAAACTTTCAAAACAAATATTAACAAGAAAAAAGGAGCAATACAAGTTAAATAAAAACATTCAAAAATGAAGTTAAAAGTAGGGATGGCACTATAACAGTGATTGGCACATCTAGAAAAAGTAACGAAACAAGAAAGTGATCATATGGTAAGGCTAACATTGCAGAAGTGGCATACTGAAACTTAACTATACACATCACTTCTATGTTTGGGCGCATCGATCCCTACTTCTAGTATATATCCATGATGCGCCCAAACATAGAAGTGATGTGTATAGTTAAGTTTCAGTATGCCACTTCTGCAATGTTAGCCTTACCATATGATCACTTTCTTGTTTCGTTACTTTTTCTAGATGTGCCAATCACTGTTATAGTGCCATCCCTACTTTTAACTTCATTTTTGAATGTTTTTATTTAACTTTATATCATAGAGTAGGGATGGCCGAAAAAAACATGGCCGCCCTATTCAATGTATTATCAATTAACACCTAATAAATCAACAGCGATAGGTTTTTTGCTTGTATTCGAGTGTTTGCAGTCGTTTTTGCATGCTTTTCTAAACGCCAAAACATGTTTCGATGCTCTACAACCTTCGCAAAGTGGTTAAACCGAAATAGGCCAAATTCTGAAATTCCTCATTTCTTCTTCTTCTTCTTCTTTTTTCAAATGAGCTAGCGCTAACATGCGAACTTACGCAGGTACATACAAGCACTAAATCGTCATGAATGTTTCCGAACTAGGGAATAGGCTACCCTAGATTTCAACGCGCTCTATCCGAAGCGTGTTACTTTTTAAGGTGCCAAATTTAGGGCCTCTTCGAACGCCATTTTTTAATTAAGTTTCAAATTCTCTGTATATAAATAAGTAACTCGAGTTAGAAATATTTGTGGTACTGCCGCCCCCCGTGATCGAATTACTTAGTCACTTTGCAGGGCCTATATATAGTCGTATTCTTAACGATTACGGACCCTTTAATATCCTAAACTGAATGTTAAAGAACGGTAGATGATTTATTTGACAAATTTGGGATCTTTTCGGACGCCATTTTTTTAATTTTGAGCTCTCGATTATATTGTCTATTCTGCTACTTTATTTCAAATTTTCGCCAAGAAAACTTTCAAAACAAATGTTAATAAGAAAAAAGGAGCAATACAAGTTAAATAAAAACATTCAAAAATGAAGTTTAAAGTAGGGATGGCACTATAACAGTGATTGGCACATCTAGAAAAAGTAACGAAACAAGAAAGTGATCATATGGTAAGGCTAACATTGCAGAAGTGGCATACTGAAACTTAACTATACACATCACTTCTATGTTTGGGCGCATCGATCCCTACTTCTAGTATATCCATGATGCGCCCAAACATAGAAGTGATGTGTATAGTTAAGTTTCAGTATGCCACTTCTGCAATGTTAGCCTTACCATATGATCACTTTCTTGTTTCGTTACTTTTTCTAGATGTGCCAATCACTGTTATAGTGCCATCCCTACTTTTAACTTCATTTTTGAATGTTTTTATTTAACTTAATCTATAGTATTGGATTGCACAATAACTCTTCCTATATATAATCTATAGTATTGGGTTGCACAATAACTCTTCCTAATAAAGCAATTATTGCAACAGTGAATGTTAAACCTAATATTTTGGTGCAACAACACAAAGTTAAATGAAACCTTTGCACATTCCCAAGAACCTTGTATAAAATATACATTTATTTTTGTTCAGACTTTGCAGCCACAGGCAAATGAATTTTCATGGGAACATGTACATTTGATTTACAGTCTAATCCTTGACAGGAATGGCATTCCAGATTACAGGTAATGGTAATAATTACATATGCCATATAATTACCACTTAAATATGAACCATTTACATTTATTAGCAAGTTCAAAAAACAGAAGGAAAATGGAATGAGATTCACCTTCAAGACTCCAGATTCTCAGGTTACTAAATTAACTAGCTCCACACACATACAGTACATGGACACATGTTATATGACAATCTATGAACCTTATATATGTACATAATATCCTTACTTTGTCATTTATATTATGTAGAAAGTGCCAAATCATTGCCAACTGGTGGTAAGTAAAGTATAGAACATGCTTATGGGTAACACTTATAACAGGCTGGTCTATTATATAGTATTGTCCAATCCTGGATATGCTTGCTATACAACCTGACTCACAAAACAAATACAAAATATCACTTTGGATTCCAGGTATTTGGCTCCTGAAATGTAATATTGGTTATCACTTTGATTATATGTACAGAGTACAACTCTCTTGATCAAGCTGTAATAGTCCTTCTGGTTCACAAGAAGAACCCAGATCCATCAGAACCAGATAAAGCTGTTGTTGAGATACAACCAGATCAACGGGAGGAGTGGTTAAAAAACAAGGTAAGTCCCAATTAATGTTGCCGTTACATGCTATAAAAGCTTTCATTTGCCCAGTTTAATCATTTACAGGATGTTCTAGTTCATGCTCTGAGCCTTGGGTGAGTCATTTTATGCAGCTAGACCCTAAAGATTCCCATCGTGGCAAATATTACAAACGTGAAAATGACCACTGTATCTTGGAGATTCCAGTGTCAAAATTCAAGAAATGTCCTGGTAAAGCACTTACTATGCTATTCTTTATAACATTAAACATTCAGAATATAAAATTAAGTTAATTCTACAAGAAGAAATGAAAGTTTAAAATTCCTACATGATAGTAAATCATCCAGATGATGAAACAAAGCAAGGATACAACCTTAGCTTTGAATTCTACTTCCCTTGTCCAACACAAAAAGTAGCAGGGAAGGGCAATAACAATGCTGTTGTTCTGATGGCTGCAATGATTGCACCAGATGAGTAAGGAAGAACGTGTATGGTGTAACACAGTGTATTGTATTATGGATATTGTAATATATTTTTCAGGCACAATGTCATGAAAGTAATAGATGGTACCACAGTAAATCTTAAAGTGAGTTCCTCACCAGGAAGGGACACTAAGAAATTAAGGAAGAAATTGGCTGAAGGTAACCAACAGACCAGCAGGCCTAGAAGAAAGAGGCAGAACAACGTTAGAAGTTCCACTGAGGAGGATGGGGAAATTTATCCACCTTCAAAAGTTCCTTCTATCACAGCATACAAAGCAGACAACCCAAATGACCCTGGCGAGCAGATTGAAGTAGATTCTACTGTAAGCTTCCCTCTCATGTGAACTGTGTACAACTGTGAGTGAGCCCTTACATATTATAACAATGCTACAGATGCAGACTCCGAACCCACGCCCACAGGATCCTCCTATAGTCTCCACCAGCCAGTTGGCAAGGTAAGGTGACATGTTGTATATATGCACTCATAATTCATATTAAGATTTTACTATTACTACATGCAGTGAGCAAGAGCTCTTGCATATAATAACTGGTCAGATGGTCACTATCCAAAGTCAACAGGAAACTATCCGAAGTAAACAGGAAACCAATCAAAGTCAACAGGAAACTATCCGAAGTAAACAGGAAACTATCCGAAGTCAACAGAGAGTCATTGAGGAATTGAGAAAGGAAATTGAAGATTCAAAAACTTGCCTCGATATTGACAGCCTTTTGAATAAGTAGACAGCAGTCATATAAAATGACCTTCTAATGCAGTAGAGATCAAAACATCAGAACAATTTTGTATTTTTGTATCTTTTATAGAAAGGACAACTACTTTTGTAAACAATTAATATGTAAAGATTAAGAAACAACAATAATATCACTGAAATGAATCAGTGGAACAAGCTATTTCATACCTACTACAATTCAGCAATTGTCAGATATAATAATTGCCACGGTCAGTCAGGTGATTGCGCAATCTCTACATTGCTGCAATGTGTATCTCTAGGATGTAGGGAATTGCTTAATTGAATTTAGCTACATATCTGTTCTTATAACTTGCACACATTACAAAACATTCCTTTCCTAATACCATAAGGGACTATAAAAGGGGTTTTTAGAGGGAATTCACCTGAGGAAACACCTTCTAATAGGAGCTAGGGTCCTCAAAGGAAGCAGCAAATTGCATACAACATAAAACACATAACAAGTCCTATTTTCAATATAACACATCTGGAATGTGCATTGTCGTACATCTAAGTAAAAGTAACGCTAAAATATTAATGGCGGTGCTATTCAATGTATATTGCATTTAGTCCCCTTAAAAATAACAGCGATAAACTTTTTAGTACGCTTTTCACTGACTAAAAGACTTTTCCAGTAAAATGTTAATATCTCAAAGTTGGCGAACACATAGCTTCAAATTCTTCCTTTCTATATGCTTTATTTGCCCTAATGTAATGTGCCACAAGTATAAATCATAGGTGCATATCGCCTTGAATTATAACGGCTAGGAAATAGGCAACCTTTTGATATAACGTTTTGGACATTGACGATTATACACTTCGACCACTTTTGTAGTATGTATAGTTGCGGTTCGCCATTTTCTAATCTGATCTCACGGTGTTTCCCCGAGGTATCAATGGCAGCTGTTGCTGACTCAGCAGTATAAATAATGTGGGAGATACACATTCTCAGAAGTCTTTTCAGCTATATAGAATAAACATACTCACTGATTCCCATGGCAACGACTTCATCCACACAAGGTATTACATAGCAGGGACTATGTTAGGGGTTTTAAGAGGGAAAGTACCTATATATACAGCTGGCTAATGCAATAATGCTGCTACCACTAGTATAAGTATAAGTAGTACACAAGCTATTAATAGTACAACAGCTACATATGAAATACCTTATGATTAATATATACCACACAAGGTATTATATAGCAGGGACTATGTTAGGGGTTTTAAGAGGGAAAGTACCTATATATACAGCTGGCTAATGCAATAATACTGCTACCACTAGTATAAGTATAAGTAGTACACAAGCTATTAATAGTACAACAGCTACATATGAAATACCTTATGATTAATATATACCACACAAGGTATTACATAGCAGGGACTATGTTAGGGGTTTTAAGAGGGAAAGTACCTATATATACAGCTGGCTAATGCAATAATACTGCTACCACTAGTATAAGTATAAGTAGTACACAAGCTATTAATAGTACAACAGCTACATATGAAATACCTTATGATTAATATATACCACACAAGGTATTACATAGCAGGGACTATGTTAGGGGTTTTAAGAGGGGAAGTACCTATATATACAGCTGGCTAATACAATAATACTGCTACCACTAGTATAAGTGTAAGTAGTACACAAACTATTAATAGTACAACAGCTACATATGAAATACCTTATGATTAATATATACCAAACAAGGTATTACACATCAGGGACTATGCTAGGGGTTTTAAGAGGGAAAGTACCTATATATACAGCTGGCTAATGCAATAATACTGCTACCATTAGTAAAAGTGTAAGTAGTACACAAACTATTAATAATACAACAGCTACATATGAAATACCTTATGATTAATATATACCACACAAGGTATTACATAGCAGGGACTATGTTAGGGGTTTTAAGAGGGAAAGTACCTATATATACAGCTGGCTAATGCAATAATACTGCTACCACTAGTATAAGTGTAAGTAGTACACAAACTATTAATACTACAACAGCTACATATGAAATACCTTATGATTAATATATACCACACAAGGTATTACACATCAGGGACTATGCTAGGGGTTTTAAGAGGGAAAGTACCTATATATACAGCTGGCTAATGCAATAATACTGCTACCATTAGTAAAAGTGTAAGTAGTACACAAACTATTAATAATACAACAGCTACATATGAAATACCTTATGATTAATATATACCACACAAGGTATTACATAGCAGGGACTATGTTAGGGGTTTTAAGAGGGAAAGCACCTATATAAGTTTGAATGCAATAATATTGTTACCATAACAACAGCTCTGATCTATTCAGAGAATCACACAACAGTTCAGCAAAAGAGTGCATGCCTCTCAGTCTCCTCCCACATACAAACTGCCTTTAATTAAAGATTGGGGTATACAGAAATATTACTACAACGGCTTCTGTTTGGTATGTAGAGTTAAAAAGTAATGAGCAGTTCACTGAACCTGGTGTGTTAACCAAAACACAATCTTGCTAGGTTGAAGTGACAAAGTCATGCACCTGAAGGGAACAATAATACTGTGAGACAACTAGATATGGAAGGAGATGCACAGAGGTATTGAGTAGATGGAAAGGGATTAGAGATTAAAGTGTCTAGCTCGGGTGTCTACCTTCTCAAAGAGTCTACTCCTTTCTTCCTTATTCCTTGGGTCCAGCAGGTCTGGATAAGACTCCAGCACTAGGACGGGGGAGTTCTCAATACCTTTGTGCACTCTGCAGGCCATATATGATAGACAAACAAGAACAGTCTAACAGTTCAATTTATCACATTCCATAACTAACCTAGTTACAATACTACTTTACAATACTAAACTACTCAATCTCCTTCTTATGGACTAACTCATAACTAGGAGATTGAGTAGTTTAGTATTGTAAAGGTCAAGTGATGTATAGTCTGATACAAGTGTAATAGTGCCTTGTATAATAATATGAATTGCTAGCTTATAGAATACTGGTTGCCATGGTTACATAAAATGTTGGCATTCTGGTTACTATGGTTACATTACCAACTTTATACTCTTGTGTTTCAGCCACTGGTCGTGTCTCTCATGCAGACTGATGAGGTAGTCCAGTGACACGTCCCTCTCCTCGTCCCTGCTCCTCTTATGCAGCCTCTGGAGGCACAGCTCCGGGTCCACTCTGAGATAGATGAACCCATCCAAGGACACAGGAAGGGTGTCCAACAAGAAGCCGTGCCAGTCGTTGTAGAGACTCCACTCGATCTGACTTAGAGTGCCAGTATTCCTCAGATTGCGAGCAAAACAGTAACTACACAACAAAGGTCAGGACTTTGATAATAAAGCCACGTTGGTTAGCACTGTAGACGCACCACAGGCACAATCTGGTTTGGAGAGGTAGCTCAATATATATGTGTGGTCCAATGTCTTAACAGTTATCTTTTGAAAGGATCATCTTTTGACTTTTAGAGCGTCTAAAGACAGTTTTGTTGTCTCTTCTTGGTTTCGACCTTGAGGGTCTTCTTCAGTGACTGACAACCAAGAAGAGGAAAAAATAGGGGAACTTTAAGATCTAAAGCCGATCTTAAGCCGAATCGAGTGGGCAGGGGTAATACCCAGAGTTTAATGATGATGACAACCAAGAAGAGACAACATAACTGTCTTTAGACGCTCTAAAAATCGAAAGATGACATTCTATGAGTTTGAGAAAGTTTGGTCAGAGTTTACATGACTTATTGATGCATGTCCATCCCTTAATACATTAGGCATACAAAAGATAAGTTCAATGCAGTTAGAAGAAATCCATATTCTATTATTATCTTAACAGTTGTACATTGTACACACAGGGTAGGTAACATCTCTATATCTATATTGTGTGTACAGCATCCATTTCTGTCAATATGATAGTCTTACTTGTCACTGTAGACTGATCTCTCCATGATCTCTATGGTAACAGGAGGTGTCATGTGATCAGGAGGAATATCCTTCATCTGCATCCTCAGCCGACTGATACAGGCATAAGTCTACATTCACCGGAAAAGATAGAGCAAACAGTACCAGTGCTCCAACTATACGTGAACAATGTTACGGAACCACAACAAATGATTTATTTGATAAATTTTAAATGAAAAGGATAAAACAAATAGTAACAAAGAGATGACAATGTTCATGTCTCTCACGACAATTATGACCATTCCTGTATATGGCGACATATATATGAACACACATCATACAATAGGATGGATTAAACAATGTTTTCCTAAAACATTTCTCATCAACACACTTGAAAGGTATAACCCCATCGTTTAGGGTCGTCATAAAACATCTCCAAGAGGTTACTCCCATGCCTCTGTGAGTTTGTCATGGCAGAGGTACCAGCCTCGTCCTCCTCTTCTGGAACATTCTGCCATCTCACCAGAGGCTCACTGACAATGTGGTATTTCGGATGAGCCTCTTTAAGGAGCTCAAGAAAAGTGGTTTTACCTGCAGCTAATGAACACATTATTAGGAGACAATAATTATGTGCTTCATATTATTGTATTTAAATGTACCAATCACCTCGTGTCACGTGCCTCATTATAGTTACACCATAGACTATGGTTACACAAACCTATATTGCCTTCGACTGCAAATCGTTTCACAATTCCTAAACTGTCCTTTGAGTGAGAACATGTTCTTTTTGCATTCGGTATACTCATTCTGGTTAAAATGCCCCTTGAAAAGATTGAACGAAAAGCCATAACATTAAAACATATTTCCTATATTATATGTTATAGTCAGCAGTTGTCCACGTGGTTAGAAAATGGCGGATGAAAAAGTTGACCTTGAATTGGATGATGGAACTGCACAAGATGATGAAGTCCCTTACGAAGAGCAGATTACTAGATTAGCTTGTATATCTAAACCTTTGGCGACCAAGAAGTTGACCAAAAGACTCTACAAGTCTGTAAAGAAGGCTAGAAAATGTAAAAATCTAAGAAGAGGTGTGAAAGAAGTTGTGAAATTTATCAGGAAGGGCGAGAAAGGATTTGTAATAATTGCTGGGGATATATCTCCGATAGATGTGGTGTCTCATATTCCTGTGTATTGCGAGGACCGGGACATACCTTACGTGTACGTTCCCTCGCGCCACGACCTGGGCAAGGCAAGCCTCACTAAAAGACCCGCCAGCGTCGTCTTAGTAAAGAACCACGACGACTATAAAAGCACTTTCGAAAAATGCTTCAAAGAAATTAAAGATCTGCCGCTTCCTGTTTAAAACTTTTTATTTTAGCATAACAATGTTGCATGGAAACAATTCTATCAATCTCTTAGACCAATTATTAAGCACATGTTTTTTCAGTGGAAATTATCAGATAAAGTTTGAAAACATAACACTAAACTGTAAGGGATACGTATGATACATTAATGAGTGTAATCACGACAGTCTATACAATTACAAGTCTATTGGGTGGTATCAACGAACAGCATGAGGTATTCCGACACTCAGGCCAACAATCACCAATACAATTAGTGTCAATATGGTGAAAGGGAGCCAGGTCTTCAAAACACCACCAAAGCTACATGGAGAGTGAAGATGAAGGACGCTTGGAGCAGTACATGGCTTGGACAGGGGCAATATCAGCAATGACTACTATTACTTATACATAAGGTTCAAGTAGAGCATACAATAATATAAGTACTTTTTAAGTTCTCTGTATGGCACAATAATAAACATCATTATTATTATAATACAAAATATATTCATAGCCTGTAAGAAATGAGTACTGATCTATATAAACTCTCATTCACAATAACCCACCTCACATACTTCCCATAGATAAGCATGTAAAACCACAACTTGAACATATTCCAGGAAGTGGACCCATTATAGTTCATCAGATTCATAGCTCGGGCAACATGAGAATGGCAATTATCACAGAACAGATTGTGCTGCAGAATAACAATTCAGAATATACACACCAACTAAAGAGCTTTGTAATAGAATACCTTCCTATAACCTTTCCCTTCTCCACAAATAATACATATCATGCCATTTTTTCCATTCCCATTTCCAATTCAAAACTAGTGTTGGACTTATCGCATAGCTTGCTTACCATTCTGTGGCAGTACTCCTCCGAAGCCTGTCTCACTGCGTCATCCCATTCCGTGCTCCTCACCTTCCCTGGGGTCAGCTGCCAGTACCTGCGGGGTCAGAGTGCTAAGGTCATAGTACATACACTGAACAGCCATTTGATATATATGTAAATTAAAAGATTCAATCCTTTGCATCTAGAAATAATCAGAATTACTCTCGTATACACATTGTGCTATACCTAACCCTCTGTGACAAAATTTTAAAAATAAATTTCTCAACATAATGAATGGTATAGTCCTGGGTAAAGGAATCTTTTCTGTTCCACTTACAACTTCATCGTAACGAGATACCCACTGTACATACATACATGTAGTACATATACACTCACTTGGTTGGGTTCCCAAAGGCCATGTTATCCTCCTGTGATGGAATAAAACGCATAGAATGTGCTACTGATCCTTAAGTTGACACAATTAGACTACCCACTGAATACTATAAGAAATTGCTATTCATCCCACCCACACGATTAATTGGATGGACCATTAACTACCATCAGACACTCACAGACACAAAGTAAGGTCCGGCAAAGTCTCTTATCACTCCGGCCGAGGTACAGATACCCATGTGACCGATAATCGGAAAGAACCAACTGTAGACGAATAAAATCAGATCAGTACACAGAATCATATAGAAAAGCACATGTGGATTACCTCAGTAAAGGTAGCGGCGTCCAAACGACGCAGTAAGGATAACGCTGGCGGTCCGAATCGATCTGTGTCTCAAGCATTACGTATCTACCTCACTGATTATTGCGTAATCAACCAATTGCAAGGGTATTCATAAATATGGCGTCCTGATTTGACGAGGGGTCAATTCTGATTTCCCCATGGATTCCAGGAACAAGTAATATCAAATAGTTTATCACTTGTTCATTCTCCATTGTAGTACATGGTTAGGAGGCAAATATTATCTAGTAGGCTACGTAAGGATTTCCTGCTAAGGATCGTTGTAATGTGTACGATTCCGGGAATCGACGACATTCTAAGTATACATCGTTTCCTGAAAATATTCAGGAAGGGAAGCTATATAAAGGACAGCCAGCAACTTGCTGTATGCAATCTGCTATCTGTAGACTAACCGAAGAATTTCTGAAACGCTTAATTCAGTATGTCTAGTAGAGATTATCAGCCTAAAAATCCAAGTAACCCGGTTACACAGGAGGATAAGGCACGAGTACAGAGTAGTGTCGCCAAGGCTAACGATGGTCAAGTCCCTAAAGGTAGCCAAGCAAGTCGTATGCAGAGTGCAGCTGATAAGAATACGCACCATGGCCATACCGAAGGCCCTGGGAAGAAATGAATCTAAAGAGAAGAAAACCAATAGGACATACCAACTTATACACGTAGAACTTTAGCTTACAGTAGTTGTGGTTTACAGCTTATCATGCTGTACAACCTAGATATGCTAACTTGTTTAGAATGTATGCAGCCTGGTCAACATGACCTGCTAATACTTTGTAGTATCCTTTATGATTAGTATAATCTTTTGAATAGCCCTGTAAGTGTGCATGGTTCGTGGGTTAAACTTGCAAGTCTGCTTGCCTGGAGCAAGATGCATACAAATTCTAACTTATATTACTACTGTAGAAGATAAATATACAAGAGAGAGATGAGACCGACATAAGAGTTACCAGACTATATATGGTTACCAGCACAGGATCAAATCTCAGGTTTCAGAAGGCATGAAACCTATTTGAAACTCTATGAATTGCCAGGTTTTAGAAGGTATGAAGGTATGTATAAACTCAGAAGGGGGACTAGGAAAAAAAACTTGAAAACCATGAAATTAATCTATTAGCACATACTTGAGCACCCTTTGGAACTTGGCTGTTCAGGCAGTTTCAAATAGGTTTCATGCCATACAAAACCTGAGATTTGATCCTGTGCAGATCATATAAGACTATATATATAATGGTTACCAGATCCTATAAGAGTTACCAGCTGAGTCAGTTCAGATTCTTGTTTATCTATATATCACTAGATGACAGCTGGTCAGTACTAGTCCTGTCTACTATAGTCACTGATATTAAGCACAATATATACCTTTACCCATCTATAGCTAGCTCTGTAAATAAGCCTCACTCCAGCTGCTTGTAGACTGTATATATAGGACACCTTATATAATTAACCACCAGAATGTGTAGGTTACAACTAATCCAAACAACACTTTCTACATATTCATGATTTACATAAAATGGCTTACATGCAGGTGCATGCCCATTCAAAGAATGTTATGCACACCTACGTACCTATATATACTAAGAAATTAGCTCCTTCCAGTGAAATTGAAGTTACTTGGTAAGAAGTATAAAATCCTTTAAGGACCTGTCCAAACCAAATAAAGTCTTTGTGCAGTGTATATACATATTTGAACATTATTATAATATTAGGAAAATGTATACATATTTGAACATTATTATAATATTAGGAAAATGTAATTACATGTACTCTAAAATACATACTAAATTACAGTTAGTTGATCACACACATGTCCTTATAGTAGCTAATCACATATAAATCACTGGTCACACATCAGGTGAAGGTAGAGGTGTGTGTATTGCCCTCTTCTGGTTTGGTTGTGTCATCAAATTCACTCAGACTTGGTTGCCTTTTAGAATGTTTTCCTGTTTGAGATTCAGCAAATCTAGAAGTTGTTTTGAACTCATTTGTGTCAAAATTTTAAAAATAAATTTCTCAACATAATGAATGGTATAGTCCTGGGTAAAGGAATCTTTTCTGTTCCACTTACAACTTCATCGTAACGAGATACCCACTGTACATACATACATGTAGTACATATACACTCACTTGGTTGGGTTCCCAAAGGCCATGTTATCCTCCTGTGATGGAATAAAACGCATAGAATGTGCTACTGATCCTTAAGTTGACACAATTAGACTACCCACTGAATACTATAAGAAATTGCTATTCATCCCACCCACACGATTAATTGGATGGACCATTAACTACCATCAGACACTCACAGACACAAAGTAAGGTCCGGCAAAGTCTCTTATCACTCCGGCCGAGGTACAGATACCCATGTGACCGATAATCGGAAAGAACCAACTGTAGACGAATAAAATCAGATCAGTACACAGAATCATATAGAAAAGCACATGTGGATTACCTCAGTAAAGGTAGCGGCGTCCAAACGACGCAGTAAGGATAACGCTGGCGGTCCGAATCGATCTGTGTCTCAAGCATTACGTATCTACCTCACTGATTATTGCGTAATCAACCAATTGCAAGGGTATTCATAAATATGGCGTCCTGATTTGACGAGGGGTCAATTCTGATTTCCCCATGGATTCCAGGAACAAGTAATATCAAATAGTTTATCACTTGTTCATTCTCCATTGTAGTACATGGTTAGGAGGCAAATATTATCTAGTAGGCTACGTAAGGATTTCCTGCTAAGGATCGTTGTAATGTGTACGATTCCGGGAATCGACGACATTCTAAGTATACATCGTTTCCTGAAAATATTCAGGAAGGGAAGCTATATAAAGGACAGCCAGCAACTTGCTGTATGCAATCTGCTATCTGTAGACTAACCGAAGAATTTCTGAAACGCTTAATTCAGTATGTCTAGTAGAGATTATCAGCCTAAAAATCCAAGTAACCCGGTTACACAGGAGGATAAGGCACGAGTACAGAGTAGTGTCGCCAAGGCTAACGATGGTCAAGTCCCTAAAGGTAGCCAAGCAAGTCGTATGCAGAGTGCAGCTGATAAGAATACGCACCATGGCCATACCGAAGGCCCTGGGAAGAAATGAATCTAAAGAGAAGAAAACCAATAGGACATACCAACTTATACACGTAGAACTTTAGCTTACAGTAGTTGTGGTTTACAGCTTATCATGCTGTACAACCTAGATATGCTAACTTGTTTAGAATGTATGCAGCCTGGTCAACATGACCTGCTAATACTTTGTAGTATCCTTTATGATTAGTATAATCTTTTGAATAGCCCTGTAAGTGTGCATGGTTCGTGGGTTAAACTTGCAAGTCTGCTTGCCTGGAGCAAGATGCATACAAATTCTAACTTATATTACTACTGTAGAAGATAAATATACAAGAGAGAGATGAGACCGACATAAGAGTTACCAGACTATATATGGTTACCAGCACAGGATCAAATCTCAGGTTTCAGAAGGCATGAAACCTATTTGAAACTCTATGAATTGCCAGGTTTTAGAAGGTATGAAGGTATGTATAAACTCAGAAGGGGGACTAGGAAAAAAAACTTGAAAACCATGAAATTAATCTATTAGCACATACTTGAGCACCCTTTGGAACTTGGCTGTTCAGGCAGTTTCAAATAGGTTTCATGCCATACAAAACCTGAGATTTGATCCTGTGCAGATCATATAAGACTATATATATAATGGTTACCAGATCCTATAAGAGTTACCAGCTGAGTCAGTTCAGATTCTTGTTTATCTATATATCACTAGATGACAGCTGGTCAGTACTAGTCCTGTCTACTATAGTCACTGATATTAAGCACAATATATACCTTTACCCATCTATAGCTAGCTCTGTAAATAAGCCTCACTCCAGCTGCTTGTAGACTGTATATATAGGACACCTTATATAATTAACCACCAGAATGTGTAGGTTACAACTAATCCAAACAACACTTTCTACATATTCATGATTTACATAAAATGGCTTACATGCAGGTGCATGCCCATTCAAAGAATGTTATGCACACCTACGTACCTATATATACTAAGAAATTAGCTCCTTCCAGTGAAATTGAAGTTACTTGGTAAGAAGTATAAAATCCTTTAAGGACCTGTCCAAACCAAATAAAGTCTTTGTGCAGTGTATATACATATTTGAACATTATTATAATATTAGGAAAATGTATACATATTTGAACATTATTATAATATTAGGAAAATGTAATTACATGTACTCTAAAATACATACTAAATTACAGTTAGTTGATCACACACATGTCCTTATAGTAGCTAATCACATATAAATCACTGGTCACACATCAGGTGAAGGTAGAGGTGTGTGTATTGCCCTCTTCTGGTTTGGTTGTGTCATCAAATTCACTCAGACTTGGTTGCCTTTTAGAATGTTTTCCTGTTTGAGATTCAGCAGATCTAGAAGTTGTTTTGAACTCATTTTGGGACTCATGATGAGTAGTCTTGAAACAGTTACTATAAAAATAATAACCATTTTAGAATACAGTGTTTTAGGTAAGTTATACGTATATATATGCAGTTATATTTCTAAAATATAGTTTCGTTTTTGCATATATATACATAAGTCTACCGTAAACCTACCAATGGTTCATTATACAATGTTATATGTAAATCTATGCAGCTGAACATACATCTTTTCTTTCATCAATAAGCCAGCTCCAAACACTAAAAGTGATATTAGCACAAGTACCAACAGAACAGCTAGAATGGCAACGATTATTGTAAAAAGATCTGGTTGGAAACAGCCTAATAAGAAAAAAGAAAGCCATATGTGGATCTGGTAGTACAATCCAACAAAATTGAATCCATTAAATGGATTTTGGTTCTACCCATTAGTTCACTATATTCCTTAGGAGACACGAATAGGTGGGGTCAATTTATGACAACTGTAAATCCCTTATACTAACTACCATGCAGAACACTTAAATGGAAGGAATACTATAGTGTATATACTGCAACAACAGCATACCCATATTTGGTTGGCTGGTTGAGGTTCCCGGCGAACTAATCATTTCAGTGTTACCAGTTACCATTACAGAGCTTGGATTTGAATAGGAACCTCTTCCTGCTTCATTGACTGCTGCACACTGAAGGAAAAGAACACAGACAGATACTTAACTTAGCTCATTTACAAACATAAAATTACCAACCTTAACTTGGTATTCTCCAGGTTTGGGAACCGATATTGACCACTTGTTGTCATTGCTTATTATTGTTTGTGTGTCAGTCACAAAGATAATGTCATACATTTCTTTGTTAGCAGTTAGACTACACTCGACAGAAGTGGAATCAGCAAGGCCAGAATTAAATACAATGGTCAGCACTAGGTTTTCAATAGAACCCATTGGGGTAAATGAAGGAGCTTTGGGAACTGCAAACATATTAATTTTAAATATTGTCAAAGAAATGTACAAATTTGAAACATACAAACAATTAGTCAATAAAACTAGATCCTAATATAGAGAAATGAATATTAATGAAAAATATTACACCAATCAGCCAAGTGACCAATGTTTTATCAGTAAAGTGACCAATGTTCTATCTTAGCTGGGGACCAAAGTGCTGTTAATGGCAACCAGTGATTGCCTCCCAGTCATCCAAAATGGAAAAAAAATCTTTGAAGAGCCATAGCTGTTTTTCTCTCATTTGGGCTCATCAGTGCAGCACACTTTGGTGGTGAGTTCCAATGACTGTCTTCAACTTATTAATCCATCACAAGTAAAACACTTGTGGTTTCATAACAAAGTAACCATCTAATGTTCATTCTAGATTCTAGATTCATATGATACTTAGTCTAGATATTAAACCTGTAACTATTATCTTACCAAGCTTGCTAGTCCTGAGGCGAAGCATGCCAACAAGACCACTTCGGCTTCCTGAGGAACAGCCATCCATATTTGACATTACAGTGAAATGACATTCAGTGTCATCAGGGAGATTGTTGAATGTGTGAGTTGTGGTATTTGTAATATTGAAAGTTTTCATGCCACCAGTACACTCAACTGACACGTTATATTCAAGGAAGCCTCTGTCTCCTTCATTCTCCAGATAAACAGGACTCCACACCAAGAAGAGATAACCTGGGTCATTGCGAATAGCACCCTCTATAAAGTAAGCATCACTGAAACTATGACCTGCATTATGTAAGTAAGAGAAGCAATATACACCAGTACATGAGGACATACAGTATATTAGATTTTTCATGATGAGTAGAATAAGGTTGCTAACTAATACTTATAAGTAACTACCAAACACCTACATATATTAACAGGGATAGGAAGGTAGCCAAGTTTATCAGGTAGCATATACTTGCGACACCCATGCACCCTTAACACGGTCTGTCAGTCATTAAAGTGAATGCTATTGTTTGCATCTACAAGTAACTCAACTGTAGTATATTCTGCATGGATCGATATATTACATACTGGATAGCATTGTAGGGTCAGGAAATTCAGCCATAACGCTCCCCTTATACGTATACAGTACCTATAGTAACCTCAGTAGACAAAGATTTAAAATGTCCTCACCGTGATTAGCATATAAAGCCAGCAACAGGCAGAACAATAATTCCTTTAGCATGCTTTCAGTGTATCAAAGCAATGTTGAAGCTGGAAAAAGAACAACAGACGTTTAAATGAAAACTATAACACCGACCAGGTTTCCAGTCTTGTTTAATAATCGCACCGTCCCAAGGGGCGAATGAGATACACCTACTTTAATGAATATCCTTTATATGACTATGAATATCATTACATAGCTAAGAGGTCGCAATTTGAGTACACAAACCATAATACTGTAAAGGTACGGGAGAAACAATATCAATCAGTACAAAGATGCGAGTTTGCAAAGTGTGTCCTGGTCTGCTCAATTTCCTAGTAATTAAATTTGATCAAAATTCATCAGTTTGCAACTTTGTACTATCATCATAGGTGCTTGCTCTCTGAAAGGCATTGTGTGCATAGCTCTTTGAAGTGCTTTCTTTCAGAATAACCGAAGAGTCCTTTTCATTCTCGGTCTTGTTGGGTGCTGAGGGTTTTTGTAATGCTCCATATGCTTCATTAGCCAATATAGTCACTTCATATTTATCAGTATGACCACCACTGCAAGATATAGGAAAATAGAAATGTTTATTTCATTATCAATTCATTACGAACACACATGATCAAGGATTGAAGGAATCATGCAAAAATTTAAGCAACAAAATGGATATGATACCAATCTAATACTACAGGAGTGTCAGTACCCCTCAACCAGTACCTCTCTCCATATAGCCAACCAGTACCTCTCCCCATATAGCCAACCAGTACCTCTCCCCATATAGCCAACCAGTACCTCTCCCCCATATAGCCAACCAGTACCTCTCCCCATATAGCCAACCAGTACCCCTCCCCATATAGCCAACCAGTACCCCTCCCCCATATAGCCAACCAGTACCTCTCCCCATATAGCCAACCAGTACCTCTCCCCCATATAGCCAACCAGTACCTCTCCCCATATAGCCAACCAGTACCTCTCCCCCATATAGCCAACCAGTACCTCTCCCCATATAGCCAACCAGTACCTCTCCCCATATAGCCAACCAGTACCTCTCCCCATATAGCCAATCAGTACCTCTCCCCCATATAGCCAACCAGTACCTCTCCCCATATAGCCAACCAGTACCTCTCCCCCATATAGCCAACCAGTATCTCTCCCCATATAGCCAACCAGTACCTCTCCCCATATAGCCAACCAGTACCCCTCCCCATATAGCCAACCAGTACCTCTCCCCCATATATATCATACTATTATAATACCTTCATTAAACATATAATGTGCCAATATGTAAAAGCAAAGTCTAATAAGCATGAAATGGTAAACCTTCTATTGCGGCAGAAGCGTATTGTGAACACGAGGGTGACAACAAGGGTGATAACAAGAAGAACAATCAGCAATACTCCGAGAGCAATTAGGACTCCAATGAATGTGGACTGGGGAATACAACCTAATTTTGTAGAAAACCAACAAAGGCAAACTTAAATATATAATAAGAAATGAATACTATATAAGACATTATATTGTTCATAACTTACTACTTGAATTTGAAGGAACAACATCTGTTGATTGAACAATAACAGTTTTAGGTGCACTAAATGGACCTCTAACACCTGTACTGTTTAGAGCTGCACACTAGACAAACATTATTATATAAGGTAAAATGCATAAATAAGATTAGATATTAGATTTTTCATAAATAAACTGTATCTGATGTCACTAAAAAGGTTTTCTAGATGTAGAGTAACTACGTATGTATTGTTTGTAACATTAGATTCATGTCTTGCTCACTCCCCTTTCGACTAAGATTATGTACTTCACAGTTAACATAGAAATGCATGAGTTACATACTTGGACAAGATGTTTACTTTTCTTACTTTCACAACATAGCTGCCTGCCTTAATTGGTAAAACTATATCTGAAGTATTTGGTGAGAATATTGTAAAAGACAAATCTGCAGTTTCAAAACGACATTCTATTCCATAACGATCACTTGATGCCTTTACTTGGATGTTTCCATTAGAGTCAGGCTCTACGGTAGGCGTTATTTTAGGGGGCACTGAAAAAGAGAACACCATTTGTAAAAATCAAAGGCTGCCATATTAAGATCATATGTATGTATTAGGTATGCTTACACAAAACAACAGCTACTGTGGTAAAATTATAAGTTGCACGTGGAGAGTCTTCTGCTGTAAGAGGACAACTGCTGGTAGCAACAGCAACTGTACAGGAGCACTGCTTCTCTCCCGGCAAGTTGGAGACAACATATGTAACGCTTGTGGTCATAAAGGAGGTCATTGTGTAATCTGCTTGGCATTGGCAGGTAAGGAGGTATTGAACTAGCTGAACAGTGCTCCCTAAACACACGGAACTCCACACAAGAGCTATTTCACCTGGCCTCATCTGAATGGCATCTTCAATGAAGGTGAGAGACTCTCTACTTGATATGGTACACTCTAAAATCAAATACAACCAAATCATAGTTATCATGCCTATGAAGCTAAGGGAACAAAAGTAAAACACAATTTTCTAGACTAATGACTTAGGGCAAACCTATGGAGCTTTGGATATCATATTAAATATATGTGAATGAACAGTCTTATGTACATCCTCTAGTGTACTGTCTACTCTAGTAACATGCAGTACCAAATATAACAAACAACACGTACTAATATACACACAACATGTGGACTGATAATATAGACTAAAGGGTAGTTTGAAGTTAACCTGGTTGTGCAGTAACGTCCACACATGCACTTGTAGATTCACAGCCATTGTCTTCTTCTAGAGTTGTAAGAATGCACACGTTGTAGGTTGTTAAGACAGTAGGGAGAGAAACATTTAAACTGGTATTTGATCCAACACTAGCCCTATACAAAAGTGTAGTTCCATTCATGATAGTGACAGTATGGTTGCGTTTCCAGCAATCTTCAGGGGAAGTCCATGTTACTTCAATATTCACTCCAGTATTGTCAGTAATCTCAACTTGTACTGGTCCAGGGCAAGCTAAAAGCAGTAGAACTTCATAAACACATAAACTAGCTTGTCAAATCATAGAACACCTGTTTGTCTATCATATGTACCACAGTATCTACAATCTAATCATGCAAGCAAAAATTAAAACTTATAAAATTAGAGAAATTATTCAAATAAAATTGTATACCCCTATTTCAAATTGTTATACAGTCATAGACATACACAGACAGGGTTGTGAGATGTTGTTTCCTGGGCATCTTCCAGTTCCCATTTCACAAGTGCAACTGGGAAGCAGGCCAGCTGGGGCAGAGCTATTTGAGGGGCATGGTATACATTCAGGTTGTCCACCTCGCATGGCAATGTAATGATTCATTTGACACCCTGTTAAGCAAACATGAAAATAAAAATGCGGCAGTTGAATATATTACCATTAATGACACATAATATTTGAATACAGAACTGAAATCACAGTATTTTATTGTATAATTTAAAATAGATCAATACCTTACAAAATTCAAAATACTTTTTCCCTATAGTATCATATATGAATAATCTAATTAATATAACATGTATATACATATATTTGCAAATCACATTTATATTTAGCCTAGGGTATTCAGAGTATATGAACTTACTACAACTCGTCTCATTTGGAGTCTACAGAAGAAATGAACACATGGATATGATAGTACATACATTAGTACTTCCATGAATTCATATTTAATATTTCAGTTACAACTCACTGCAGATATTCCTCTCACTTGTGCAAAGAATGCTGTTGGGGCAGAGACGACTGTAAACCTTCAAAAGAATTAAGCTTATTGATTACACCATTATGACATGAACACGGAAACATGCATATATGGCACATACAAGTTGTCACATCTGGTTAATTAGCTTTTGGCAACAAAATTCAATACTTTGGACATTCCCATTTGTAGGTAGTCATCAGCAATAACCAATCAGCAATAACCAATCAGTAGAATTAACCAATCAATGAAGGCAACTTGACCCAAGTTATGACATGCTTATAAGTACATGAATAATTGAAGTGAAAATCAAACCACAAGTAATTATAATCAGTTTCAACATTATGAAGAGGGAAAACACAGAAGAAGCATTGTATATACTGTACATGTACACACATATCTCAATCAATGATATTACCAAAACTGAGCATGCATTTCATCACCAGGTCCAGGTGCCTCCCAAGTAAAAGTGGTGCTACTTAATTCAGTGTTAACTCTTGATTGCGTAACAGCTTTCTACAGATATATATATATATATTTTACCATATATTAAATGACTGGATTGGAATACTCATATTGACATGTAAATTAGTCCCTTCCATATTAGGGTAAAAATAGTCTGAGAAGGTGCTACCTCAAAAAGGAAACAGCAATTATACATGCATACTAGAGTACAGCATATATACCGTTAGAATACTCACAATATACAGTGGAAATAAATAACTGATAAATCTTCCTACTTACCCCTGCACAAATAATGTGTGCATCATCTTGAAGTTCCGCTGGTATACTCCACTTTCCCACAAGTGCTGAATCAACAATGTATTCTTCACTTTTATTTCTTGCTACAATCATATATCCCCTTAAAGTTCCTTCATCCCCTGTGAGCGTTACTGCATGGAATTACAACAGTGTATACATATTATATGCTTTGACACATATAGAGTAGTACAAAGCATAAAGTATAATATAAATACATTTATCAAATTCTTACCATTGTAGCTTTGTCCACAGTTGTATGTGAAGTTGGACATGTTTTCAAATCCCTCAACTATCAATTCAAAGCATTTAGTGAAGCCAAGTGAAGCCAAATTGTCTAAATCACACACGAAACTGTCCTGAAACATTGTCTCGTTGTTATCAGAATAATGCATGGGAAATATATCACCACACGATTCTTCTGTAGCTCCAGTAGGCTCACAGTCAACTTGACAGAAGAGGTAAGATATCAGTAAATAACATAGTCTCCTCCTAAACATGATGCTGCAAAGGAAATGAACAAATAACATTCAGATCTGATAAGACAGATCTAGAGAATGGATGGATCAATGCAAAACTGTGAAATGGTAACTGAAGAACTATAGTAGTAATGCTGGCCCATAGAACAAGATCCCTGTAAGTTTACTGTACATTAATGGGTAGTTATATTCTACGCCCCTTTTTACAGGTATGTATATAGCCTATTACAAGTAAAGGCAGTGAAACAGGTAGACGCCGGCATATGATTAACTAGAGAAGAAGCACGTCGTCCTCTCAACTGGTATATCAGTAATATCCGTTAGCAATAGAGATGGTGAACAGGAAGCTAAATCTTATACCAGATGTAATATCTCTCTGGCTAAACTACACAATTCGTTTGCTGAGAAGACTTAGAGGGAATACGACTATCACTCTTGTATTATATTTGACTCAGGCTTTGAACCAACCTTGTTTATAGGAAGTAGAAGATCTAGAGAACTTCCAAGGATTCCTGTAGTACGACGCATACGCAACACAAATAAGCAGGCAAATAATTAATGAAATTCATTGAGGATGTGTGTGTGGGTGGGGTGTGCATAACGTGTGACCCCTTGCTTGCTTTTGACGGGTCATATCTATAACCATTTGAATGGAGTGTATGTGATTGTATGTAGTTGCCTATATAGATGTAACATAGCCTGTACTGTATTATGATAATTCAAGGTCTGTAAGAAACTGCTGCTTAGTCTGTTGAGTATAATTGTACAGTATCATAGAATAGTTCAACAGCAAAATATTGCTAAATCCACTACTACCTTGAACACTACTAGGATCTGCCATTTTTGGCTAAACTATACATGTCGTTGGGTTGAATACTAAAAGCACAGAAATTGTTGTGCAAATGTGTTGATACTCTCACACACATAGAAATACCCCATTTATTGTCATATTATTATCAAGTGATTCACTAGTGAAATAGAAGTAGGCATGCACCGATTATGCCAGCATAATTTTGGGAATAATAGGTACTTAAAAGAATCGTTCACAAAATAATGGTTGTTCAAAGAAAATCATGCATTTAGCTGTTTTGATAAGAAGCAATTTAAAGTTTTAAAAACTTAGAAAGTTGAGCAAATATATAACACATGTACATACTGTATATCTAATCTGTAATGTAATCTCACAATCTCTATATATAGCTAATTTATAAATAATGTAATATATGGTAATCTAATCTAACCTATCTAACCCTAACCCTAACCTATTTAATGTACATTTTGTAATCAGCCTCCATTTTCCTATATAGACTTAATGTCTTTTACATTTTATGGATATATACACATATATAAGAGCACAATTAAAATAAAAACACATCTATAATATCGCTTTTCTATTACGTACTCATGTTAGGTTGCTAAACTTTGGACAGACACATGAAATCAGGTCAATTCTTAAGTAGACATTGTCCTTGAAAACATTTCATGTTAAAAGGTTTTAATTATTTTGTTTCACAAGTCTTTCTCTTCATTTGGTGGATCAGTACTTTGGTAAGCAGGATTACTTTTAATGTCAATTTCTTCGCATTTACTGTAAAGAAAAGAGGAAATACAGAGATGTCGCATACAGTACAATGAAAAAGAATATATTAACAACAGAAATATTTAAATTCCTAACTTGTTTGATGATGCAACCTCATACTCATTGTCTTTAGCTGTCTTAGTTGTTTGCTGCTTGTTTAGACATGGATAAAATCGTACAACTATAAATACAATAACAATAATGAGTCCTAAAGCAACAATCACTGCTAAAATTGCGCCAACTGCTATTCCTGCTATTTGTCCTGTCATCAGTGCATTAGGAGTAGGAGTAGGAGTAGGAGGCGGAGTAGGAGTAGGATTTGCTACAGAAACAGAAAAATCTCATTATAAATTGAATAAATAGGACACTAATAGAGTATTGTAATGATACCTACATAGGTTCACACATAAAGACACTCCACAACTCAACAGTCAAGGAATTAAATGGACACAGGGGGTATCCCCTATTGGAAGTTAAATGCCATTTTGGCACCAAGAGTGGTAGCAGGTTCTATATAGCAAATAGAGGTCCTACATATACACTGTAAATGACAGTTCTTTCCATCATTTCTAGCACAGTTATCCTATATGTCCATCATTCATTTTAGCTATTGTCCGAGCTAAAGTCAACGACTTCACATTATGAATGTCATTGTGAGTGAATATTCTTAGATAACATTTTGATACATTATAAGTTTAGTTCTCTATAGGCTTTTGTACAGAGTAGGCATAGCAAATGGCGCATTAGATTTTTCATGATATTTTGAAAATACATATACACCTTCACAATCAGAAGACAGACTCATGCTCATCTTCCTTCCGTAGCCCTCTACACAAGTACAATAGCTAGCAAAGCCACCCGGAGATATAGAGTTAGCAGGACAGTTCTGACAAGATTCAGATGAAGTCAAACTATTCAAGGCAATGTGAAACTGGTTTTCAAGACACCCTACAAAATAGGAAGTATACATACGTATAGATCTGTAATTAATAATTGAAAATGCATGTACATTTTTCATGTACATTTCACTTACTTGTAACTATAACGGATTCACTGGATAAACAAGACACGTCTTCTGTTACTCTTACATAAACAGTCACATTATATTGAATGTTCTCTGTTAGGTTAGTAAGAGTTTCTGAAGGGGAACCTCCTACATCTTGATTGAATACTACATCTCCATTGTCACCTGTAACAGTTACTCTATACATAGGTGTCCATCCATCAGCTATTGCTACATTCCACATTGCAATTACAGATGTTCCATCAAGTCTAACATTTATCTTATCTACTTTTGGACATGCTGCAGATAGGAAATATACACAAAGTGCATTAAAAATTACTCATACAAGAACTCTATACACGTACTGTACATATTTAGTTGGTTATATGTACAGTAAGTGAATACCTGTACGTTCTTAAATATTTGGTCTTATATAGCACAAAATGTTTGAGATGAAATTCATAGTACATACGTACATGTATGCACAAACTAGAGTATAGCAGATGATTTACTAAATTTTCAATGACCTTCACAATCTGCTTTTAAATTTGAAGTTTGTCTTCCATAGTCCTCCTCACAGGTACAGCTACTGGCAAAGCCACCGGGAGAAACAGAATTTGCAGGACAGTCCAGACAGACGGTACTTGATGTGTAGTATCGATTTAAGCGACATCCTATATACATATATATAAATTATGTCATTATTATACTGTTACAGTATTTAAATATTTATAAAAAATGCTTCTATAGATTCCTATACGTATTTCAAATTTACAACTTATTTATAACTATTGCAACATACCGCAAGTAGCCTCATTTGGTACCTATAACAGCATCCGAAAAAAACAATAATTGTTTGGACATAAGTAGTAGTAATAAGTAGTATATGTAATATCAAAAATAAGCAAGAGGAAATAAAATTTAATACACAACACTACACAACAGTGATTACATATTTAAGTGGAAGCTCCATTAACAAACTCTTGAACTATATAGTTCTCTATATTAAACTATATACCCTATGAAAGTCCCTTCAAATAACCAAACCTGTGTTTACAGTTATTCTAGCAATATTATAAAGTAAAGAATGCTTCAATATATATACAAACATGAAACCACACATTTTTACTCCCACAAGGTTTATACATTTCCATTTCATATTCCTCATGTTCACGATGCAAACATTTTTAGAGAGCATGTTTTCAGGGTTAAAATTTTTGACAATGTATGCATGTTTCAAAAAGAGCTCACTCCAGATTGTCCTTCTATTTGAGCAAAGAATGCTGTTGGTGCAGACACAACTGTATACCTGTATAAGAGGGTGGGGTATCTAATTATTGTATGTATACCTGTATAAGGGGGTGGGGTATCTAATTATTGTATGTATACCTGTATAAGGGGGTGGGTATCTAATTATTGTATGTATACCTGTATAAGGGGGTGGGGTATCTAATTATTGTATGTATACCTGTATAAGGGGGTGAGGTATCTAATTATTGCATGTATACCTGTATAAGGGGGTGGGGTATCTAATTATTGTATGTATACCTGTATAAGGGGGTGGGGTATCTAATTATTGTATGTATACCTGTATAAGTGTGTCAACCAATTTATTCATATATTAATTTTATAAGGGACAACATGTAATACATTGAATATGGTTGCCATTTTCCCATACCTTCACTACTTGAAGTATTTTCTAATAACTCTTTAATCTTACCAAAATTTTAATTCAAGAGCGTTGTTATAATCTGGTGCTGTCCATGTAAAAGTTACAGAATTCAGTATTGTGTTGACTCGGGATTGTGAAATTGCTTGCTATATATATAAAATACAGTCTTGAAACTGAAATTATAAAATAAATAGCAAGTTGAAACCTAAAGAATACATAATGTATTCACTATACATCTCTCCTGCTTACCCCTCCACACAGAGTGTGTGCATCTTCTTGGAGTTCCGCTGGTACACTCCAGTTTCCCACAAGTGCTGAATCAACAATGTATTCTTCACTTTTATTTCTTGCTACAATCATATATCCTCTTAAAGTTCCTGTATCCCCTGTGAGCGTTACTGCATGGAATTATGACAGTGTATGCATATTATATGCTTTGAGCTTATGTATACATATAGAGTAGTATAGTATAAAAATACATTTATCAAATTCTTACCATTGTAGCTTTGTCCACAGTTGTATGTGAAGTTGGACATGTTATCAAATCCCTCAACTATCAATTCAAAGCATTTAGTGAAGCCAAATGAAGCCAAATTAGTTGAATTACACGCGAAATTGTCCTGAAACATTGTCTTGTTGTTATCAGAATAATGCATGGGAAATATATCACCACACGATTCTTCTGTAGCTCCAGTAGGCTCACAGTCAACTTGACAGAAGAGGTAAGATATCAGTAAATAACATAGTCTCCTCCTAAACATAATGCTGCAAAGGAAATGAACAAATAACATTCAGATCTGCTAAGACAGATCTAGAGAATGGATGGATCAATGCAAAACTGTGAAATGGTAACTGAAGAACTATAGTAGTAATGCTGGCCCATAGAACAAGATCCCTGTAAGTGTACTAATGGGTAAATGGGTAGTTATATTCTACGCCCCTTTTAACAGGTATATGTAGATATAGCCTATTACAAGTAAAGGCAGTGAAACAGTTAGACGCCAGCATATGATTAACTAGACAAGCCATCGTACTGCATATATATGTAGTATTAAGGAAAGTGAGGCTAACTAGAGTTATTTCAACATTCGATATAATAGCGTGGAACTACGTATATATATTCATACTAGATGATTCGCTTGCTGAGAAGATTTAAAGGAAAACGACTACCTTTCTTGTGTTATACAATGATGCAGCATAAAAACGAACCTTGCTTTCGTTGTTAGGGAGTAGACAACTTTTAAGGATTCCTAAGCTAACTACCTTCACACGAGCCCGAACATGAGAACGTATATATACGGACTATACCCCGATAAATAACGAAATTCATTGAGGATATGAGGGTATTAAATACTTTGTCTGGTATTTGACCTTTTGTTTGTCATATATACCGGTAGTCACACTTTTATAATTAGTACTTCTAAGCAACAGTAATATATAGCGTTTCCTTGATCCAGTATTATACACAACTCATTTGCATGATGATATTAAAATCAATCACATAGCAAGTGTACTCTATACCAAAGTTAGGTTCCTGATCAAACTTTATGAAATGTTAGGAAATCATCCTCTGATAGTACATGTTTGAACATTAGTACTTAGGTGTATATACAAGTACAATAATACAATTAATAAAGACAGTGTACATGTATACAGTTATTTGATGGTTCATATCTTTTCTCTGCTTTACTTGTTTATTACATCTACATATCAGTCGTCAGAAAGTGAATCTGATGAAGACAATGGTAGAGCGGAGTCACTCTCTTTCAATGAAACATCATCGTTCTCTTTAGCAACATCTGTCTCTACTTCTTCAATTAACTCTTTTCCATTCACCAAATCACAAGAATTAGAGGAGCTTTCAGTTTCAGTTAAATATAACATAGGTCAGGAACAGCAACAACAACTTACTGGAAGTCTTTATAATTCTTCTTGGCCTATTAACTCTAAGACTTGTAGTTTCCTAGAGATATCCAGGCATAGGAGCAGTCACTATACACCTTATCTAGCCATGTGCACAAATCTTAAAATTACCTCAGAATCCAGATTAGACTTCTTATTAGACAGGGTTTTACCCTCACCGTCTGATTGGATAGGGAATTAGTGAGTATATGGGGTGTATGTACCTGTAACATATTTTTCTATTTCCTATTCTTTGCACATACTGAAAGTTGTAACTGACAATAATATAGATGGATGGACAGGTTAAATATGCAGTTATGTATACATTCCCAAGGATTAGGAAAGTTTGTGCTTATATGAATTATACCAGAATCATTGCTGTGAGCCCTTTTTCGACTTTTGACTTTCTTGAATCTTTTAGAAAAGTTATACTTGTTTAATCTCATCTAAACACAGACAGGGATTTTAAAGGTATATGTATTGATTAACGAGTCACCAGTATAGCAACATTACCCAGGTCAATCTGGTCTGGCTGCACAATTACCTCAGGCGGTTCTTTTAGTGCCTCAGTAGCCTCTTTGACAGCAGCCTTCAATGCTCTTACATAAACCTTACCAGACTTCTGTAATAAGATATCAGTTTACTAATGCAACTATTATACTTAAGTACATACATACATACCTCCATTGGTTCTGGTGGATTTGATCCTTCCGTAAAGGCTTCAACAGAACTGGACTGTATCCAAGCTCTGGATACAGGTTTTCCAAAGTACACCACATGGTACTCAATCTATTAACGTGACACACAGACACACGAATATAACAAAAGAATGTAGTCCACTGAAGTTCAAGTACTTATGCATACCTTAGTAAAATGTGGAGTGACTTTATCATGTAGGTGTGATTGTAGGGGAAATATTTCAACACATGTACAGTTGTTCCATTTGTCTCTAAAATTACACTTTCAGTGAGAATACATCATCATTTTATTTTTAACACTGCATTACATGTAACAATTCCACTGATGGGCTTGATACTATATAGCTTATTCAACATTGATCATTACAGTATTGTATATCTTCTAAAATAGGTCTCTTGGATAATACTCTCAATTCTCTATCAACTATAGGCACACCATTGTACTGATCAAGACTTCCAAATAGCCTTGCATGTTACTAAATACAGGCTATTATTAGGATATGTGTAATGTATACAAAAATAGTAACAGTAGCCCCCTAGTTGCTAAACTAACTATTTTTTATTTATTTATACAAGTACAAGGAAAGACCCACTGGTACAGCATCCTCAGGTGGGTCGTCTTCCTCCCATGACATGCACACATCATAATCTGGGTCATTTTCTATGATTCCCGGCCACCAGGGGTATCCCAACTGCTTTGCCCACACGAGGGAGCCTTCGGTGAACTTGGCATACACAAACTCCTGGCTACTGGTAGGATCCTCCCACTCACACTCCTCCAAAGTGCACGAGTTGGCAGAAGGGTCTGGCAAATGTAACAAAAGGGTTTACAGATCATAAATTTATATAATACATTGTGGTAGTAAGGAATGCTTTATATAGCGATCATGATTGTATTTTATTTGGGTATAGAAGTGTGCAATGGTTGCTAGTTGCTAAATTATACAAGTACAGGGAAAGACCCACTGGTACAGCATCCTCAGGTGGGTTATGTACACATAATAACAATTGAAACACACCAGAGTTCATGCTGCAGGTCCATTTCTTTGGAAGTGCTGATGGATCCATGCAGTCTCTTAGCAACCTCCACTTATCACAGCTATCACACTGCACCCAAACTGGACTAACAACCTTTGGCTTCTTTCTAGCTGGTATCTTCTTGTCTCCTTCAGAACCTCTCCGTTTCTTCACTTCCTTTGTGTTTTTGTCTTTAAGTTTGTTGATGCTATTTGCAGGTTTTGACTTTACTTTAGTCACTGTCTGTTCTTCCGAGGTCTTGCTTCCCTTGGAGACTGTCAATGGAGCTTTAAAATGTCCAGGCTTCCCTTTCTGACTGACATTACAATCTCTAACAGTATCTTTACTATTATTTCTTTCACTTCTCTCAGAGCATTCTGTCGGCTCATCACAAGACGTCTGAGAGCTGAAAGGAGCATTTCCATTTTCATGACTTGCGTCTGAAGATGGAGATTTGGCCTCGCTGATCACTTCTCCAGCTTGATCTAGGTAATATACAAGATTTTACTAAAAACTAAACTGAATAATCTGCAAACATACATAGCACATTCTAGAAGTATACTAGACACTATGATTATATAGATGAATCACTAGCTCCTATATACAATAAAATATATAAAGTACATGTTTGTACAATATTTTTCATATTGTTACCTCCTTGGATGCTGTCCACCCTACTATCAGCTTCTTGGACGAGGGTACTGCTCCTGGTACCATCACCTCCCTTTTGAGGGATATTGTCCTCTACAACATCACACGGCTCTAGGGTTGTGTCAGAGTCCGAAGCACCTGCAGTCTTAGGATCTGCAACCAAATCCTCTTCTTCCTCGTTACAAGTCCCTCCTTCATGCTGCTCCTCTGATTTTGTGTTTACTTCATTGGCTAATGAATACTGCTCCTTCTCTTTATTAGCTTCTTGCATCTGTTGGGGCTGCTTCTTCTGTTGACGTTCCTGCTTTTTGAGCTCGCGTTCCTGCTTTTTCTGTTCGCGTTCTTTTTTCTTCAGTTCTCGTTCTTGCTGCTTTTGTTCACGCTCTAGTTTCTTCTTCTCAAGGGTTTCTTGCTTTTCCTTCTTCTTCAGTTCTCTTTCCTGTTTCTTTAACTCCTTCTCTTCCTTCTTAGTAGTTTTGTTTTCCTTCTGTTCATCTTTGTTGGTTTTGTTTCTTGACTTTTCAATAGGTTTGGTGTTTGTAGCTATTTTGTCGGGATTTCTCGGGATTTCCAACGGATCCGCAGATTTAGTTGTTTTCATATTCGAATTTTCGACTTCGCCGGAGGAAAGGTCTGACTTTTCCTTGGTCGGTTGTGCTGTAAGCTTTGGCGCTTTAAAGGATGGCTTTAAGACTGCTTTCTCCGTTGCCTCCTTCACCGTCTTGTTGCCCCTGCCCCCCAGGGTGGGGGGCTGGAAAGCCGCCTTCCTCTTGCTAAACACTGGAGCTATCTTTTTGGGCTCTTCGGGATTAATTGACGTTGCTGCATTCTGAAGAGGGACTTCCTGTCGTTCTGTTACTGTGTGCTGGGAAGGAGAGATTACAGTATCGCCCTCTACTAAAAGGTTACCTTGAGATTTAGGAGGTTCCTCGCGCGTGGGTGTACCACTTGTTGGTATAGAAAGGCTATCATTACCCTGTTGGTTTGGCGAGTCGAGTTCAGCAGCTGCTGCCAATAGTGGTATTGAAGTAGTGGCGAAGCCTCCGTCATCAAGGGAGTCGTTTAAGTTATCCTTTAGCGCATTTTCTTGTGCAAACAGTGAATCTTCTTGTAGAGAATCATCGCCGACTAGCGCGTCAGGTACCTCTTGGGCCGACATTTCCCAGCAGACTGGCGCCAGAAATATGGAGGGATTTCATGGGGAAATTTAAAGGGAATCCACATATTATGTATTAGTATGGTGGGTTGGTGGTTAGTATGTATTAGTATGATAGGGTAAATATGAACATAAATTAAAATTTCAAAAACTCTTTGGAAATGTTTCATACATGCCTGTAAATGCTGACATCAAGTATTAGCTTCATATGTTGGTGTTTGATAGAGTTACACCACTAAATGTCCCTTAAAATAGCAACCTTACTAATAAGTGAAAGTTAATGTATTGCAAGAGATAGGGCTTTTAAGTTTCATCAACATTTCAAACACCCATTGGACATGTTCTATAGATGTCTGTGAATGCTTACACAAAGGTTTAGCTTCATATCTCCCCATTTAATAGAGTGACAGCCCTCAATGTACATTAAATTCTGGTATACAAAGTTAATGTATTGTGAGAGAGATAAGGCAAATTTTAAGCTTCATCAAAATTACAAAAACCAGTTGGACATGTTCTATAGATGTCTGTGAATGCTTACGCAAAGGTTTAGCTTCATATCTTTCCATTTGATAGAGTGACAGCCCTCAATGCAATGTACATTAAATTCTGGTATACAAAGTTAATGTATCAAAATTTCAAAAACCCATTGGACATGTTCTATAGATATCTGTGAATGCTGATACAAAGATTTAGCTTAATATCTCTACATTTAATAGAGTGACAGCCCTCAATGAACATTAAATTCTGGTATGTAAAATTAATGTATTATGAGAGATAGGGCAAATTTTAAGTTTCATCAAAATTTCAAAAACCCTTTGGACATGTTCTATAGATGTCTGTGAATGCTTACACAAAGAGTTAGCTTCATATCTCTCCATTTAATAGAGTGACAGCCCTCAATGAACATTAAATTCTGGTATGTAAAGTTAATGTATTATGAGAGATAGGGCAAATTTTAAATTTCATCAAAATTTCAAAAACCCTTTGGACATGTTCTATAGATGTCTGTGAATGCTGACACAAAGAGTTAGCTTCATATCTCTCCATTTAATAGAGTGACAGCCCTCAATGTACATTAAATTCTGGTATACAAAGTTAATGTATAAAAATTTCAAAATCCAGTTGGACATGTTCTATAGATGTTTGTGAATGCTTACACAAAGGTGTAGCTTCATATCTCTCCATTTGATAGAGTGACAGCCCTCAATGTACATTAAATTCTGGTATACAAAGTTAATGTATTGTGAGAGATAAGGCAAATTTTAAGTTTCATCAACATTTCAAAAACCCATTGGACATGTTCTATAGATGTCTGTGAATGCTTACACAAAGGTTTAGCTTCATATCTCTCCATTTGATAGAGTGACAGCCCTCACTGTACAATATAATTCTGGTATACAAAGTTAATGTATTGTGAGAGATAAGGCAAATTTTAAATTTCATCAAAATTTCAAAAACCCATTGGACATGTTCTATAGATGTCTGTGAATGCTGACACAAAGATTTAGCTTCATATCTCTCCATTTGATAGAGTGACAGCCCTCAATGTACATTAAATTCTGGTATACAAAGTTAATGTATTGTGAGAGATAAGGCAAATTTTAAGTTTCATCAAAATTTCAAAAACCAGTTGGACATGTTCTATAGATGTTTGTGAATGCTTACACAAAGGTTTAGCCTCATATCTCTCCATTTGATAGAGTGACAGCCCTCAATGTACATTAAATTCTGGTATACAAAGTTAATGTATTGTGAGAGATAGGGCAAATTTTAAGCTCCATCAACATTTCAAAAACCCATTGGACATGTTCTATAGATGTCTGTGAATGCTGACACAAAGATTTAGCTTCATATCTCTCCATTTGATAGAGTGACAGCCCTCAATGTACATTAAATTCTGGTATGTAAAGTTAATGTATTGTGAGAGATATGGCAAATTTTAAGTTTCATCAAAATTTCAAAAACCAGTTGGACATGTTCTATAGATGTCTGTGAATGCTTACACAAAGGTTTAGCTTCATATCTCTCCATTTGATAGAGTGACAGCCCTCAATGTACATTAAATTCTGGTATACAAAGTTAATGTATTGTGAGAGATAGGTCAAATTTTAAGTTTCATCAAAATTTCAAAAACCAGTTGGACATGTTCTATAGATGTCTGTGAATGCTTACACAAAGGTTTAGCTTCATATCTCTCCATTTGATAGAGTGACAGCCCTCACTGTACAATATAATTCTGGTATGTAAAGTTAATGTATTGTGAGAGATAGGGCAAATTTTAAATTTCATCAAAATTTCAAAAACCCATTGGACATCTTCTATAGATGTCTGTGAATGCTGACACAAAGATTTAGCTTCATATCTCTCCATTTGATAGAGTGACAGCCCTCAATGTACATTAAATTCTGGTATACAAAGTTAATGTATTGTGAGAGATAGGGCAAATTTTAAGTTTCATCAAAATTTCAAAAACCAGTTGGACATGTTCTATAGATGTCTGTGAATGCTTACACAAAGGTTTAGCTTCATATCTCTCCATTTGATAGAGTGACAGCCCTCAATGTACATTAAATTCTGGTATACAAAGTTAATGTATTGTGAGAGATAAGGCAAATTTTAAGTTTCATCAAAATTTCAAAAACCAGTTGGACATGTTCTATAGATGTCTGTGAATGCTTACACAAAGGTTTAGCTTCATATCTCTCCATTTGATAGAGTGACAGCCCTCAATGTACATTAAATTCTGGTATACAAAGTTAATGTATTGTGAGAGATAAGGCAAATTTTAAGCTTCATCAACATTTCAAAAACCCATTGGACATGTTCTATAGATGTCTGTGAATGCTGACACAAAGATTTAGCTTCATATCTCTCCATTTGATAGAGTGACAGCCCTCAATGTACATTAAATTCTGGTATGTAAAGTTAATGTATTGTGAGAGATAGGGCAAATTTTAAGTTTCATCAAAATTTCAAAAACCAGTTGGACATGTTCTATAGATGTTTGTGAATGCTTACACAAAGGTTTAGCTTCATATCTCTCCATTTGATAGAGTGACAGCCCTCAATGTACATTAAATTCTGGTATACAAAGTTAATGTATTGTGAGAGATATGGCAAATTTTAAGTTTCATCAAAATTTCAAAAACCAGTTGGACATGTTCTATAGATGTCTGTGAATGCTTACACAAAGGTTTAGCTTCATATCTCTCCATTTGATAGAGTGACAGCCCTCAATGTACATTAAATTCTGGTATACAAAGTTAATGTATTGTGAGAGATAAGGCAAATTTTAAGCTTCATCAACCTTTTAAAAAACCCATTGGACATGTTCTATAGATGTCTGTGAATGCTGACACAAAGATTTAGCTTCATATCTCTCCATTTGATAGAGTGACAGCCCTCAATGTGCATTAAATTGTGGTATACAAAGTTAATGTATTGTGAGAGATAAGGCAAATTTTAAGCTTCATTAACATTTCAAAAACCCATTGGACATGTTCTATAGATGTCTGTGAATGCTGACACAAAGATTTAGCTTCATATCTCTCCATTTGATAGAGTGACAGCCCTCAATGTACATTAAATTGTGGTATACAAAGTTAATGTATTGTGAGAGATAAGGCAAATTTTAAGCTTCATCAACATTTCAAAAACCCATTGGACATGTTCTATAGATGTCTGTGAATGCTGACACAAAGATTTAGCTTCATATCTCTCCATTTGATAGAGTGACAGCCCTCAATGTACATTAAATTCTGGTATGTAAAGTTAATGTATTGTGAGAGATAGGGCAAATTTTAAGTTTCATCAAAATTTCAAAAACCAGTTGGACATGTTCTATAGATGTCTGTGAATGCTTACACAAAGGTTTAGCTTCATATCTCTCCATTTGATAGAGTGACAGCCCTCAATGTGCATTAAATTGTGGTATACAAAGTTAATGTATTGTGAGAGATAAGGCAAATTTTAAGCTTCATCAACATTTCAAAAACCCATTGGACATGTTCTATAGATGTCTGTGAATGCTGACACAAAGATTTAGCTTCATATCTCTCCATTTGATAGAGTGACAGCCCTCAATGTACATTAAATTCTGGTATACAAAGTTAATGTATTGTGAGAGATAAGGCAAATTTTAAGCTTCATCAACATTTCAAAAACCCATTGGACATGTTCTATAGATGTCTGTGAATGCTGACACAAAGATTTAGCTTCATATCTCTCCATTTGATAGAGTGACAGCCCTCAATGTACATTAAATTCTGGTATACAAAGTTAATGTATTGTGAGAGATAAGGCAAATTTTAAGCTTCATCAACATTTCAAAAACCCATTGGACATGTTCTATAGATGTCTGTGAATGCTGACACAAAGATTTAGCTTCATATCTCTCCATTTGATAGAGTGACAGCCCTCAATGTACATTAAATTCTGGTATGTAAAGTTAATGTATTGTGAGAGATAGGGCAAATTTTAAGTTTCATCAAAATTTCAAAAACCAGTTGGACATGTTCTATAGATGTCTGTGAATGCTTACACAAAGGTTTAGCTTCATATCTCTCCATTTGATAGAGTGACAGCCCTCAATGTGCATTAAATTGTGGTATACAAAGTTAATGTATTGTGAGAGATAAGGCAAATTTTAAGCTTCATCAACATTTCAAAAACCCATTGGACATGTTCTATAGATGTTTGTGAATGCTGACACAAAGATTTAGCTTCATATCTCTCCATTTGATAGAGTGACAGCCCTCAATGTACATTAAATTCTGGTATACAAAGTTAATGTATTGTGAGAGATAAGGCAAATTTTAAGTTTCATCAAAATTTCAAAAACCAGTTGGACATGTTCTATAGATGTCTGTGAATGCTTACACAAAGGTTTAGCTTCATATCTCTCCATTTGATAGAGTGACAGCCCTCAATGTACATTAAATTCTGGTATACAAAGTTAATGTATTGTGAGAGATATGGCAAATTTTAAGTTTCATCAAAATTTCAAAAACCAGTTGGACATGTTCTATAGATGTCTGTGAATGCTTACACAAAGGTTTAGCTTCATATCTCTTCATTTGATAGAGTGACAGCCCTCAATGTACATTAAATTCTGATATACAAAGTTAATGTATTGTGAGAGATAAGGCAAATTTTAAGTTTCATCAAAATTTCAAAAACCAGTTGGACATGTTCTATAGATGTTTGTGAATGCTGACACAAAGGTTTAGCTTCATATCTCTCCATTTGATAGAGTGACAGCCCTCAATGAACATTAAATTCTGGTATACAAAGTTAATGTATTGTGAGAGATAAGGCAAATTTTAAGTTTCATCAAAATTTCAAAAACCAGTTGGACATGTTCTATAGATGTCTGTGAATGCTTACACAAAGGTTTAGCTTCATATCTCGCCATTTGATAGAGTTACAGAACTACAGTTAATGTACTGTATTGTTAGAGAAAATTGCGTAATACTATATATGGCCGACCGTTAGAAGGTATATTATTTAAAAAGACAAACATTCCATACTATATCTGAAAATCTAGAATATTTTCCAATTTTTTATACATAGGGATATACACTGTGTAGTACTTGATTGTTATTGAAGTACTATCTATCCATATATTTTATATGGATCTCGTTAAAGTGAAATTTCGTCAATCGACGGCCAACGAAACTCCAAAGAAAAAAAGTTGGACCATACCGAACGCTACCATCCACGACGCTCAGAGGCCGGGATCGGTGGTAACGCTCTGCCGAGTTGAGCTTTGGGTGTCACTTGCGTGAGAAGAACCAGTTCTTCTCGATATGGCCGACTCATATGAATCCTTAAAGATATCAGATGCCAATCCCACATTACGTGGAACCCCCCCCCCCCCCCCCCGAAATCCGGATTATTGGTGAGCACGTCTCTATGGCACCAACCGATTAGGAGACAGCTTCAGAGTCTAAGCGCTACCAACCTCTATGGGAACCGCAACCACCATAGAGATGTGTCCAGGTAGGCCTACTATATAAGGTTTTTCGCTTCTATTTATATGAAGTTTTGTCCAAAGAAAACGGTTGTGGTTGGGACCTTTTTTAATATATTTCTCGTTATTTCCAGATCAGTGAATTGTTTCAAGCAAGTTTAAAGACATAGGCAGTATTAGTGGTTCACCTGAAAACTGGGAAAAGCGACAAAATCCTGGAAGTGTCTTGATGGGCCGAGGAGAACGACTTTTCTGATCCCAATTATTTTCGAGAAATCGTCAATTTATTCCACTTTAATTCCAGACCAGTGAATCGTTCTAAGCAATTTTACACACATACGCAGTATTTCAAATACATCTCAAAACTGTGGCAAATGGATAAAAGCCTGTATGTGTCTTAGTGGAGGGAGGAGAGCGACTTTTCATGATACAGAAAACTAGAGATAGTGAGAGGTCCGATATTTATCGCCTGTACGATATTAAAGTCTATGATCGATATTTCAACTAGCCGGTTTTATTAGATGTCTGTGAATGCTGACACAAAGAGTGACAGCCCTCAATGTACATTAAATTCTGGTATACAAAGTTAATGTATTGTGAGAGATAGGGCAAATTTTAAGTTTCATCAAAATTTCAAAAAACCATTGGACATGTTCTATAGATGTCTGTGAATGCTTACACAAAGATGTAGCTTCATATCTCTCCATTTGATAGAGTGACAGCTCTCACTGTACAATATAATTCTGGTATACAAAGTTAATGTATTGTGAGAGATAGGGCAAATTTTAAGTTTCACCAAATTATAAAAAACCCATTGGCCATGTTCTATAGATGTCTGTGAATGCTGACACAAAGATGTAGCTTCATATCTCTCCATTTGATAGAGTGACAGCCCTCACTGTACAATATAATTCTGGTATACAAAGTTAATGTACGTATGGTAAGAGATAGGGCAAATTTTAAGTTTCATCAACATTTCAAAAACCCATTGGACATGTTCTATATATATATATATAGATGTCTGTGAATGCTTACACAAAGAGTTAGCTTAAGGTGAAGATTGGTATGTCAACGCCCACATGTGCCCCTCCCATTCCATCGTCCGGGAAACGGCTGGGTGTATATATATACGCTATACAAGATGGCAAATACTGTAGACGAATGTAAGTTTCCACTACTATATACGTATAATGCACGATTTTTAAAGGATCGCATAATCGGGGCGCGTCCACTGTATTAATCATATCCTTCCATGGCAGTGTTTAGTTTTACTCTGGCAGACCAGTCGGCCCGCAGGGTGGCGTTTGGTAGTCAGGTTGAGAGGAAGATGTTTCCGTATCACGCACCTCCTACGAAGATGGGGATTGAGTGCAAACTGCGAGGATCACCTAAACTTGCCCCAGGATGTTATGATCACGATCCAGTAAGCGAATACATAGGATTCCCCGGACTAATGGTAGTACAGCCCCGGAGGCTGATCATTTCGTATTCTCTTTCATACAGGCTGGAACATTTGTAAAGTCACTGAATGATAAGCCTTGTAGTAAGAAAGGGTGTGGATTTGGAGCTACTCTCGTACCAAGGAGTGTAGCATTGACCAACCCAGCATTGGTAAAAAAATCCATAAATTACTAACCAGAGTGTTTTTTTATGATGAATAGCGTTACCCTTTAATAGCTTAAAACACCCAGTCCGGTTAAATATCAAAAATTAGACTTCAATGAAACAGTAGATTCTTACAAACCTTTTGGACTCTCCCAACCCAGATTCAAAACCTCGATTCAGGTATATATAGATCATTTTGTTCTAAGTATGTAATATATGTTCATGTAGTGAGTTCATATATGTACTATTTATCTCATTAGGAGCTGAAGCCGACACCAGGGTAAGGGTCCTGAGATGTAAGCCCCAGTGCAGTTAGTGATTTTTTTATTTTTCATTCTTTCAATCAGTGCTGGTCAATATGAACATGATGTAAAATGTAATAGAAAAATTTCATATGACGAATCCTTTGGAGGAAGAAGGGCAATTATACCTACTATAACAAGAAAATGTCACCAAGGAGAGCCTGATCTGGTAACTTCATGATGCATAACCCATACAGTTGAAAAGGATTTATATATACACTTGTATAATCTAAATTTTCCCATTTAGTGTAAATTGTGCAGCAAAGCCCCTGTTGGAGACTACTTTGCATACAGGAAAACTGTTCTATGTAGGAATTGCTACAACTATCAACTGCAGATGGGTGAAAAGTTTCCACCAAGGTGAATGATGGTCCAATAGGCAAGTGTACATGTTACAGCTGGCCGTGGTTGTTCAAAACTATATACGTACATGCAGTAGGATATATGGAATTACATGTTTCTTACTTTGTTCTAACATCCAGTTTTTTAATGGCTTTTGATAAAGTAAGAGATTGCACAGCTGTACATAGTCATGAAGGTACCAAGGCAACCATACTGGTCAGTATTTCCATGATTCACATACTATTAGTATATTATTGGTAATATCATGTGATTGTCACATGTTTGTTATTGTAACTTTAGCTACGATCAGAAAAACAAGAAAGAAGACTAAAACAGAAGGAATCTTACTTTAAAAACTATTTTACATAATTTTATGTCCACATTAACAGTACAAACAGCGTGTCTGTATATCAGCACTTTCATATACATTGCAAATATGAAGGTGTGATAGAGAGAAAAGATAAAGTGGACATGATAATTTTCAAATAGGGTATATATGTCTACACAGAGGTCTATATATGTGCTCTGCACTATTTATCTGGAGGGATCGAAGAGTACACGATATATAGGAGAAAATATGACGCGTTGCAATCACATGACTTCCGCTGTCGCTGTTTCGCGACATGTCTTGATAGGAAAATCAGCCTCACAAAAGCAAGGCACACGTCGCGGAGATGTTCAGTCTATCTATTTATCTTTTACATATCTGTACTTACTTTCTTCAGGTGGAGTGAAGATACTGCAAGCGCTGGAACTGCTAAGCGCGTCTGGTTCTTGCTAGCGAATCGCCGCGGTCGATCGAAGATACGTCCAATGCTTACAGCTTGCGCAAAGTGAGTAATACCGAATTCAACAAACTTATCACTCGGAAATCTCCAGGATGCGTAACTTCAGTTTAAGCGACCCAATGAAAGTGGCACTGTATTGTAAGAGTAGCTAGTAAAACAACCACAATTTGTGTCCTGTATGTTAATTATTAAAATTAAAATTTTAGGATTAACCTTCTAAATTTCTTTGTGAACATTTGTGTATGATTACAAAATAATGCTTAAATTTAGTTTGCCAGTAAGTAAGTAATATACGTTCATAATTGGCCCTCTTTTGAGTTGTTGACAGCGCTAGGTGCATGCAAACAACAAAAGGCTATGAACCTCCCGTATTCACAGATGTTTACACATATTCATAGATGTTGTAAACAGGTCATAGTTATTTCTATTATAAGCTATTCAACATTGTTTTCTGCAACACTTAAATTTTGCTTCCTAATCATTTTTATACTGAACTGACTGAAATGTCTTATAGATGATGCTATAGATGATTCTGCAAGCTTTAGAATCTCTATTATTTTCTCATTTTTAGGTGGGAGTAAGAGAGAAGGTCAATGAAAGCGAAGATGATGTGAGAGGAATGGACATGGTTTTTAGACATATCATGCTTCTTCCATTTTATCTCCTTCCAGCAGTTGTGCAGTTCGAGGAAGACGTTAGACAAGCACTACATTTGTATATATTATTTTCTCATTTTTAGGTGGGAGTAAGAGAGAAAGTCAATGAAAGTGAAGATGATGTGAGAGGAATGGACATGGTTTTTAGACATATCATGCTTCTTCCATTTTATCTCCTTCCAGCAGTTGTGTAGTTCAAGAAAGATGTTAGACAAACACTACATTTGTATATATTATTTTCTCATTTTTAGGTGGGAGTAGAAGAGAAAGTCAATGAAAGCGAAGATGATGTGAGAGGAATGGACATGGTTTTTAGACATATCATGCTTCTTCCATTTTATCTCCTTCCAGCAGTTGTGCAGTTCGAGGAAGATGTTAGACAAGCATTACATTTGTATATATTTTTTTCTCATTTTTAGGTGGGAGTAGAAGAGAAAGTCAATGAAAGCGAAGATGATGTGAGAGGAATGGACATGGTTTTTAGACATATCATGCTTCTTCCATTTTATCTCCTTCCAGCAGTTGTGCAGTTCGAGGAAGACGTTAGACAAGCACTACATTTGTATATATTTGTATTGTATATATTTTCTTTTTTTCTCATTTTTAGGTGGGAGTAGAAGAGAAAGTCAATGAAAGCGAAGATGATGTGAGAGGAATGGACATGGTTTTTAGACATATCATGCTTCTTCCATTTTATCTCCTTCCAGCAGTTGTGCAGTTCGAGGAAGACGTTAGACAAGCACTACATTTGTATATATTTTTTTCTCATTTTTAGGTGGGAGTAGAAGAGAAAGTCAAGATGATGTGAGAGGAATGGATATGGTTTTTAGACATATCATGCTTCTTCCATTTTATCTCCTTCCAGCAGTTGTGCAGCAAGGAAGACGTTAGACAAGCACTACATTTGTATATATTTTTTTCTCATTTTTAGGTGGGAGTAGAAGAGAAAGTCAATGAAAGCGAAGATGATGTGAGAGGAATGGACATGGTTTTTAGACATATCATGCTTCTTTCATTTTATCTCCTTCCAGCAGTTGTGCAGTTCGAGGAAGACGTTAGACAAGCACTACATTTGTATATATTATTTTCTCATTTTTAGGTGGGAGTAGAAGAGAAAGTCAAGATGATGTGAGAGGAATGGATATGGTTTTTAGACATATCATGCTTCTTCCATTTTATCTCCTTCCAGCAGTTGTGCAGCAAGGAAGACGTTAGACAAGCACTACATTTGTATATATTTTTTTCTCATTTTTAGGTGGGAGTAGAAGAGAAAGTCAATGAAAGCGAAGATGATGTGAGAGGAATGGACATGGTTTTTAGACATATCATGCTTCTTCCATTTTATCTCCTTCCAGCAGTTGTGCAGTTCGAGGAAGACGTTAGACAAGCACTACATTTGTATATATTATTTTCTCATTTTTAGGTGGGAGTAGAAGAGAAAGTCAAGATGATGTGAGAGGAATGGATATGGTTTTTAGACATATCATGCTTCTTCCATTTTATCTCCTTCCAGCAGTTGTGCAACAAGGAAGACGTTAGACAAGCACTACATTTGTTTATATTATTTTCTCATTTTTAGGTGGGAGTAGGAGAGAAAGTCAAGATGATGTGAGAGGAATGGATATGGTTTTTAGACATATCATGCTTCTTCCATTTTATCTCCTTCCAGCAGTTGTGCAACAAGGAAGACGTTAGACAAGCACTACATTTGTATATATTATTTTCTCATTTTTAGGTGGGAGTAGAAAGTCAAGATGATGTGAGAGGAATGGATATGGTTTTTAGACATATCATGCTTCTTCCATTTTATCTCCTTCCAGCAGTTGTGTAGTTCGAGGAAGATGTTAGACAAGCACCACATTTGTTTATATTATTTTCTCATTTTTAGGTTGGAGTAGAAGAGAAAGTCAATGAAAGCGAAGATGATGTGAGAGGAATGGACATGGTTTTTAGACATATCATGCTTCTTCCATTTTATCTCCTTCCAGCAGTTGTGCAGCAAGGAAGATGTTAGACAAACACTACATTTGTTTATATTATTTTCTCATTTTTAGGTGGGAGTAAGAGAGAAGGTCAATGAAAGCGAAGATGATGTGAGAGGAATGGACATGGTTTTTAGACATATCATGCTTCTTCCATTTTATCTCCTTCCAGCAGTTGTGCAGCAAGGAAGATGTTAGACAAACACTACATTTGTTTATATTATTTTCTCATTTTTAGGTGGGAGTAAGAGAGAAAGTCAATGAAAGCGAAGATGATGTGAGAGGAATGGACATGGTTTTTAGACATATCATGCTTCTTCCATTTTATCTCCTTCCAGCAGTGGTGCAGTTCAAGGAAGATGTTAGACAAGCACTACAATTGTATATTCTTTTTCTCATTTTTAGGTGGGAGTAGAAGAGAAAGTCAATGAAAGCGAGGATGATGTGAGAGGAATGGACATGGTTTTTAGACATATCATGCTTCTTCCATTTTATCTCCTTCCAGCAGTTGTGCAGTTCAAGGAAGATGTTAGACAAGCACTACATTTGTATATATTATTTTCTCATTTTTAGGTGGGAGTAAGAGAGAAGGTCAAAGAAAGCGAAGATGATGAGAGAAGATTGTGAATGGTTTTCTAGGCATACCCTGTTTCTTTCCTTTGATCTCCCTACAGGTATGGGGTACTATGCATCTCACCTTCACGCGGTGTACCCTGAGACACACCGAGAGTGTGTGCCAAGGAGATGCAAAAGTCTTATCAAATATATTATAAATATAATAGAGGTTAATATACGTATACATCCTTGATCGAGTGATATTAAGGAATTAAGGTAGACATAGTAATGAAATTTAATAAAGTGAAAAAATAAATTTAATTTCACAGTGATTTAGACTAAATACTGTAACTATAAATAGCACTAATTATATATAAGTAGGTATATATACATACAGTACATACGTAACTATACAAATATGTATATACACACTATAAATACATTTAGTATATATTTACCTGCAAAATGATAAACTATTGTGTACGTATATCTTCATATTTAAGATTTTAAGGGTTTATACCAGGTTGTGTTGAATATATACGTAGGGTCATTAAAAACTTAAAGATAATTACGGCCTTGAACAGACATTCACAATTGCATTTAAAACTGCAATATTTAAGAAGCATATACATGCATTAATCTATAGGTGTTTGTTCCAGTTGAACAGATACTTTGGTGAGCATTTTCATCATTGAGGTAGGCAAATGGTTATAGAAGCTTCCACTACCGAGATCAATGAAGCAAAAATCCTCATTGGCTACCTCCCTAACTACTACATTCTTTGAAGTGGATAAACAGTTCATCCTACAAGAGATAAACTGATAGTATACACTATTCTAAGTGTACATATGTATAATATAATATATACCTGTTCTTCCTTTGCTGACACTTTTCTTCCATTAAAAAGACTCTACCTGGTATGAAGGCTGGGACTTGAGATACTTGATTCATCTGTCTCACAGCCTTTGTAACTGTTGTCTTTCCTCTCCAAATACTACCAATATGACTAACTAAAGCTGCCTTTTGCAGCTTCATTGTTGAGCCTCTAGTCTTCTGCAAACCAAAGGCAGATTTCTTTCTCTTCACACCAGTGAGAGACCATCTAGATAATCTTTGCATAAAGCTCAGTTGCTTCAGCTTTGTTGATTTCCTTTGATCTGATTTTGCAGGTTTATCAATAGAAGGGACAGTGGTTTCAGAAACCTCTAAAGATGAAGCTGTTAGATCAGTAGTAGGAAACTGGATACATTCTGTGTTATGAGATTCAGAATCTACATTTTCAATCCTGATGGAAATTGAGGGGTGGACATGATTGACTTCATTATCTTCTCCTTTTTCAATTTGGTTCAATTTTCTTTGTTCAGAAAGTGTCACGTCTACTACTAAGGGATCGGGGACAATCTCAATTGGATCTGGTTTAGGATGAGGGTCCTCCAACCCAATTGGATCTGGTTCATGTTGAGTGTCCTCCGAACCAATTGGATCTGGTTTAGGATGAGGGTCCTCCGAACCAATTGGATCCAGACGAAGTTTAGAGGAAACTAATACACTGCTAAAGTGTTCCCTATTTGTCTTCTCAGCTGTGAAAACCTCCTTTAAAATTGTCTCATCTGGAGTATTGATGTCTTTGATAACCTGTATAACCATGATGAGGCTATAATATATGCACAGATTTATACTTGAGTATGATCTCATGTGTAAATATACATGTATTTGGACATGATCTACCTTATTTCCATCTTCAAGCTCTATATTTGAAGCTACATGGATCTTGTTAGATTTTAGGAGCACAAGTGATAACCTTGATCTGCTCCTCTTCTTCTTATTTGGTTTTGCTATTGAGTTTCTCACATCTTTTGGAGCAATGGATTTATTTTCATCAAGTTTAAGATGATCCACTCCTTTGGAATTCCTCGAGAAGCAATTCCTCACAGGACAGAGAATTGAATGCTAGAAAATTATTGTAAATATATTACGTACGTAAGGTTACAGTAAATTGGTCAACATATATAATACTGCTTATACTTTGGGTTGACTGCTCTCCCTTAATCTTGTTTCCAAGCTCTTCTTGAGAAAAAGTATTGATCTCCAGTTTAACCTGAGATAGTAGAAATCCAACTACGTATGTACGTTAATCCAGTTCCAACCCATAATTATTCTTACTAAATATTGCTAGCTAGTTTTGTCACAATAATGGGCCGCTGATGAATGTCGACGTCCATATGCATATCATACTAACCTTGGAACTATTTCATTAGCAACAGCAAAACTGAATGTAAAGTCCTTAGAATATGTCGCTAAAGGATAACTGAGGAATGCAAGTGTATATCATTAATACCCAGTACATGTATTGTCAATCAAATAATGATATTATTTACGTATATATATATATATGCATAATATATATACAGTACAAGTTATATATATATATATGCCCATCACAGGACATACAGTTACATATGTACATCAATAACAGTTACAGCAAATCTAGAGATTTGTAAGGTGCTCATTAATTTGGAGTGTAACAGTGAAAGGGAAAGAGGTGGTTTGGCTAGTATTTTGAAAATTTGAAATATGGCTAATACAATTCAAAGGAGGACATTTCAGCACCCATGGCACCCCTGAATCTTTTTCACTGCATACATACTTATATGTACAGAAAGAATTATTATTCACATACGTACCTCATGACACAACCTGGTGGTGAGAATGCAAAGCATTTTAAATGAGGATATTGAGGCTTTAAGACAAGAGCCAGAATGCTGGCAATACCTCCGCCCAAAGAGTGACCTATGATAACCAGCTTCTTAGCTCCAGTGGATACATCTACAGCCTCCTGCGATCAAAGTATAAAGTGTAAGCATAGTGTACATGTAATACGTACATATGCACTGCAGCTGCTTCACTCACAGGAAACTCCTCAAATGCACTTTCCAGTATGTCTATTTGAAACTTATTGTCATATAGAAGTTTGGTATTAATATCATTAGCTGCCAAGTACATTCCCTATGTATATGTAAATGAAAATAAGATATTACAGTCTTAAAGAGTGGCTGTGCAACATGCAATATTACATACATACATGTAAATGAATATAGTGTAGGCATACTTACCTGATGTACCATGTTATATAGACCTTTATACTGCTGTGGCAATCCGGCTGTATCCTCATTCGAGAGTGACACCATTTTGACAGAGAAATTTGTCATTATGTCCTACATATGCACACATACAATATTATGTATAAGGAGGGGATTCACAGAAGATCAAGATAAAGAAAAAGACAAAGACTCCAAGGATCACTGATGAAGGGTGGAATTCCCAGAAACGGTTGTCTGACCCAGTGGAGAAGAAGATGAAAGAAGGGAAAAGAAGGAAGAAAAGACTCCTGTATCTTCATCCAAAGCTCTCTTCAGGTTTAGTTCCCCTATAGGCTCTTTTACAGAATAGGCATATAGCATGTAGGAAAATGGTATCTTAGATTTTTTTCATAAGTTATTGTACATATATACAGTCTGTATGTGTATGTATGTGTGCATGTGTATGTGTATGTGTGTAATAGATACCTGCAAAGACATGGTACCTCTGATTGTTAAAACTATGCAATTCATCTCAGGATCATAAGCTACAGTAAAAGGCGACTCATAAATCTTCTCTGTCCAAGAACTATAGAGGATATGCTCCCTATCAATGTTAGCTGCCAACACAAATCCAGCTGTTTCCAAGAGATGAGAATCTCCTTCTATAGGGTCATCCTCTTGTGCTGCATAGCAACAGCATCTACACAAATGCATTAAGTGTCTATACAATTATAACCTGGTATAATGTATATCAATTTAGATACGTATACATAACAGTTCTATGTACATACGTAGAGATATGAGAATAAAATCTTATTGAGCGTCAGCAACAACTGGCTTGTATTCCCATTCCTCATATATACATACATTGCTGATGAAGACCTCCGGGTTGAAACATCCAGAATTAGTAAATTCATGTTGCTGACATTCAATAAGACTTTATTCTCATAATAATCGCAACAAGCACTCCCTATTACTTCATACGTAGATATACGTATATGTACGTATACCTATATTTGATAGCTATATAAAGTACATGTGCGCGTTTCTACCTGGTAGCACACAAAATGTGACAAATTCCAGTACATTGCTTATGACAGGCAACAAAGTGCTTCCATCCATAGACGGCATGTGCATAATCAAAGAAATGAAGCGCCTCTTTAAATATCCAAATATCTTCCTGTATATACAAATTTAAAGATGACACATAAGGTTTATCCTCCATATGAAGTCACCTGTAAACAGCAAAGGAAACTCCCAATACTGCAAGTGATCATACATATAATATGCATCTGTCTATTTTAAGACCTATGTATCTATCACATCAATTTCATTAATATTCCCATAAATACATTGCAGATTTGCAGATTGTGTAGATTTGAATCATAGCACACCTTACGAGCAGTTTTATTGTAATGTATATGTTCACCATACCAATCTCACATCCTGAGGTTCCTGGTAAATGTAATCTTCTTTGCCACCAACAAACTGTTGTTTATTCATTGTATTATGGGTGTACTAGACCGTAAATTATACATGATTAATTATATACATATCGAAGAGAGGATCATTGCTGGTCTAAAAGTATATACAATCATGACTTATTAGAGTATGTTAAGCTAATGTATATACGTAGTGACTGAGAAGTCAAATATGTATATATATGTGGAGTGTAAGTGAATATTAAGTATATGTGTACACCCTTAAAGTGCTTATATCATGTTGCACTTATTTTCATATATACTCACATTTCTCATCATAACAGTTAAGCTATTCTCTGTACACAGGGTCTTGTCACATTTGTAAACATCTTTCAGTTTAACTTTCTGTTGTTCCTGTACAAGTTTAAAGGCTGCCAATACATCCGTTAAAACTAGGTCTATCTCATTCTCAAAGAGAACAGCTAAAGCTGAAGCAATCTGTGTTTGAACTGATGTATTCTTGTTCTCTCTCATGCAACAGAGTAATTTGTCTATTATCTGATACCAACTAGACATTTCTGCAATCTTATCATGGTCAGAATCGTTTGGGTGAGCATTCTCTATTGCTTCATATGCCAAACCACTTTCCCCATTATCTTCCATGTACAATGAATCTCTAGCTTGCTTCAGTGCTCTTTCTTTTCTCTTTTTACGCTCTTTATAAAAACTGGACGTACCACAACAACCCAAGGGATCCAAAAAGGCTAGAAAGATTACAGCTATTATGAGCAGGTTCAGACCATAACCAAGTGCATATGTTTCATATTGATCAAGTAAAGTATCCATAAAATGTTCAAGGCATTCTGCAGCTGTTGAACTTTGAAGAAACACCGGTATGGAAGACATCAGAGTTATTCCAACAGTCCAGTTAACCAACTCAAGTAAAAATAGAAAACATCTTATGAATAGGAAGATTGGAAGGCGATGACGTAACTTCTCATTCAGCTGCACACATGTAAGATCAAACATGACATGCACTATTTCATTTTGCTTACATGTATATTAACTACATATATATACGTATGTGTACATTGTTGTTTGGTTGTTTCATGCAGCTCACAAATACGTGTATTTAATTTACCTCTTGTTTGTTTTGTATCCTTCTCGGTAGCACTGGTCCTTTAGCGCTCTCGCTGAAAATGAGAGTTTCTGACAGTGCAACAACAAAGTGAAGCGGCAGTTGACAGAGTAGGTACAGACTAATAATCCTCATTAATCCTTCCAGGCATTCAACAAATAGAGAAAACGCAAGAAGGTACAAGGAAGAAATGAACCTGAGAAATACGTATAGAAGGATTTTAATAAATATATCACTTAAGAAACCTAGAAATTATAAAAAATGTCAGCTTGCAACCTTCATTCTTTTTAATAGCTACGAAAAATATATATACTTACAGACCTACTTGGTCTCATGTCTCTTGTTAACTAACTATCGCCTACAAATTCCTTACCAAATTATCCTCAACACCAGGGCTACTAGGGAGGGTATGACGAAATCGTCACTACCTATAGCCCATTTCTTCTTGCAGCAAAATAAGGCTGGCATCCTCACAGAATGGTCATCTTTAAAAATTTACCAACTCCAAAACAAACCTTCATCGTATTTTGTTATTCCAAGCTAGCTACACCTGCCAGTCACAGATTCGGGTGCTAATCTGCAGTGTAAATGTGTCATAAATGACGACAAATGCCCTCTAAGCGAAAGATCTAGAGTGTCAACGCTGTTATGATCAATAAGCTAAAATCCTCCCTTTGTTAACAGCTAATTTGTATAGTGTATATGGTCAATGCAAGAACAGTACAGTTTCAGTCATAATAGCTAAAAGCTGAACATGATACATGAACTTACTGTCTAGTCACTCCATGCTGTACTTACTAATATTATTATTATTATTATTATTATTATTATTATTAACGTGCCACATGCATAGCACTAGGACAAACTGTCCTATGAGGCACACACCAATACATCAATAGTTTCATCAATCAAAAAGGTCAACTAAATCTAGCAGTCCACATCTTCAAAATAATCTTAAGGATTGAGTGATGCTTGCATCCTTGATCCAGAATGGCTAATAGTTTATCATCATCAGTCATCAAATCAAACCCCAGTGCTACCCGTGACAATGACTGAAATACAAATATATATACTCATAGCCTTATAACTTTCCCCTTATGACTTGTATATAAACTGCCTTGCAATTGCATTACCAGGTACATGTTTTTTCTTTTTTTTCACTCCTTAAAAAAGAGGGACACAGGCTTATGATTTTTGTATCACTCGCAGCCATATTTGAAGCTAAGAATATAATAATACACAATTTAGCTTTCATTATATACACAAACATATTAATGACTTACATGTACTTAGACTTAATTTATACTTAGGAAAAGCCTACAGAGCTAGCTTGAATACTCATAACCACCATCATAACAGTGCAATATGTTAATAATCATAAATTCACACAGTGATAGAAAAAGGAAAATAGACTGAGTTAGCTATCATTATGAAAGTTGATGTTAAAATGTTGAAAACATATTCACACAAACAACTCTAAATAATAAATATTTGTGCATGTATATATCACTCAAAAGTTTGTTTCATCCTATTGTATATCCATAAATGTAAACACACATTACACACTTTGAATTCTTATTTTACAACCATGTCTCTGAATTGTCTATAATGTTAGGGTTTTCATACAGGTGAATATCATCACTCCTAGTATTTGGTTCATCATAGATATTCTGCGGGTCGCCATCATTTTTTATGGTTTCCACATTGGTAGTTGCATCATTTTTCAAGGCTTCGTAATTATGTACTTCAATCACTTTAAGATCCAAGTCACAATACTCAGCATCATCCACACATGTAGCAGATTGAAGTTGCTTAAGCCTTCTCCTATGTCTACTTTTGAAGCAACATCTACAAGATATAAATAAATAGCCTTTCATCCATTCTAATATGCATATATACAATATATAATGTGTATGTATGTATATGTATATCATCATCATTGAACTCTGATATTACCCCAGGCCATTCAGAGTTCGATGATGATGATATTGATGCTTTAAGATTGGCTTTAGATCTTAAAGTTCACCAATATATATGCATACACTATAATGTGTATGTTTATATGCAGTAATGTATACCTACCTCACAAATATGCTGATTCCTAGCACAAGCAAAAGCACTCCAACCACAACAAAAACAACTATTAAGACTAAAATTCAAAAAGGCACTATATATAACATGTGAACTAGTTTAACCTATAGAATATTCTTATTATGTAGTATTTTACCTATCATCACAGTGCTAGATCCTGTGGTAACATCAGATTTCAAGCAATGAATTGCCACTATATTGCTAGAGATGCAGTAGTCGCTGCTGTAATGTCGTTTATGAGGACAATCCAGGAGTCTGGACTCACTTCCTAAACAGTTTAATTCACTGATATCTACCTTATGGTGAGAAGCTCCATACCAGTAAGAGGCTGAGAGAGCTCCTTCAAATCCAAGCTGATTGCAGGCAACCGTGGCATCAGCTAATGTCCAATTGGAGTCACATATTGGACGCCAATATTCATCAATCTCTATCTCCAAGCGACCATAATCCTTAGTACCCTCAAGTCTCAGTCTACCATCTTTAATGAATATATACATAAAAAGATTTTGCTATATATTGCAGCTTACATTTTGATTTGACTCTCTCTCTATATATCCAGGAGCACTATAAATATTCAGCTTGAACATGACCATGTATGAATATACCTCTGTAGCATTCTATTTCAACAAAGCTCTCACAAGTCTGATTAATGAAGCTGTGGCAATTCAATAAACTACTCTCAGTTCCATTACATTCAAATTCGGTGGATATCTGCATCATGCAAAAACCAGAGCCTTCATTCCCGCTCACAGCTACAAATATATCATGTTCTTTAACTTTCAAAGATTCAATGGAAATGCTTGAGTTAAAATGTCGGCAGGCTACTCGCAAGTTACTGCTCTTTTGAGACCACTGTTCAGTGTAGCATACTGGATAGTCACAATTATCATCTGACACTATAATTTTACCAGAAAAGGTGTTACTGTTAGGAGGTTCAGGGGTTGCAGTGAGAGAGACAGCATTAAGCGCGAATTCTTCTTCCGGCATGACTCTTCCTCCTTCATCTACAGCTAGTTAAAAAAATTCTTGAAAGTGAATTAAGATTCAAACAGAGTTGCTTACCAGCCTCAGCATATCTTGTACTAATGAAGACTAGTAGATAAAATGATGCTTGCACAATCAGCATTTTAAATACAATAAGTATATATATAAACAGTAACGTCTACGGTGGCATCTCTTCGTGATCCTCCCCGCTGCATTATATTGTTGTTTTTGCTATTTCCGGTGTTTAGCAAGAAAATGGCGTTTTCAGCAATTTACAAACAAAAAATTATCTCAAGCTGTTATGCAAACTCTATTCATTACATTAAACAAATAAATGAGTTTTAAACTTAAAATACAGACAAACGTGTTTGTATAGACTACGCATTCTGCTTTGAACATTATTATGTAGATTCTTGTGGCTTCATCTATGTGAGTTCCTGTTTATATAGTTTTATAATTATTGTATGCACATACACACGTACTACTTAGCATGTGTATATATGTGCATACAATTATATTGACTATCGTTTCTTTTAAATTGAGAATTATTTTGGTTAAATCCTCTATGAAAGAAATCTAGTCTGTATGAACAACTTATAAACTTATAGTATTATCTAATTTAGTGTTGTAGCTATATGACATTTTACGTGTAAAGGGTTGCATTGCAGTTCTGGTGTTGTGACACTCCGACTTAAATATAGTATCACAACAATTTGGCAGTTGCCGAGACCATTAAGTATGTTTACAAATAAATAATTACTTGATTAATGATCAAAGCCTTGCAAACTAGATTATCCATAACTTACTGAATTATGTACTTAAGATCACTTTGAAATAACAAGAGAGAAATGTGAGTGGCTTCTAGCTGCATTTAGTGTGCATAGTTCAAATGCGAGAAGGCGGTAAGAAAAATTACAAACGTCCGGATTAATTCAGTAGTAATGTAAACAGTAGGCCCTATATATAAGATATTTAGGAATCGCTTACTTTACGAGGAGGTCAGAACAGTAAACCGCAACACTTGTAGTTGTATGGAGTCAAACATTCCACGAGTCTGTTTAAGCTCCACAATGTTACGTAGGAGGACTAGATCTACTAACAGTCTGATGTAGCGGTCATATAGCGGCTGTCCCATATTATTACACGTTTTAGTGGATGTGTGGCTTGTAGAAAATCGGTTGAAGATTCAAGTGATGATTGCGAATAGAGGCCTTCTTATTTTATTTTTCATATGGAGTCAAGTTGACTGTGAGCCTACTGGAGCTACAGAAGAATCGTGTGGTGATATATTTCCCATGCATTATTCTGATAACAACGAGACAATGTTTCAGGACAGTTTCGTGTGTGATTTAGACAATTTGGCTTCACTTGGCTTCACTAAATGCTTTGAATTGATAGTTGAGGGATTTGAAAACATGTCCAACTTCACATACAACTGTGGACAAAGCTACAATGGTAAGTTATAGATCTAATTTCTATAGTTTGTACTATAAGCTTTAAATATGTATATGTGTAGTAACGCTGTATACACTGTCATAATTCCATGCAGTAACGCTCACAGGGGATACAGGAACTTTAAGAGGATATATGATTGTAGCAAGAAATAAAAGTGAAGAATACGTTGTTAATTCAACACTTTTGGGAAATTGGAGTGTACCAGCGGAACTCCAAGAGGATGCACACACTCTGTGTGGAGGGGTAAGCAGGAGAGATGTACAGCAAATATACTGTAGTTTTCAATTACAGAATGCTTATAATTTATTTAAAAATGTCAGTTTCAAGACTATATATTTTATATATATAGCAAGCTATTTCACAATCCCGAGTCAACACAATACTGAGTTCTGTAACTTTTACATGGACAGCACCAGATTATGACAATGCTCTTGATATAAAATTTTGGTAGGTTTAAAAGTTTTAAATTCAATATATACATGGAGTGCTTGTATGTATTCCTATATACACTTCAAACCTACATATGTACAGTATATATACATGCATAGATAATTTACATGCTTTTCCTAAAGGCATAATTGACATCAAATTAGGCTAAGGAAAAAATAACAAATTAGACTTACTGATTCAAATGTCTGCATAGATCTAAGGGATGATAATATTGTAACAAAGTATTTAATAATTAAACAGGTATACATACAATAATTAGATACCCCACCCCCTTCTACAGGTACACATACAATAATTAGATACCCCACCCCCTTCTACAGGTATACATACAATAATTAGATACCCCACCCCCTTATACAGGTATACATACAATAATTAGATACCCCACCCCCTTATACAGGTATACATATAATAATTAGATACCCCACCCCCTTATACAGGTATACATACAATAATTAGATACCCACCCCTTATACAGGTATACATACAATAATTAGATACCCCACCCCCTTATACAGGTATGCATACAATAATTAGATACCCCACCCCCTTATACAGGTATACAGTTGTGTCTGCACCAACAGCTTTCTTTGCTCAAATAGAAGGACAATCTGGAGTGAGCTCTTTTTGATGTTTAATGCTTCTTTTTTATATGTACATGTGCTATCAGATGCTCGATCATTTTCTTCCCTTGAATAGGTACCAAATGAAGCTACTTGTGGTCAGTAGGTTAATTACTTATCTTAAAGGTTATATGCATAAGTTACATAAATGAAGAAGCTACGTATCTATATACAGATATACAGTACAAGTTACAATATATATATTATATATATATAGATATATAGATATAGAACCACTATAGTACTGGTACCTCTATATTTATACTAAGCACAGTAGTGGTGTAATACAATCTTTCGTCTTATAGGATGTCGCTTAAATCGATACTACATATCAAGTAACATCTGTCAGGACTGTCCTGTAAATTCTTTTTCTCCCGGTGGCTTTGTTAGTAACTGTACTTGTGAGGAGGACTATGGAAGACAAACTTCAAATTTAAATGCAGATTGTGAAGGTTTATTAAACTGACAGTATAATTCATGCATTTTTTGAGGATGATTATCACTTCGATTATAGATTCCATCTGATGCATGTCCTCAATAAGTATATATAATACCTGACCAAATATGTATATGTGGTACTTACCATTAGATATAGATTTCTATACATATATATAGATATAAATACACAATCAGACCCTGCATTTAAACATATAATTTATGCATTTTATATGAGTAATTTTTGTATATTTCCTATCTGCAGCATGTCCAATGGTAGATAAGATAAATGTTAGATTTGATGGAACATCTGTAATTGCAATGTGGAATGTAACAATGGCTGATGGATGGACACCTATGTATAGAGTAACTGTTACAGGTGACAATGGAGATGTAGTATTCAATCAAGATGTAGGAGGTTCCCCTTCAGAAACTCTTACTAACCTAATAGAGAACATTCAATATAATGTGACTGTTTATGTAAGAGTGACAGAAGACATGTCTTGTTTATCCAGTGAATCCGTTATAGTCACAAGTAAGAGAAATGTACATGCATTTTCAATTATTAATTACAGATCTATACGTATACTTTCTATTTTGTAGGGTGTCTTGAAAACCAGTTTCACATTGCCTTGGATAATTTGACTTCATCTGAATCTTGTCAGAACTGTTCTGCTAACTCTACATCTCCGGGTGGCTTTGCTAGCTATTGTACTTGTGTAGAGGGTTACGGAAGGAAGATGAACATGAGTCTGTCTTCTGATTGTGAAGGTGTGCATAGCAAAAGTTGTACACTGTCTGTTATTTACAGTGAATATTGTGTATTCAGTATATGATGTGTGCCACAGTATCTGTATATATGTACAGATATAAAACACAATCAGACCCTGCATTTAAACATATAATTTATGCATCTTATATGAGTAATTTTTGTATATTTCCTATCTGCAGCATGTCCAATGGTAGATAAGATAAATGTTAGATTTGATGGAACATCTGTAATTGCAATGTGGAATGTAACAATGGCTGATGGATGGACACCTATGTATAGAGTAACTGCTGCAGGTGACAATGGAGATGTAGTATTCAATCAAGATGTAGGAGGTTCCCCTTCAGAAACTCTTACTAATCTAACAGAGAACATTCAATATAATGTGACTGTTTATGTAAGGGCGAGAGAAGACATGTCTTGTTTATCCAGTGAATCCGTTATTGTCACAAGTAAGAGAAATGTACATGCATTTTCAATTATTAATTACAGATCTATATACAGTGGAACCCTTATAATCCGGACACTTTGGGACATTCCCAAACTGTCCTTATTATAGGGGTGTCCACTTTTCAGGGGTTTTATTATGCAGAGCCTAAGGTTCATTCATATATGTCCTATATATGTATAGGCAGTTATATGCCTTCAGCATATTATACACTCATGCACTATGCAATACAGGTGACAGGTAATCGAATTGAAAGTAAATCGTGGCGCTGGACTTGGTTTGGAGATTCCATGTGCATACCGTCTGTATGGTCCTAAAGTTTACTATGATCGATTGAAGAAGATCCTTGAAAAATCCACCAGCTGAAATGTTATTCCTTTCTACTGTAATTATTGTCCGATTTAAAGACTGTGTTTTCTACTGTATTGATATACGCTGTACAAGGATATATGTCCGCATTACGGAATATTGAGGTGTCCGTAAATCAGAGGTTAGTTAAACACGTACGTCTACGGGCAACAATCGGGACCTTATATTTGTGTCCGCATCATCGCGACGTCCGCATTTCAGAGAGTCCCGTATAAGGGGTTACACTGTACTTCCTATTTTTGTAGGGTGTCTTGAAAACCAGTTTCACATTGCCTTGGATAGTTTGACTTCATCTGAATCTTGTCAAAACTGTCCTGCTAACTCTACATCTCCGGGTGGCTTTGCTAGCTATTGTACTTGTGTAGAGGGCTACGGAAGGAAGATGAGCATGAATCTATTCTCTGATTGTGAAGGTGTGCATAGCAAAAGTTGTACACTGTCTGTTATTTACAGTGAATATTGTGTATTCAGTATATGATGTGTGCCACAGTATCTGTATATATGTACAGATATAAAACACAATCAGACCCTGCATTTAAACATATAATTTATGCGTTTTATATGAGTAATTTTTGTATATTTCCTATCTGCAGCATGTCCAATGGTAGATAAGATAAATGTTAGATTTGATGGAACATCTGTAATTGCAATGTGGAATGTAACAATGGCTGATGGATGGACACCTATGTATAGAGTAACTGCTGCAGGTGACAATGGAGATGTAGTATTCAATCAAGATGTAGAAGATTCCCCTTCAGAGACTCTTACTAACCTAATAGAGAACATTCAATATAATGTGACTGTTTATGTAAGAGTAACAGAAGACATGTCTTGTTTATCCAGTGAATCCGTTATAGTCACAAGTAAGAGAATTACATGCATTTTCAATTATTAATTACAGATCTATACGTATACTTCCTATTTTGTAGGGTGTCTTGAAAACCAGTTTCACATTGCCTTGGATAGTTTGACTTCATCTGAATCTTGTCAGACCTGTCCTGCTAACTCTACATCTCTGGGTGGCTTTGCTAGCTATTGTACTTGTGTAGAGGGTTATGGAAGGAAGATGAGCATGAATCTATCCTCTGATTGTGAAGGTGTGCATAGCAAAAGTTGTACACTGTCTGTTATATACAGTGAATATTGTGTATTCAGTATATGATGTGTGCCACAGTATCTGTATATATGTGCGGATATATATACACAATCAGACCCTGCATTTAAACATATAATTTATGCATTTTATATGAGTATATTTCCTATCTGCAGCATGTCCGAAAGTAGATAAGATAAATGTTAGATTTGATGGAACATCTGTAATTGCAATGTGGAATGTAACAATGGCTGATGGATGGACACCTATGTATAGAGTAACTGTTACAGGTGACAATGGAGATGTAGTATTCAATCAAGATGTAGGAGGTTCCCCTTCAGAAACACTTACTAACTTAACAGAGAACATTCAATATAATGTGGCTGTTTATGTAAGAGTAACAGAAGACGTGTCTTGTTTATCCAGTGAATCAGTTATAGTCACAAGTAAGTGAAATGCACATACATTTTCAATTATTAATTACAGATCTATACGTACGTATACTTCCTATTTTGTAGGGTGTCTTGAAAACCAGTTTCACATTGCCTTGAATAATTTGACTTCATCTGAATCTTGTCAGAACTGTCCTGCTAACTCTACATCTCCGGGTGGCTTTGCTAGCTATTGTACTTGTGTAGAGGGCTACGGAAGGAAGATGAGCATGAATCTATCCTCTGATTGTGAAGGTGTGCATAGCAAAAGTTGTACACTGTCTGTTATTTACAGTGAATATTGTGTATTCAGTATATGATGTGTGCCTACAGTATCTGTATATATGTGCAGATATAAATACACAATCAGACCCTGCATTTAAACATATAATTTATGCATCTTATATGAGTATATTTCCTATCTGTAGCATGTCCAATGGTAGATAAGATAAATGTTAGATTTGATGGAACATCTGTAATTGCAATGTGGAATGTAACAATGGCTGATGGATGGACACCTATGTATAGAGTAACTGTTACAGGTGACAATGGAGATGTAGTATTCAATCAAGATGTAGGAGGTTCCCCTTCAGAAACTCTTACTAACCTAATAGAGAACATTCAATATAATGTGACTGTTTATGTAAGAGTGACAGAAGACGTGTCTTGTTTATCCAGCGAATCCGTTATAGTTACAAGTAAGAGAAATGTACATGCATTTTCAATTATTAATTACAGATCTATACGTATACTTTCTATTTTGTAGGGTGTCTTGAAAACCAGTTTCACATTGCCTTGGATAGTTTGACTTCATCTGAATCTTGTCAAAACTGTCCTGCTAACTCTATATCGCTTGGTGGATTTGCTAGCTATTGTACTTGTGTAGAGGGCTACGGAAGGAAGATGAGCATGAGTCTGTCTTCTGATTGTGAAGGTGTGCACCAAAATCACCATAGATTATAATAAAGTTTTCACTCTGGTATAGAATATAAGTTGGTAACACATATACAGTCAATTTGGTGCATAGTTAATTATCATGGAAAGTGAAATGGCTTGCTTGCTTTCAGTGTATCTAATTATTCACTAATTACGATGAGACATACAAACTTAAAAATAATGCATAGAGAAATCAATTCATATTATAAAATGCATGTACCAAATCATCATGTAAGTAGAATAGAAAGTCCTCACTTGGACATATGTATATAAGATATATCATAAATATTATCATCATCATTGCACTCTGGATATTACCCCTGCCCACTCTGTCCCCGAGGAGTGCAATGAGCCAATGGGCGGAACCAAAGTTTGCTTGATGGGAACCAGAGTCTCCCCCTAGCCACTCAAAAAGATGGTCGAGCCATAGACAGCTGCTTCGTCCTTAGTAGGACTCATCAGTATGTAAATTGATGAAAGTTTCAGTGGCTAGTCTGCTAATAAGTACTCCCAAAAGCCAAAAGCAAAACGCTTGTGGTTTCTCCTTATCAGCAGATAAGAGGTGCAGCCAGGAGTGCGGCTGACCACTAATATGGAAACTTTAAGATCTAAAGCCAATCTTAAAGCATTGATATCATCATCAGTGAACTCTGGATATTGCCCTGAGCCAATTAGCTTGAGCTCGAGATCATTGTGCTCCTCAGGGGACATGAGTGGGCAGGGGTAATAGGTATCCAGAGTTCAATGATGATTTAAGATCTTAAAGTTCTCCTATTTTTCTATATATATTATGTAAGCATACCCACAGCTAAGCTGTCTAGATTACATGATATATGCAGTCCATGTTCATGGACGCAAAATTGTTAACTAATGTATAATACTGTGTTCTTTCAGAATGCCCTAGAATTTTGACTCACGAAGTTATGAATGATATAAAGTCATCAACTATAGCTTGGACTATAACCAAGAATGAAGGATGGAAGACAATGTTTGTCATAACTGTGCTAAAAGATGATGGAACTGTCTTCTACACTGAATCTTTTGCAGTACTAGAACCTGTCACAGTTACTAATCTGGCTGCCAAAACAAAGTATACCATCCTAATTCAAGTTAATGTGATAGAGGACTCTTCATGTGTCCATATGGTGAATTTTACAACATCTACCCTACCCGGTGAGTGATCAGCCAAGTACATACATATAGAAAATGGGGGAACTTTAAGATCAGAAGCCAATCATAAAGTATATCTTCATCATTAATATCCAGAGTTTAATGATGATGATAATACAAAACATATATATTACTACTATAATACTTTAAGTATATAGGAAATGGGACGGCTTTATATATATTGAAAGACAATCCATTCCTTTATATAAATATCCTTTTTAAGTAGATCCTGGGCCAACCAGTCCTCTCGGTGTAGCTGAAATTGCTGGAGTAGCAGTGGGTGCAGGAGCGGGTGTCCTTTTGATCATTGTGATTGCTGTTCTATTTGTGTGCATATTATGCAAGTGTCTTCAGAGGAGTAAACCTGGACAGAAGCAGTGCCAGGATAATTGGCCAAATAAGTTAGAATCTCACAGCAATATATTCTAATAATAGTAACAGCATGCATAGAACTTATGCAATATTACATTACCAATTATGGATTTATAAAAGATCAAGAAAAAGATTCCAAGGTTCAGTGATGAAGGGTGGAATACAGAAACAGCTGTCTGGTCCAGAGGAGCAAAAGAAGAAGAGAAGACTCCGGTCCTGTATACTCATCCAAAGCTCTCACCAGCTATAGGCTTTACAGAGAATATAGGCATAGCATGTTGAAAAGTGGTGTATTAGATTATTCATGTATCGTCTCCTATCTAATACAGTAATGAGGAAGAGTTAGAAACTGTAAGAAATCCTGGTTTTCAAAATGGTAATCATCCAAGTGAAGAGAAAGTAGAAAATGAATTCTGAAGTGAAACATATACATATACTTGACACAGTTGTCATAGCAAAATTGCATGTCTGTTATAACCATTTATACATACATAGTTCATGAGATAATGAAGAAAAAGATGTAGTCTTACTGCTGCATATAATATTTTTAGTAATTAAGGGATAGCTTGCGATTACTGCTCGTTGGCTGGTGAATTTTGACCTTTCCTTTACACATTCAATTAACAGCAATATGTACAGTACTTTTTGGGTCGGTTGTAAATGTGTAGTATATACACATATATATATACCATAGCAAATTTATATGGATAACCACATTGTATATATATATACATCTATACCATAGTAATGTTATAATAATAATAATAATAATAACATTTATTAGAGTGACACGTGCAAATCAAAATATGATATATGCACTAGGCCAGACTGGGCCCATGAGTCACTATAAAATATAAAATACAAGGGTCAGTTTTAAAATACCATAACACAGATCAGAATCGAAGCTACATCTAAAGAGTTTCAATCAATATTACTATATGATTTCTTGCAATTGCATGCATATGGACTTGGGTCTCTATTGATGACTGTAATATATATATCTGACACATTTATCGGAAAATTGACACCATATAGTAAGGTACTATCAACACTCCAATGTTCTCAAGCCTAAATCATCCTAAATGGGTCTGCTGAGGATACAGGTCATTGTGTATACAGATAAGAGTACAATACAAATAAAATAAACTAATACCCAGAGGATCATCTACGTGTACACCTACCTAAATTCTAAATGTATAACAGTCTAACCTCTTATCTTGAATTACCCTATTGCATGTAGTAGTCTCATGCATCAATTCATCAATAAATTACTTTAAAGAGTCATCATAAATGATATGCATATATTAAAACTACTGCATGCCTACCTATCTATGTTCATGTCACCATGCATATGGTACCGGAGGGAGCTTGTATTAAATCAATTTAAGTATTATATCCTCATTCTCCTATATCGCACCTTACTTTATAAAACGCCCGTTATATATGCATATATGTGTATACACCTTGACTCCATCTCACGGACAGCATGTATATATATATAATCATCTTCAGGCTTCATTAACTGAAATGTAAGTTAAGAAATGGCTAGTAGTACTATGTCAACAATAACGATGCTTCACAAGAATAGTATGCAAGGTATTTTGCTATCAGTTGGTTTTACAGCAGCTGTAGGGCCTTATTCAGGTGACCACAATTAACAATAATACACATTTGAGACTGCATCATGTGCAGCTGTTGCATGCAATTATATGATTATGCAGCCCACTTATTTTAATGTACAAAAGCTGAACATATCTTTCCACATGACCAGTGCCATAAAATTACTGAGCAAGCAAGGGCTGTTGGGTGTAATACTGTGGAGTTTGCCAGCTGCCAGTCACAACAAGATTGATAGCATACTTCTACTTGTCGACCAAGCACAACATACACAACCAGCACTTAGCTTGAATGAGGTTACCAATCACATAAGCAAACAAAACAGATTTGATTGGCCATATTAAATCCGAAAATACAAAATTCTATCACATTCCATTCATAATTGTTTAATGGTTATAGCGTGTGACCCTCTTACTTAATTGGCTAATTCTATTATCAAGTGTCTCTGATGTTATCAAATACAATTCTTCTTTATGTTCATGTTATATAATATACCGCTCTTATAATATGCTTATACGTTTCTATAGTCTGTTATTCCTAAAAAAAAACTTTAAATTCCGCTTCCGTGTAGTGGATAAAATAATGCAAAGATTTTCTGTGAACTATAATTTGAATGAATGCATGTTGTATAGAGATATAATGTATACACTCGTGGACTTTACATTATGTAGGGGGCCCATACGTGCACTGCTAAAGAAGGTTCATTTATTCAAACATGTAGACACATGCAGACATTCATAACACTTTGTTTTATTCTATATATGAGTCAACTATAGCATTTGCGTTGGCGTATCTATATAGACTTAACATATAATAGATCACTATATAGTGTTTCATTAAAATAGGACCCGCGTGGATAAAAGAGGCACTGCAGAAGCGATGTATCAGTTGAACGCCGCAAGGGTGCAGAAAACGCTTTACGAACTAACTAGGAAACAGAATAATGATAACCCTCCAGTTGCTAAGCACCTCACTGCTGCTCTGCTCCATGACTGTGGCAAATCCAATACCAACTCCAGGCTATAAGTGTGACATCGTTGAAAAAGGTCAGGAAATTTCCAAAGACAACTCAACTTCTGTATGCATGCATATTCAGGTATTATAATACATTCTTGTAAGAGCTGTTAAATTTAGTAATCCTTACACAGTTATTGACGATAACGAAACGCAAACAGATTGCCTGTGTCCTGACGGCTACAGTAGAATACCAGGAGCTGACGACTGCGTAGGTTCGTACGTCTATGAAGAGTGTATATACTTGTTTATTAACTAATTGTTTACTTGTTTGCTGTTTTCTGTCTATACTCGTGAATCGGTCTATATAGATTACTCCATGTTCAAGACGTAATTCTTTTAGTAAATTTACTTGTGCATGCGTAGATATTGACGAGTGTACTAATGGTACAAATGGATGTGAACAGATCTGCATCAACCTACCTGGTAGTTTTAAGTGTGGCTGTGAAGATGGTTATCAACTGATGATTGACGGAAGCTGTTTTGGTAAGTATAACTTATGGCTTTGTGAAATCACAGAAATGTTAATTTGTTATCATAGTTTGTTTAGATAACCACTAACTCTTTACTAAATGCAATACATGTATTATGTACCTATACATATATATAGCCCTGAAAAGGGAGTTAATTGTCAGATTGAGTGTAAAAAGGCTACAATTGTGACTTGGTTGCCATTTAATAGGACTTTGGTCCCCCAACCAAGATAGACTTCGGTCACTTGGTTGGTCAGGTGTAATATTAATGTCACTCAGTAGTCATTTCTATCACATATAACCCTATATACATAACATATGTACATATACGTATATGCACCTTAAAGCATGCTGAGACTATATATCATATATATTATGTTACTTACACTACATTGAGTAAATTCAACTTGAATTAAAATTGCAGATTGTAATATAACCATCAACACCCAAGTAAATGACTCAGGATATATGGATACATTGCACTTCCTGCCAACTTATTCACCTCGAAAGTGCTATTGGACAATACAAACACCACCAGGAACAGCAATGAACATAACAATTCATAACATGGATATTAAAGCCACTGATAATTGCTCAGAAGACTACTTAAGTATTGAGTCACCAGATAACCCTAGCCTTAAAAACAATCGGAGACGGTTAAATACAACCACAGGATTATGGAGTGTTCCTGAAACATTACCTCATAAATTCTGTGGATTTTTTAATTCTTTGATTTCGTTCATCTGGTTTGGGGAACTTTCTTTCAAGTTTGTTGTACAAACAACTGACAACCAATACAGTTACTCGGGATTTAAAATACACTACGAAGTGCAAGCACTTAGAAGGATACAACGAGATCTACGGCATATTAATGACCCTGAGTTCATAATTCCAAAACTTCACTGTTTGTTGAGAGGTGATAGCTGCAACTGACTTTATCAATAATTATTTTTAATGTAAATAATATATCTCACATATCAACGATTAGAACACATTCAATTTGGAACGTATATATGTGTGTGTATTTACAGTACAATGAACCATATGGTTGACTTTTGTGTACTATTATGTTTAAATTTGCTGTTCAACTGGATTATAATGCTTTTGCACATTTATCAGTGTTTTAGGAATACGTAGTTTCAAATTTTTATACAATATATATAAAACTACATAAATTGGAATGCATGCATTCATGTATATAATATTTATCATGAAAGTAAATCTATCAAAACTTTATTAATTGTACAATGTACCTTGACCTTAACAAGATTTCAAAGAAGTTCAACAAGGGCATGAAAACCTTGAAATGCATCCATACCTGTGACTCGGTGCCAAATATGAAACACTCTTTGGGAAAGTATCAGGGATGGTGTAGTATCTCCACTGCCATTGCACACTTTTCTTATAGATGTACTATTATTTACTGTCAAACCATGCCCCACAACTATAAAGTCAAGTGGGCAATTAGCAGATGGACTATAGTGGAGCAGTTTAAACTGTACCCGGCTATTTGGATAGCCAGTGTTAAGGAAGTTCCACTTGCAATCTACTGGAGGCCGATCAAAGTTGGGAAAATTTTTGCTTCCAAAGTAATAACCCTCACCTTGTCTGAGTATTACAAATCCACCACAGCCAAAGGTACCTAGAGATCAGGCAATTGGTGAATATTTAGGCCACATTTGTAAGGTAACTATATCTATACATTTTATTAATAAGCATATGAAAAATAAACACTATTTATGCTTATTGCACCATTTGGAAACAGACTGCAATTTTGTACTTTACTCTTAGGCAAATTCTCGATCATTACACTACACCAAGAGCTTATTATAAGGCAATACTTGATTACTTTAGGATCCCATCACCATCGGCTAATGAGATCATGTGTGGTCATGTGACAAATTACCAAACAGAGACGATTGGTGTAACCATAACTGTATAAAACTTGAATAGGGTCCAATGGCCCATGACCAACTAACTGTATACCACCAGTACATATTAATCACTTGCTATTGCTGGAATTGGACCCAACAGCAAAGATCAATGATAAGATGAAATGATCTCAATTGTTATAAACTTGAACTATAGAAATCTTATAAAACAATGTTGTGTTTCCATATTGTCCAGACTTTGTGACTTAACCATCAACAAGTCCTTGGCTATATTCGGGGATACGCTATAATTTAAGAGACTTAGAATCAGGGTCTTTGCATATAGTTCAGACTTCGTGAGTGAAACCATCAACTAATACAATATTATCAGGTTATCTCTGTTACTAATGAGATCACTCTAATGTGGTCACAAGAGGTTGGTTGCACTTTCTAGGACAATGGAGTACATCCACAATGACCTAATTCACATTATATTAATTTTCAGAGTAAACTTGTTCATTACAAGTAAACTTGTTCATTAGGAGCACATAACAAAACAGAAATAGATACAACACCACCTGTATATATGACTTGTGTCACTATTTACATACCTTCTGGTAGTGTAGAAGTAAATGAAGCCTGAAGACCGCTGTAGTAGTCATGTCTATATCGGTCAGACTTGAACTTGATGGCAGCCTTGTGGGCTGATGAGGTAACTCTAACACGAATATTGGAACCACAAACTTTCTTCAAGAGAGGAGAATCTGGCATCCAGCCATTCAGCACCTCTACAGAGTCCCCATGACAACCCTTTGAATAATCAGTGTCTACCCGGAGTATTACTTCCACAGATTTCCCTTCTTGTACACTAAGAAACCACCAACACTCTGTGTTTTCTGGGTAGGTCCTGGGGAAGTTGGGGGTGTGGATTGATGTGATACCTGAGGCAATATCAGCATAGCCACCACATCGTGCCACACATTTATTGTGAGAATTCTTGGAGAAGCCTTTAGGACAGGTGCACTGGTATGATCCTGGAGTGTTGTTACACTGGTGAGTGCAAACGTCTAAATTACACTCATTCACATCTACATACGTACATATATATATAGTAATACACCAAAGAATACACTTTATATAGAATGTACTCAGTTAATAATAGACCACAATGCTTCAGAGTACACAAAGTGATAAATGTACCTTTGAAGATATTTCAGGCATCTCCTAGAGTAATTGTGCATGGCATGTATTAAGTGATAATACTCAAGTAGTTCAAACTGTTAAGAAGGCTGCAATTACCCTCTGAGACCAGAGGGTTAGGTGAGAAATAGCTTGTTGAACAACAATTGATTGTATATACTTAATATCATTCATCTTTAAACTGTAAAGACTAAGTCTTCAATTTTCAACCTTTGACAGTTTTTTTTTGGCAAGTGCAGACTAAGCGACTAGACAAAAAGCTTTATGTTAACATTAATATACGTACATATAGCTCTAGCTCCTTCATTAAAATAACAATACTATGCATAATATGTCAAGAATTACTCTATTTAGCAATATCAATTATAGATTAGCAGAATGCTTTGATGTACAAGGCTACAAACAAATCTGGTGTAATATATTGGGGAAGCAAGCGCTATTATTCCTTTGATCAAATAGATCAATCAAAGAAATATTCCACACTGAATTGTGGTATATACTTACACAATCCAATATTCATTTACATAACCATACACATGGCATAAACTGATGTCATAGGCTAAACATGTATTTCATGCTAACCAGATTAGAGGTGATTATGTAACACGTCTTATCTAAATGTAGGCAGATATAGGGAATATCTGATCAAGACTCCTATTGCCTAAAATGAACTATTTGAGGCACAGCATATTAACCATGGTATTCGCATACATTAGGACAGGTATATATAGTATACATAACTCTATGGACAGAAGGTTAAAACTGATATATCATGTACATGGGAATTTATATGACAGCAATGGTGCCTTAAATCATTTTGAACCATAAATCTAAGGTAACTTAATGAGAATGACAGTTTGTTTACACATATTAACCAGTAAATTAAGCTTTTCAACATCTTTATCAAAACTGACCAATGCATGTTTTCTGGTCACTGTTCAGTTCAAATCCAGAAGGACATGTACAGTTGTAGCTGCTGTGCGCATTGACACATACATGTGAACATCCACCATTACTGTATAAACACTCATCAATATCTGGAAACAACAAAACGAATATAAATAGTCATCAGACAGCAAACATTAATTCTTAAAGTTTTTAGCATTCTATGAAGTTTACAGTTTAGCAATGATTTGCATATACAGTCTGCAATTTAGGTCCAAATGTAGCAGGCAAGTGCGCTAATACAACATGGCTATTGACTGAAACCTGTTAGAAATAAAGTAGAAACTCTTAGAAATTGATAAGAACACGTGAAATAATGGATTACAATGGCATGCTTCAAGGTGGGGTCAATGAAGGTCTAGACACACAGAACATTAGGCTATCTATAATTATGCAATATAGATATAGCATAAAACAGGAGTTGTAGACAATGACAACTTTGGGTTGTGCATTCTATTAGATAATATAAGATTCAGGATCAAAGACTGGAAAAGTGGAAAACTTCTACAATGGCAAAAATCTATTAAAAGTACGTAAGTACATTTGTGGTTCATATTTAGAAGTTACTGGTCTTAAATTAATTCATCTAACTTGCACTTTTGGGCTAGTATATACGTATGTATACCTCTGAAGTCAAGTGTGAAAATAGCAGGTATATGTATATATACAAATACCATATTTTTATGTCGATATAAACTGAATAGTTTACAATAATACATAGAAAATGGGTAGATGGATGGACTGATGGGTGGGTGGGTGGATGGATGGATGGATGGATGGATGGATGGGTGGGTGGATGGATGGATGGATGGATGGATGGATGGATGGGTGGGTGGATGGATATAACAATACGTATATATTGTCACTCACCAATGCAGGTGATACCATCCACTGCAATCTTATATCCTGGTTGGCATAAGCAGAGGTGAAGCTCACTGGACGTATCACAGTAGTAGGAGCAGGGTAGCTGACAAACTGATTGGCCAGTAGCTGTTGCTAAAATAACAAATATATAAATATACACATATATACATAATAAATATACCTAATAACAGGATTATTATACAACATTATTTTAATGAGAGTACAATGATGAAGCATAACTGTGAATGATGAAATGTCTTAAAATGTTTTTTTCAACAATATTAAATGACAGAGAAGCTATATTAGGGTTATCAGTACAGAACTCTGACAGTGAGTCCAATACCAATCCTTTTTGATTGATAACTGAATATTAATACTTATGAGTTTAATTACCTTGGGTGACCTCCCTATATAAGTACAGCTGTAACATAACAAAACTCTATATTGTCAAAATAAGGCGGAGGCAATTTAATTATATTTTTGGTCTGTTGATTCTGTGTGAGCAGGTTGTGGAGCCATTTGGGTCTTGACCATCTGAATATGGATACTGCATGATACCTATATTGATTGGCCACTGAGCATGTCACATGACAAAATCCCTTATTAGGTCATTCTAGTGAATAGTTGCAAAATAATACATGCTCCGTAGACATACTTTAACATGATATGTTATGAGTTTCAGGAGGTATATGGTGTTACTGTACCTTGGGGAAGACAGCTCCTGCTATCAGCACCTAAACTGTACCCCAGGTGGCATTTGCACTTGACTGATCCAAATATATCATTGAAGCAGTACTGATCACAACCACCATTATTCACATTACACACTTCTAGAACTATGTAATCAAATAAGATTGGTCAGTTTGCATAGTTGCATACTAAACACAATTCACCATAAAAGCACAACTGAACATTTAAAATGCATCCTTTTACTACAAAATAACTAAATTTTACTTCAATATCAATAAAAAAGGATTAAGACAGAGTATACTGTAATTAATTGCCCTAATCATCTAAGAATTAAATGATATATGTAAGTATATATACCTCCCCCTATATACTCATGTACCTTCCCCTATATACTCAGGTACCTTCGTCTATATACTCAGGTACCTCCCCCTATATACTCATGTACCTTCCCCTATATACTCATGTACCTTCCCCTATATACTCATGTACCTTCCCCTATATACTCATGTACCTTCCCCTATATACTCATATACCTTCCCCTATATACTCATGTACCTTCCCCTATATACTCATGTACCTTCCCCTATATACTTATGCATACAATAGGTTGAGTCAAGCAGTTAATAGTGTTACTTAGATGACCAGTTGAGTAAATTCTATTAGCATCTGAACTAATGGGGTGGGCTGATAGCAAATTGACAAATTAATATATCCTTATTACATAATGATTCATATATAGATAGATCTTAAATATATTATATATCTTATTAATCTAACAGGTACATATAAAATTTTAGGATACAAAACTATTGATAAGCTAATACCAAATTCTTACCACACGAATGATTATCGGAGGCCAGCTGAAACCCCTTTGAACAATTACAGACATATGAACCAATCAAATTGGAGCAGTGATGCTGACAGTTAGTATTTGAGTCCATTAAGGCACATTCATCAATATCTAAAAAGAAAGGAGATAAACTGTTAAATTATACAATCCCCATTTCAAAAGAATTCAAGATTTCAATTCAATGTTTAAATTATTACAGAATAGGGGCATGACAAGTATGTCTGAAAATTATGTATTAGATGGGTTTGGCAAATGGTTAAATATACAGTAGAACTAGCCTAATCCAGTCACCTACAGGTCCTAATTCATCTGGCTACATACGTAGGTGGGCAGATTATCAGAGTTTAAAGTATCTAAAAATAATATGGTGTGGAATTTTGGGACTTAATTAAAATAAACAATTAAGTGTAGTCTACTCCATAAATAAATATATACACATAGTAGAGCGTATTTGCAAAGATTTCTGTAGCTAGACACTATACTTATGTTTATTTATTAGGAACCTTTTTAAAGGATCACATTTCTCACAGTTTTAGATATCACCTTTGTTTTGCATAGAACAAAAATAAACACTGCACCACATAAACTCACACTAGACCACTAAACATTTACTAGGTGAATATGATAGTGGAAAGTAAACTACAATACATTCCATAGTATACCACAAACAAACCAAAAAAAACAAATAGCATTTAAACCAATTTACAAGGATTACAAAAGATTGAGATCAAGAAAAAGACAGGGTCACGGATGAAGGGTGAAATTTTCAGAAACAGCTGTCTGGTCCAGTGTAGCAGAAGAAGAAAGAAAAGAAAGGACTCCTGTATCTTCATCCAAAGCTCTCTCCAGGTTTACTTCCCTATAGGCTTTTTTACAAAGGAGGTATAGCATGCAGGAAAGTGGTGTATTAGATTTTTCATATTATGTAAGCTATACCCCAGTACAATAACGAAGAATGCCAACATTATTATAGTAACCCCTTATCTAAATGGGTGCATCATTAATATAACAGCATGGATAAGGGGCTGGCTATATCTTAAATATGCCATATTAAAATGGACACTTAAGGAAGCAGATGTTTTTGGGTGTGATATGGGATGTGCGTTGGCCATCTGTTCCTCTTCACCTGGCTAAATAATAATTGAAATAACACACCAAATTATTAAAAACAACATGTTACAATGAATTTAGCCACAGAACACATCTGATAGTCTGTTAAAGTTAAAACAACTTAATCTGTGTGTCCTATAATAGATTATATTACACATAGCAGCATACGGCTTTAAGTACAAGAGTTTATAGGTAATGCTTTTAAACTTTATATTTAAATATAATTGGTCAATTAGCATACAAGCTTGGAGTGCAACTGCTTCAGGCTAGGGTAGCAAAACTACCTATGCATAGCTGTTTGCTGGAGCTTAGCCTGTAACCATGGCTACACACACATCCTGAATCATCACAGGTTGGCGGACATCCATGAGTCCCTGGTACACAGTTGAAGGAATTAGCTGTTAAAAGAAAATGGAAGGTCTGCAATTACACCAGTACACCAATTGAAACACACAGTGCTTCAATGTAGTCGATGCACCTAATTATAACACATATTATATCATATGACATAGTATAGCTTATCTGTGTTATAGGATATTAAATGGAACACTATTAGATTACTACGCTTTCTATTTAATACTCATAACTATAATCAAGAGTGCAAGCAAAGCATATCCATCCTAACTACATTAAGACCACTCTGCTGCTTTTCGAATTACACTTAGCTTGAAGTTTAGATTCTAAAGAAAATTATACATACAATTATACAATTATGCAAGGGTAAGTAATATATGCCATATATATGTCAATCACTGAATGAAGATTTAGTATATCAGATACACTGTTCACATGGATTTGACCTACTGGAACAGGTCTGCCCATCAGGATTGAGTTGAAGGTTACTGCTGCACTCACAAAAATAGGAACCATTTGTATTAGTGCATATGTCATCACAGCCACCATGATCTAGTTCACATTCATTTATATCTGTATAACAACATAATGGAATACAGCATCACCTCATTACAAAATCAAATGTGTTTGTCTGAATATATATAGATTGCTATTTTGAGCTTGATAAAGTCAATAAATCGATACAATATATACAGCTTTCATGTGCTTCTTCATGTGTAATAACAGGTCATCAGTGAACATATAGCGAATCTCAAAGAGCCAGTATAAGCCATTACATTGCTGTGTAATATACGTACAGTGGGAACTCTGTATGCTGAACTCTGTCAACAAAAAGCAAATTGTAATTATAAGTTTTGATGTTTTCATTTTGTCAAATTGCTGCAACATAAACTATCTAAACAATTCTGAATTGGTGAGATGGTTCTGGTACAGAACACTTCAGATGGTTCTAAGGGAACCTGGTTCAGGGGAGCATTACTGTGCTAATATACACGTATATGTGTAAATGATACCAGCAGATTGGTTGCTACAAGTGCACTCCCGTCCTTAGCTACGTATATATAGTCACATAGATTCACATACATATATCCACAGATCCTCAACAGTTGTGAAAAACCACAAACCTTCACAGCTTCTATTATTTTCCATTAGCTTGTAACCATGGTAACAACCACATATATAAGAGCCATTAGTGTTCCTACAAGTGTGGTCACAGCTCTCCCCTCTCCAGTCCTCGGAACACTCATCAACATCTACATACACAGAGCAGAAACAGCAAATTCTATAATTCTATTTGACAGAGTAATGTGTACATACTCAGAATACAATGGTATCATTTCTATTAAGGTAAGTATATTGTTCCGGTGATGTCAAAGATACTAAAAAGATTAAACAATAAGGAGATGAGACAAAACATAATACATAGGCATAGTATACCTTTTATCATAAGTGTTGTCTATACTTAGTTCATATATTAAGAACTGACAGCCACACCATAGTTATTCATTTATAGAAACATTGCGAGGAGAAACAGCCAGCAAGTTAATTAATATATAAATAAGGTTCATTAGCTAGAATTGAATCAAAGACTTCTTCGTTCTGGTGCCAGTGCTCTTTATATAGCATATTCCACCATGTATCTTCACTTACCTGAACAAATTACTTTGTTTGGATGAAGAATAAAACCCTCTTCACATGAACATTTGTATGAACCAGGTCCATTGGTGCATACCTGATCACAGTGATGTAATCCATTGGCACATTCATCAATATCTACCAGGAACATTTCTCAAAGTCAAATATTATTTATTAAAATATAATAAAAGCTTGATCATGATTTACAAAATTATCGAAACACCAACTCCAAAAACTATGGTTATTGTGCCTTTGCGACTAGGGAAACATAGAGACATGTAACAAGTACGTATTACACACACTTCAAGAAATAGCTTCCTGTATACTGTAAGAATGTGTATGTATGTGTCAGGACATCAGGGATATCCCCATTGAGGTTGCTATAGTTACGTACGTACCTAAACACTTTGATCCATTGGCTATGTAACCATCTTGACAGAGGCAATGGAAGGACCCAGGAGAATTAACACAAAGCTGTTCACACGCATCTCTACTATAGCTAGTTACATTACATTCGTTTATATCTATGCAATAGAGTGTAAATACAATAAGTACTTATAAACACTATCATATGATGTATACATGAATAACTTACATACATACATATATTGTTCATACTTAAATGGCAGCTAAACATATGTCTGTAGTTGTATGACATTTGCCTTTGAAGGAAGTATACACCTTACAGGCATATATGATAAGTAAAATATTCACTGGAAAATATTATGCCAAACCAGCCAAGTGACCGAAGTCTAATCTTGGCTGGGGGACCGAAGTCCTATTAAAAATGGCAACCAGTGATCCTTACAGGTATGTACTCCACACTGAATGAACAACTATAAAGTACAAGTTATGTATAATGTAGAAATGCTTACCAACGCAGGCCTTATCTTGATGTGCCAGCTGGTATCCAGGAGGACAGGCACACAGGTAAGACCCAATAGTGTTGACACATAAGCCGGGAGAACAAGACAGCACCACACTGCCATCAGCACATTCATCAACATCTAAACCAATAATATCAAACAGGCAAGTTATGTGCAGTTTATGAACAGCCTGTGGGAGTTTAAAGTAGTTGTTCCCAGTAGTTAATGTGATGATGCAATACATGACTCATGGAAAATAACTCATAAGATGATGAACTTTACAAATATTCACCTGAACATGTCTTCTCATTATCATCCAATTGGTAACCATGATGACAAGAACATGAAACAGTATAATTAGGGAAATTCCCTACTTGGGAACAATCGTGTTCACAGTTGCCGTTAGCAATCAAGCATAAGAGAGGAGTAGAGGGATGACCTACAGAGTGTTGTTGATGCAGAGAGGTCCTTATAGTGCAGTAGATACCGTACATAATGGATGACACACCCACCCAGGGGTACATACACAGGTACACAATGGATGACACACCCACCCAGGGGTACATACACAGGTACACAATGGATGACACACCCACCCAGGGGTACATACACAGGTACACAATGGATGACACACCCACCCAGGGGTACATACACAGGTACACAATGGATGACACACCCACCCACCTAGGGGTATACATGTCCGTCTATCACGATCAAGCTTCATATTAGAAGGACATTGACATCGGAAAGATCCGGCCATATTGACACAAGTATGTGAACATCCGCCATTTTGTGATCCACATTCATTCACATCTGCACATACAAAGACACAAGTGAAAAAGTATGTAGCTACCAACCCGAGTATGTGGTGAGTACCTACAATGACCCCAGAAACTAACAGAAGATGAATAATTTTTAGCTTCTTTTTGCAGTTCTATCTTAAGCAGTGCAGATTATGGTCGTGATAATGCAAGGCACTAACCATGACAGAACCGTCCATTAGCTGAAAGGAAAAACCCACTTCTACAATCACACTTGAAAGATCCAGGTGTGTTTAAACAGTAATGATCACAGCGACCATTTAATATTAAGCATTCATTAACATCTAAATAGAGAAAATCAAATTCCTGTGATACATTTGATCTATCATATTTGTTAGGGTACAGTACAGATTCAAATGAACACTTGCTGTTTGATTAGCGCCACAATTATTAAATAATCTACCAGTGCCTCAACCCAACCATGTACACCTACCTACTGCTGTGATGGAGGAAGAGAATCCTTTGTCTTTCAGTGTGGCTACTGAGTCTGAATGGAACACGACCAACAAACTGTTAGCTGAGCTGTGAAATGCATACGCAACCCACTCCCCACACATCTTTCTCAATAATCGATCTGATTCACTCATTCCGTTATACACTTCAATATAGTCCTTACATGGGTCACTAAGTAGAGAATTACACACTAAATCTCACATTAATTTGACCATACAAAATTTCATCGCATATGTAATATAGGTTGGTAAATACACTAACATAGTACAGTATTTGTGTATTAAGCAATGAGTAACAATTTGTTAAATTATAGGGACCATGCGCATACACCTACATATAATATGGTATATTACTCACTAGTAGGAATGGTATAAAAATGGCCACCCTATTTATGTATATTATGTATGGTTATCTGGTTATTACATTAATAACCAATCCAAGTGAAGAGAAAGAAAACAGTATGAAATGGAATATGGACTTAACATTAGACATCAATTAATGTGCTCAACACTTAATGTGAGTGTCCAGTTACCTAAATGGTAGCAGTATGGGTCTGAATGACAGGCGCACGTAGTGTCCTGAAGGTACTGTAATTCCCCAGGCACAGTCCAGACTGGTGCTGTATCCAAGGGGATAACCAGGGGACTCCAGTACTTCAGTAACATTGGTGGATATCTCACGGTAGCAGGATGAATATTTGATCCTTGCATTGGATGTGGGAGGGGCAGGTGGGAGTGTTGGTGGGGGTGGCGGTGGGGGTATGTATTTTCTTCGAGGTGTATCAGCTAAAATTAAGGAAAATTCTTAACTTGAAACAATGGAAAGAATTAACACATGGCAAAAATGCAAAATAATTGTAAATGCAGCTCACAGCAGGAATATAATAATTTGGTTTGTAGTACATCCAAATCACTCAGCTCTGCTGCTCGACCAAGTGGGATGCCTGGCTCTCTGGTCTCTATGGTAATCATACTTGGGCTAACAGCAAAGGCAGATTTGGAATACTGCATGACGCTGTTGAAATCATAGGTCACTCCTAAGCTATCAACTTCTGACTCCTTTCTTGGATGAAAATTTCTGGTTTCGTCTGGCACAATGTTGGGATAGAGGACTTTAACATATTTGTCTCTGTCAGGCCTATTCTGCTCATGCCAAAAACCAACTACATGACCAATCTCATGCAGCACAGTAGCGTGATAGAGACATGACCGTGCTATGGACACTGGTTGGCATCCTAGTCCCAGCCTACCCACAAAGGAGCAGCAACTAGACACAACGAGATTTGCAGTATTATGTTAAAAAAATTCAAATCACTTGTAATGTCAGTGTACTCACGCAGGTCCTTTGTAGAAATGCACATAGGTGTATTCTGATGTTCTCAACTTGAAACGAATACAAGTTTTATTTTCCCACTCTCTCATGGCATTCAGAATAATCTCTCTCTCCTTATCTAAATGTTATTATTAGTAAAGTAAACCTCATTATGATGATGTACAAATATTATACAGTATGTACACGTGATTAAGACATACAGTTGTATTCAGATCCTATGGAAAACACAACCACTCCATTTGGCCAAAGAAGGTTACGAGAAGATGTTGCCCCTCTTCTTCTTCTCTGCCCCAGGGAGTCCAAGTAAATCACCTTCTCGGAGCCATTTGCTGATTGCTGAACAATGTATGGCCTCCCAATGTCTGTTCCATCCCAATAAGCTGCAGTTTAAAGTATACAAGACCATATTTGGTGAGGAAAAGTATGCTACTCTTGAGTATATGATGTAGCCACCCCCACAAACATGAGGTCACGCCTCCCGCAACTGTAAACAATGGCTTACGGCTAAACGAGTAAGATATTACTTTCTAACCAATAGTATGACAATATAGCAGTAGCTATAGCTACAGCGCGAAAACCTTTCGCGCGATGTACTATATACCATCATTTGGAAAAGCAAACAAATTTATGCGCGCGGAGCCACACTGTAAACAATGAACAAAGAGACGTACAATAACGTTTGTGTTAAAGGTAACGCACTAGTCGATAAGTATACGTATTGCTGTAGCTCGTACCTAAACTGGAGCAAGGACTACCTACTTGACCTTGACAGCCAAATGCAAGAGCACAGGCAGTAGACAGGATGACACAGAGGAAGTTGACGGCCGTCAACATTACGCAACAACTTAGTAACAAATGCATTAAAATTTAACAGTACACAATCGAAATCGTAGTTGCAGAAAGAAAGTAACTTTGACACTGCCGTTCAGTTAGTTAAATGTCCACTGAAAATACTTTCGAATAGGCGGTAATTCTGTTCTTGACCTAGGATAAATACAAAGCAGAAAGTGAATATACACTCAGTGCAGTAGTGTGTCCCTAGCAACCCACTGCTTGTTCAAGCTCCACTTTTGCTTCCTGTATCTGAGACATTCTGCTTGTGTGTTTATTTTCAAGTGCACTCATCTAATGGCAAAACAAACATTTATGTATGCACTTATACTTACAAAGTTGAAACATAAAATTCAGACAAGAAAATAAATAAATATAATACATAGTTAAAGGGATTAAGAAGCAAACAATACTTGTAGATGCAGCTCTTCTACTGCTTGGAGACTTTTAGCATTTTCACTCTCCAACTTTTCCTTCTCAAGACGCACAATGTCCAATTCACTGTAGTTTGATCAGCAACACATTAAGGAGACGTTTCATCATTTACTCAATAGGCCTGACGTGTGCACTTCATATTTCTAAATTAAGGGCTACTCTATTATGTACGCACCTCTGTCTGGTTGGGTTGGACATTCCATTCTTCTTATTCTTCAAGGAAACTTGATGTAATCGCTGATCTACACTCTTCATGCGACCATTAAGAGACTAATTAAATATACATAATTACTTGCATAAGACCTGCTACTAATGCTATAGAATAGACATTACATGCACAGGTAGGTACATGAATCATCTAAAAACAATATTACATTCTAGAATAGAATAGAGATAAAGATGTACGTACAAAGTTTCATGTGTCTACCTTTAGCTGTTGGTTTAATTCTTTTAAGGCTCTTTGTTGAATTGTTATCTTTTCATCAAATTTATTCACGCTTGTTTGTCCTTCACTGTAGGATGAGTGGTAATCATTCACAACTTGCATACCCAGATCTTGTCGGTGCAATGTAGCATTCCTGCTAACATACACAAATCAACCACAAACAAACCATCTACCCAATTAACACGTCTACAGGCATCCCCCAGTGGCCCAGGGAAAATTAACTGCAGTAAATTGTGACTAATGTAGTAACTTATTCAGTTCACTCTGGTTACTTTACTAAATAGAATTCTTTCAAGATGAAACTTGCTGCAGATACTCACAAACCCCTCAATTTTTTTACAAATTAGGTCATGTGACTGTTACCATGGCACCGGGTACACACCTACACAACTTCTCTTCCTTCTTCATAAGCACATCCACAGATGAGGACACTTGACGTAGGACCTACGCAGATACGTACACATGTAGATATGCACAAGGTATACAAGCTCAGTGTGATGAGACCTGCGGCTAAGGGGTCTCCCAGCTAGCACTGCTTATTCACACTACACTTCTAGCTAGGTGGGAACTGCTTTAAGAAATAGCTGAGCTTACTGGTGGAAGCTTTTCCATTGTTTTAGTCAAGTTCATGAAATCTGACACTGAGCTATCTGTCCCCTTGTAGTGTTCACTGGCTTGAGTTGCTCTCTTCCGAGCCTCTTCCACCTCCTGTTCAGATAGTATGGGAGTAGCGCAGAGCACACTGAGAAGATGGTGAGGCACTGTACCTCTCTGAGCTCGGTTGGGGAGCACGTCACCACCTTCCAAGACAAGTCCTTACTGGCTTCTTCAAGCAACTTGAACTGACCTTCCAAGTTGGCCTTTTTGAAGAGAGAAGAGATACATTAACACCGTAAGCATAACTATCAGGTTGCAACACTTACAGCCTTTTCTGAGTTTGACTTAATCTGCTCAAAGAGCAAGTCCATTTCACTGTGAAGATCTCCCTAATGCAACCAAACATACTGAAATGAACTGATATCATCTTTATATAACCATTAATATAGTGTGTAACATACATATGCCTACTACGTACATATGATACAAAAAACAGACCCGGAGAGTGTAAGTGCATGCCCTTATGCATACACGTACACAGTGCACCTACATACCTCCTGTTGCTTTATGAGTGCCATCTCCTTATCCTCTTGTTCACATTTTGCCTTCAGCTATAGCACACAATTCATACAGACAGGCAGCTTATAATCCATGCTTACATCCACCTACACACACTCACAAATCTATCAATACAAGACACTAACAACACTAGCATGTCACTGTACCTCAGAAACTGTTTCTTCTTCTTGTGCTCTGAGGTGCCTATAATTACAGAATGAAGGTGAATAATACACTGGCCCATACATACATATACACATCACTTTGATGTCCTTAAATGCCCAGAGAAGCAGGCATTAATGTATATACATTCATATTTAAACTGCCAGCACCTATTATTATGAACTTTAAACTTTCATATGGCATTTACAACCATTTAAAGACTCACTCAAACTTCCTCAGTTTTATGTCAAGCTCTTCATTTTCCAATCTTAATTCCTCATTCCTGTCCATCACTGTATCCTAGAACAATAGCAGTGAGTCTAGGAAAGTTCACTTGCAATACACATACACATACCTTTCCGGACCAGTGAGTGTCGTAGTTCAGTTGACTCAGTATGTAAGTTTGAAATTTTAAGAAATTTATGATGCCACTACGAGATACAGTTGAATGTATGCTATGGATAATACATTACCGGTATCTAATCCATCAAACGTACCTAAAGTTTCTAACAGTTCTTTTAGATGCTAAATTGATGAGAAAAGTTTGAAAAGATTACTTGTACAGTACATGACCCCAAACACAATATCATGTAGACATCAATAGAGCAGTACAAATGACCACAAACAAGTAGTTTCGATGATGCATTGAAAGTAAGACTACTCACTTGGTTCAAATAGATCATGAACCTCAAAGTCACATCCGCAGGTATTGAGCGCCTTACGTCTGCAGTAAATATAAACATTTCACATTACCATTCAGACACACAGACAGTCAAAGGGAGAACACTGACACTCTTGTTCCCATACTCTACAGATACAGATGAACAAGGTCTTGTAACACAGGTACAACCAGTGTTAACTTACACAGCACAGATAAGCTTCACACGATGACTGCCATCATCATAGATTCCAGGATGCTCTACTGACTCAGGCATAAAGGATCTCTACAACACAAAGAATCAATGCGGTGAGCGCTATTTCTTAGTCTCGCATAGCTCCCTTCTAACTACATATATATTTAATATACAAGTATAAAAACTGACCTGCGCCATCCTCTCGTTAGCACCACTGTACATGACTTCCAGAAGGAGCCGGTACACCTGCTGTACTCGCAAGGGCTATCATACAAAGTAGGCAGATAGCATAAGGTGCACACAGCTGGTCATCGGTGTTACTTACCTTCGGCGACAGAAGATCGTCAGTCGTCAAGTTTATGTTCCATTGCTTGTAATTATCTTGATCAAGGATTATATTGATAGTATCGACAATTTCTTGTCTTTTCAAAATTTTAAATTTCATCTTTCTACTCGCTTCTTCAACATCGAATTGCCCGCCAAAAAGCAAAGCACGTGCTGATTCCGACACCCAATTCCATTCCAAAACTTGGAACGATCAGTCATCTCATTGTCTCGAGTTGTGTATTGTTCCGCGTATCACCCAACCCAGAGGAGGGATCCATACGGCCCTGGGCTTCCATCGACATGATGAATAGAGCGAACGGTAGGGGCTGCAAGGCTTTTCTTGTCGTACTTGTCGGAACAACTGTCATCGCCCTTTTGATCCTACAACACAACTTGAAGAATGACCTCTACGAGGCGCAAAACAAATTGAACAAAGTGAAAGAAGAAAACAGCCAACTCCAAAGAAGAGTTCGAGGTTCGTATAATAACAATAATAACATTGATTATTAAAGTGACAATCAGAAAGACAGAGACTGACCAGACAGTTCTGGCTTATTAGTCACTAGAACAGGGATGGCAGAAATACAATATATTAAAAAGGGAATAAAATAGACTGTCTGGTGTTGTGCATAATGGATATGAGATAGATATGTGATTATTACAAAAATTTATACAAAAGGTTATCACATACTGTATGTACATACATCATGATTTCTATAGTTACTATGTATGTATGCATATGATTAACTATATTCAGCTATCATGGCTTTCATATGTAGCTAAGGAAATATAAAGAGAATAGACTAAACACAATTTTCTTTGACTAATGACTTGTAGCAAACCTATAGAGCTCCTAAGGGTGCTTAACTGACAACTTTGTTTGCATATTGAAATACTGCTTGCAGATAGTTTGCCAGTCATATTATTAGTATATATGCAAAATGTGCTAAAAGGTCCTTAAAGAGGAATTGCTGTATAAGTGCTGTAGTCAAAACATGGTACTAATGCAACTCAATGAAAACACTGTAGATTGTGGATATAGATAATCTCTATAATTACAAAGTTTGTATATCTTTGGGTAAATCAATATTTTTGTTAACAATCCTTAATAATGTTTTAACTTTCATACACATTCAGATGTGCATTCTGAAAAATCTTCAGTTGAAACAGACAAATTCAAAGTAGAGCAAGAACTCATGAAGATGAAAGCAGGTTCATTTAACCCTCTTATTGCACAATATGTGCTACCGATTACATAATACATACACAGGACCAAATTTTTGATTAACTGCTTTTTTACCCTTTGGAACCGGAATTCAAAAGGTTTCATACCAAATGAAACCTAAGATTTGATCATGTGAAAGTAACTCTTTGTCCTTTGCTTCTTGCGATGGAGATGTATTTTCATGAACTGTCATGCATACATATACATATGTGTAGATATATCAAAGAGGGAGAATGAGGCTAGAAGAAATTTGGCCGAGATTAAGAATAACCATGAAAAGGAACTCACTGCCACTATTAGTCAAAGTGAAAAATTACAGGTTTGCTTTGGTGCACAAGTAATTTACTGAAGCTGGATTGAGGTTTACTCTTTGGATTGGTTCTTATGAGAATCAACAACTATTATGTCATAGCTATAATCTATTAAGTGTATACTTTCTGTATACATCCAGCCAAATTGAAGTGTATTCTTCACCTGTGTCATATGTACTGTAAAACCCTTAATGTTAGCGAAATTAGTGATGCGATATCATTCGCTAACAATTATGGTCGCTAAAATTTTTATTATTACACATACGCAGTAGTGTGGAGCAAGTATTTACTAAATTTAATGGACGCTAATAAATCATATATGGTAAAACATTAAATATAATGGACGTTAATATTAAGGGTTTACAGTATCTCACTTGTGGTTTGTCATATCTGCTGGTTGCTCACTACATGCAGAAAGAACTTGAAACTTGTCAGTCTAAGAATGAAGAGTTCCAGAGACAGAAGGACAAAGAAATGAACCTTATACAAGAGGACCTTCATAATGAGAGGATAAAGGCAGAAGAGTGTCAAGGTACGTATGCATGGGAAGGAGAAGATTGGAAACCATCTCTTGTTTTGTTGAGCTGTAAATCCATCTGAGAAACAGTTCTTCTCAAATGAATGGCTGCAATACGTATTTATTACTTTCTTACTCATTAGTAGGTCATCTAACAGTAAATGTGTTTCTGAATATTTCACTTTGATGTTCTCACACTGCTGTACCCATATCCACACGTAATTGTTCCTATGTACAAAATTTGAATTATAATTTAATTTACATGTTACAGCTGATGCAGATCAAGAAAGGAAAAAGCTACTGAACTTACAACAAGATGTGTCGGAGGCACAACAGGAAGTGGATGAACTGACTGAGAATGTCAATATTTATCAACAGAAAAATGCAAGACTAACATCTGACATATCCAAGGCCAAAGTAGAAATTGAAAAACTCAAGGTATACATACATATATATGCGGACACTATATGACAAATTGGCATTACAGCTACTTGTCTTTTGATGGCTGTCTGCTGTCTCTATAAAAGATTGACATTTTAAGTGTTTAAATTTCATTTTATGCTACCTACTATTTAGAAACTAATCAAGGAATGTAACCCTGAGATTGAACTAGATAAAGAACCTGAAAGTTTAGCGGGCAATTCTAAGAAACAAGAAAAAATGGAACACTCTAAAGAAGTAAGTCAATTTATCTTCAGGTTTGTAAAGCATATCTATTTCAAATGATATTAAAATTTAAACTCTTACAATATCCTAACTCTACTCTCCTATAGTGTGTACTTCCTAGTCTTAATCTACCGTATCCGTCTGTAGGAAGAGAAGCCCTTGGATAGTAGGAGCACTGTTTCAAAGCAAACACCAGTACAGACCAACAAGACCAATGACAAATCTGAGGACCCTACATATAAGAATGTTGACATCAGCAAGGAGACGACTGGTAAAGAAACTGAGGAGCAAATTAACACACCCACCCCTGGGGAAATAGAAAAGGAAGCTTTGGCTGCACTTAGTGAGGAGTTGGGTAAGAATGATGATGAAGAACCACTCACACCAAAAGGTGATCAGTTATCTGATAATGTTAAAAGAGGTGAAACGATGAACGACAACTTTGGGCTCCCAAAGGATATTGACGCACTGCAGTCACCTGATACTCATGATGTAAAGGCTCACGAAAATGAATTAAAAGAACTTTATGAAGATGAAGTTGCAAAACAGATGAATAGACATCGCACACTTTAATTGAAAATACAGTTTATATTTTCAACTGGACTCATTGTTTGTTTAAAGGATCTCTGCATAATTATTTCTTATACTGTCTACAAGAGTGATATATAAGTGATATATATGTGTTTCTGCTGGTGTATATAGCAATCAGGTATTTTATCGTTTATATTTTGTTTCTTTTAATGAGATGAATATTGTGTTATGGAAAGGCACATTGTCCTCCTTGATCTGTAGAGTGACTCAATACAGTACAGCATAACAGTTTTTCTACCTAGTTTATAAGCGTACACAAAAGTGCAAACCCATGCTCATACTATTCACTTGTGGTGGATAAATAAGCTGAAGACTGTCATCCGAGCTCAACCTTAAAGTATACCACACTGGTGAGCCCCATAAGGAGAAGACAGAAACTGCTGACTGTGCATTCTTAAATGGCTGGAGGAGGTCATTGGTTACCAATTTCAATTGGACCTTGGTCCCCCAACCAAGATTAGACCTTGGTCATTTGGTTGGTCAAGTGTAAAAATTTCAGTGACATTTAATCTACATCATTTCTCATCTCCACATATGATAGTCAAAATATAATGTTTGGTTGACATAGCTTATAGTGCAATGGAAAAGATTGCATACCAATTAGCTCACACTGCACATTCCAAACTGTTCTACTTGTGTTACCTTGGATATGTATCTTTTAACTAGGTAGAATCTAAGGACCTATAAGGTAGAACCTAGACCTCAAGCTAATACTATCCCAACTGCTAATGTCACAGTAAATACTAGTAGCCACTTGAAGCCAATCAATTGTATAAAAATGTATTTTTAGAGGGAACTCTGGTCACTTATGTATACGTTGTATAAATAAGTGACCATACGGTACACCCACTTAATTACATATTAGAGAGTATAGACGAAGGGACCTGTGGACTAAAAAAAGTGAAGCATTCGAAGCCTAGGTCTAATCGTGATGGGTAACAAAAAATCAGTTGAAGAAAATAAACAGCCAGCTGCAGACGAAGGCAAGCCTACCGCAAGAAAGCCGTACGGTATCGACGAGCACGATAGGACTAATGGCTTGCCGAAAGTAGTAGAAATGTGCAAAACTGGAGATTTGGTTTTGATGTATGAGACGGACTCAGGACAACCGAGCTTTGGAGTTCTCATTAAGCCGATTGACATAAAACCCTCCACCCCACTCCTCATAGCGAAGGTACAGCTCGATTCAGGCGAATACAGAGTGATTTTGACATCGGCCTTCTGCGAGATAGGATATGGGGGATACGCTACCGTAAAGCATCGATCATTCAAAGCAGACAGTCAACTTGACTACGAGAGCGCACAGCAGGAGGCGATGGCGCTACCGAGTTCTGATACAGCGGAGAGACTTTTGATTCAATTTTATGCAAAGTTGCAGCCCAAAGAGGAAGAACTTGCATCATCCTTTGACAATCTCCCTCTTGGCGAAGAACAGATAATTACCCTTCCAGAAGAGATCCACGGACCGGTCAAAACTAAAGGAGTATCGATTTTACAGAAGCTAACGTGAGTATCACACACAGAGTATACTATATTGCTTCACTAGATAAGACAAGATGTAGGCCCTAGAAGGATCAAGACCTAGACGCGCTGGTTTACAAACTATAAATTTGTGTTTTTCCTCATATCCCCAAGGGCTGTGATGGCCGAGTGGTTAAGGCGTTGGACTTGAAATCCAATGGGCTCTGCCCGCGCAGGTTCGAATCCTGCTCGCAGCGTTTTTCTTTTTTTTTTCCCCAGATCTCCAGATCGTGAAAGGAGTGTGTTTATTCTGTGATTTATATTCTTTTTCTTTTTTCCCCCTTGTGTAGTTTGAACGATGTCAGTGACAAACCGCACAAAGGTGTCGAGGAGATCATGTCAGAGCTGGATAGTGGTGATGTTGTATTAATGTCTGGAATAACCACAGGTGGGGCCATTATAAGAATTTTTGATAAGGCAGACTTCAGTCATGTTGCCATGGTGATTAAAGATCCAAAAATTAGTAAGCCCTGTATTTGGGAAGCAGCAGGCAACTCTGGCAGTAAGTTGGGTTTGCAAAACATCATAGTACAGATGTAGTGAGGTCTGATTGCTGATTCACTTTCATTTGATTAGGTGACATTGCATGGTCAATATAATTGCATGACATTGCATGGTCAATATAGTCTCTAATATGTATCAAAATAAACATGGAGTCAAGATAGCAGTCTGGCTATGACAGACTACTATATAAGTATAAAGCTGAGAGTTGTCCTACATTTAGAAATGACTATTTCCCTATCCTTTAGAGCTACTTGATGTTGACACTGGTCATGTGATTCATGGTTTGTCACTGATTCCGTTTGATGCCAAGGTGTTAAATGGCTGGTGCAAGCCAGTTGCTGTAAGAAAATTGAAAGTTGGTGAATCTGAGAGAGAAGAGATAAATAAAAAGCTGCTAGCTCTACGTGATGAATTTCGAGGTACTCCCTATGAAAAGGACAAATTTGATATGATTGCAGCTTCAATTGATGTCTTTGACAAAGCTGGCCTGTTGTGCAACAAAGAGGAGGCCCTAGATAGCATATTCTGCAGTGAATTGGTTGCCATGGCCTACCAGAGGATTGGCATCCTGCCATCATCGCCATCTTCTAGCGAGTACACACCAGAAGACTTTGCTAGTTCTCGTTCACTGGCCCTTCAGAATTGTCATCTGGATGAGGAGATATACGTCCAATACTGAACTCATTATACAACCTGTATACAGATAAAGAATCTTTTCTAGTTTGGCTCTGTAGTTTGGCTTATATGTGCATAGGTACAGCCCTATACCCCATAGCCATAACTGGTTCACATCTTTTAATTTCCTTTTTGTATGCCTTAATAATAATAATAATACTAATAATATATAAAATATGTCCACTCTACTATTTTCCATATATAACTGTATTGATGTTGGCTGAGTAGTGTGGTCTGGTATATAGCACCAGTGAAGGCTGCCTGCTCCCAGTCAGCTAGTCTCTGCACCTTGGTAGACAGCCTGGTAGCCTTGCAAGTGGTGATGGCTTGTATGTGCCCACGTGTGGGCATGTGTCCTGTAACCACAACTGGTTGGCATCTTTTTATTTTGCTTTTAGTATGCCTTTGGCACATTAATAATACTATAAATATCGCATGTAGATTAACAAGATGTGTACCAGACAAGTTTATCAAGTTCAACAGTTCAACAAGGAAATGATCCTTTGTATATCAGGTCGACTGGTGCTACATTCCACCTGAATCAGCATTACTAATTTAAAGTTAATAGTTTTTCTCACAGATACCTGCCTACGGCGTCCGTCCGGATTAGAAAGGTTTTCTAATCCTGAAGTAATTTAGTCAGGATCGGAAGCAGTTGAAGATGGGTAACTGCTGTAAAGTTCAAGAAAACCAAGGTGTCTACGACGTGAAAGACAGCCTGTTATACGCTGCGGAGGACAGAAAATTTGCCATAGACAACAAACATGACGCAGATAATGGCATTCCCGTTTTGGCGAGAAAGTGTAGAACTGGAGATCTTGTTTTTCTATACGAAACGGACAACTCCGAACCAAATTTTGGGGTTCTTATTAGACCTGATAAAACTAAGCCTTCTACCCCGCTTCTTATGGCCAAAGCTCGATGTGGCGATTCGGCTGAATACACCCTTGTTCTAACCGCAGCATACTACGAGCTTGCCTACGGAGAATACAGCTCGATTAAATACAGACTCCTAGACAGAAATATAGCAGTCGAGGGGTACGATAAGGCCAAGGAACTAGCTCTCTCTCTTAGCTCGAATGATTCGTTAAGTTTATTTGTTCAATTTTACGAAGGATTAATCTTAACCAAGGAGATACCAAGGCGAAGAAGAGGAGTTGGTTCTATTAGAGGAAGATCCTTTAGAAGACAAACCAGCAGCGTCGATGATAAAAAGCCATTTCCGGATTGTCTTCAGCTGAGTCTCCCGCATGTCATAAGCAAGCATGAAGAAGCGGACGGTCCACTTGTAACTCATAGGGTCCCCTTTTATTACGGTCTGACGTAAGTATTCATATATGCCTTTATCTTGATCTATACTCTTGCTCAGAAATACTACCAATAAACTTACCAAATATAGAAAAATTTTGGTCATTGCTTTTGCTTGCTGTAATTTACTGCATCAGGTCTACATAAAAAGCTTGCATTGAAGCAGTTGTATGTATTCTTTATGTATTATACTACATATTGGTATTGAGGGGAAAGTAGCTGGTGTAATAAGTTTTAATGCGTAAAACAAACATTTCAAAAACACTTGTTTTTGGCTGTATTTATTTTATTGTTAAACTGAAAGTTACAGTAAAGGAAGTCTAATATTGTCACACTTCAATTGTTATTAAGTCATTAGTACCTCATTGCTCCTTACACGGTATTTTCTGTGTGCTAAGAATGTTTATATTTTGGATAGGGTGAAGGATAATAGCAAGAAGAAGCATGTATTGTTGGATGATATTATTCCAGAGTTGGGGACAGGTGATATTGTCTTAATGTCCGGTGTCACTCAAGGGGGAGCAATTATCCGATTATTTGATCACGCAGAGTTCAGCCATGTTGCTATGATAGTTAAAGACCCTTACATGGATAGAGCATGTCTTTGGGAAGCAGCAGGAAATTCTGGCAGTAAGTTTATTGAAGATTGTGTGGCACTTTTCATTTTAATTCAAATAAATGTAAGGGGCTGAGCTGATTGTTTGATATGTGGAAATTGTACCAAACAAATGCGGTGTTCCCATAGAGCCCCACTCTCACTGCAAAGTACATAAATTGCCACTGGTAGCATATGTCCCATACAAGTTTACGGGAAATGACCACTTGCCAATGTGTTGCTATGTCCCAATAGTTGTATGGATATTTTTCATTTATTTTTGTGAAGAGCAAATTGATATAGACACTGGCCATGTGATCCATGGCGTGTCTCTGATCCCATTTGATGCCAAGGTGCTAACTGGCTGGTGCAAGCCAGTAGCCATTAGGAAATTGAAAGGGTTGAGTGAATCGGAAAGAGAAGAGTTAAGTCAGATTGTTCTTGGTCTGAGAGATCATTACCGAGGAGTACCCTATGAAGAAAACACTATGGAGTTGATTAAGGCAACCATTGACATCTTTGATGACCATATTGGTCTGTTTCGCAATGAGGGGGGAGAGGAGGCACTGAAGAGCATATTTTGCAGTGAGCTGGTAGCCATGGCGTACCAGCGACTGAAACTCATCCCAAATGACCCAGCATTCAATGAGTACACCCCAGAAGACTTTGCAAGCTCACGTTCCTTATCTCTACTTCGGGGTCACTTGGAAGAGGAGATATATATAACCTTTCTACAAGAAGAGCAGGACTGACCATTATTAGTTGTAATATTTGATAGGTAACTTTCATATTACTCTTGCGTAGGCAATTAGCACCTATGTGTATATCAGGATATACTGTATAAATAGATATCTTTTTAAAGTTTGTTCATACATATATATTCTGTATATCACTTTTTGTACTGTTGCAAATGCCATATAAGTCACTTTTATATAACCAAGAAAATTAATACAAATTCATGATGATATAAAAACTGAAATAAAGAATATTTGTATAAGTCTGTGATCAATTTGATAAAATTTGGTTATACATAGAAGCATAAATACCAGTGCCAATTCTATGGTTCATTTAAATATAATGAAGAAGCACGACATTTTTGGATGAAAAACAAACAAACATATATAAACATGCAATTACACATAATCTGGCAAAATAATGAGAATCTGCTCAGTTATACTTGAGTGACATCACTGCCAGCACTACTTATTCCACTTTCACGTTTGTACAACCCACTGCCAGTGGGCGAGCTAGCGCTAGAGTTACTGCTTCCCAAACCAGAGTAATCCTCAATGCTGTTGTGTGACAGACTGCTTGAACTGTGAGATGACTCCACACTGACTGTACTGATAACTCTGTGACCAACAGGTGTACTGGAGTGACTACTGTCCGATCTTGGCTCTCGGTCTGTAGAGAGAGCATCCTGTTCATCTTCACCAAACTCCTCTGCATTTTCAAAAGCTTCAGCCAAGTACTCCAAAACCTAACAGAAAGCACATATACACAGAATTGATATGGTAAACACATAAATATGTTAAGACCCCTTGGAACATCATTTTAACATAATCTGTTGGAAATTAAAGTGGTCCTTTTCTTGAACACTGGTATATACGTAGCAAGTAATATAACTTAAAGGAAAGGACTAATTAATGGCACCAAGTATCCCTGGGAACACAATAACACTTTGAACAACATCAAACCTCACATCTACACATGCAAAAACTTACAGATTTATCTGGCTCTAGCGTGTAAGGAGGCATCTGTAGCCGGGTGAACTCCTCAATAGCATCAGCCATCTGCATACATATATAGATAAGCTGGATTAAGGGTGCCTATACCATATATATATATATGTAGACATGCAAATAATTGGGTACATTTCTTATCTGGTACTCATAGTACATGTATACATATACGTATGTAAATATGTACATATATAAAAGGTTATCATTAAACTGACCTTTATAAGCTTTGTAAAGTTTACATTGTCTGGTTGATCCTCCATGAATGTGACCATTCCTTCCTCCAGCGATACCAACTGGCTCAGAAAGGCTCCAATGTAGGGAACGGCTGGAGTTGAGCACCTATGTAGGTAACGGAGGTAAGACACAGAAATCATAACAAATGATCAGATTTATACGGGTCTAAGCTGACACCCAAACAAACAGACAGAATATGTACGTATGTACAGTGTCAAAGAATACACAGTATAGTATACAGAATACTTTACAGTTTTGGATTTCCTTACTTTTTCAACTGCTCTCTCAGTGCACCAAACGAATTCTTTGGATTAATGAGAACTTTGAAGGAGGATAGCAATTGCATTGCCTAAGTAATACAGCAAGTAGTTAGTATATACATTTTATAACAATAATACTTCACTTGATGAGTAGCTACGTATAATGTGACAGCCAATATTTCCCCTCCTAAAGTTGATGCCATGCACTACACTAGCAATATCTCCATCTATTACACGTGCAAAAGGACAAAATGGCTGACCTCTGAGGTGACTTCCTGCCAAGTGTTGTGCAACCGGCGGATGGGGGAGGAGAGGAGAGCCAGGGTGATCTCAAAGACAGCGTTGAAGTTATTCATTTGCTGGCAGTTGAAGGCTATTCTGATGAATTTCTCAATCATAATGGCCCTTTGTCGTGGCTGGCGTGGATTCAGCACCTCTTGAACAACCCACCTTGTTGCCTGACAAGCAAACAAAGGAAATGAATGCATGCTCAAGATATGATACTACTTTGATCAACCAATGAGATCAAATTAACTAATACAAGAGGTGATGTAGTGAATATAGTAAGCTATACATACATACATACCAGATTAAATCTTTCAATGAAAGTACATATTCCTGGAGCTAGCTCCCGTTTACTGCGTTTGCTCCATTTCTGACCAACAAGTTCACTAATGCCAAGAGGGAACACAGTTCACCCAAATGATTACACAAATAGTGGGATACTGATGATACCATACATGTGTTGAGATGCTCGTATGGCACTCACAATGATTTAATGTTGCCAAAGGTCTCATGCTCTAAAAGTGTTAACTGTTCAGATATTCTTTCCGCAGAAATCTCCACAAACCTCAAAGTCTGAGTATCACCACTGAGAAACAGCGGAACCTACATCATATGCAAACAGTAATTATATAATCCTTACAATAAAGAAGTCAGTATTTATACTATTACTATACACATGTATCCATATAAATAGGTTTGGTCCCATAGGCTGGGTCAATATAATATACATACAATACTTACATTCATTTTATTCCTTCTTATAGTGAATGCTGTCTCTGATTTTTCAATAGTCCTAAAGTGTTAACAAATTAACTTGATATACACATGTGCACATCCTCTGTCAGGTAATTCCTATCATTACTCTCCTCTCTACTGTCTAATGATTAAAGAAGTTACTGCATCTGAAACTCACTCGATGATCCTTTTAAACTGTTCCCTTTCTCCATCAAAAGTGTTTGTGCTCTGTGCAATCTCCTTCATATACGCCAGTAGCTTTGTGCGCAGTGAACTGTCATGTCTAAAATCCTACGATGTATTCATACATACACTTAAACATTAACGGCCATGATGCAATCAAATACGTACATGTAAGCCAATAAGTATATACATATGTCTACGCAAGCAGTGCAGTGGAAGTGAGTATTGAATGCAACTTCAACTCACGGAATAAAACTTGTTGACCCATATTTTGAAAGCATTTAAGCATCTTAATCTCTGTGCCACTGGTGTTCTTCCCTAACATTGTAAAGACATAACAACAGTAGCTGATGACTGAGACAGGTATGTATATGTTAGGTAGACAATCCAGTGAGAACGTACTTCTGAACCTTGTCTGTTGTTTAACCAGAACCTGTGTGATTCAATCAAGGCATCCATCACTTCATTCCCATTTGTAAAGAGATGATAAGTGATAAGAAATGTCCTCACGTAGTCTGTGGTTGGCGGGTCAGTTAGAAAGTTGAAAAGCTCAGAGATGGAGTAGCCCTTCCTCGGAAGGGAGGTGGTGGAGAGGGTGAGGGAGGAGGGAGGACTGGATACAACAGAAGTCAGGGAACCAATGGACACAATTGAGTTTGTCCTGTCCAGCTTTCGATTCATCTACACAAATAAGTTTATATAAATAATCTTGATATAATTCTAACAGTCAGTCCTAATTTTTGTAATAAGTGGCAACCATTCCTACCTGGGGGGTTGAGGTAGGAGAGCTGGCTCGATAAGCTAAGCCACTTGAAATCACTGAGTTTATGGAATATGTAGAAAGTGATCTTCTGAGGCGAGAGTTTGAAGCAGGATTGTCTTTGGAATGAGGAACAGATTTCGGCTGAGCATCAAGGATGGCTTTTCTAAGCGTCAAGACCCAGGTAGTCCTAATGTCAGCATTCTTGAAGTGCAGAACAACACCAGATCTGGGTCCTCCTGGTGAATACAGCTTCAGAGAGAGATGACTGCACTCTATAGAAATGTGAATATATATTAAAAAATGGAAAATGAAATAACTTTTAAAGGATAAGTTAATAAAAGGAAGTCTATTTTATAAGGAAAGGAAATCATATATCTATTCACTATAGAGCGGGAGTGAGTAACAAATCTTACGTCATATGAATACGTATACAAACATATGAGAAGTATCCATTCAGAGCAGGAAATGAAACAATTTGAAAATTGAATTGTATATATTATTTTAAAGAACACAAATGTATGTTCACATTAATGTAAACAAGTTTTCCTTTGTGCACTTGTGTACACGTGACAACGAACCTGCCATAAGTCCTCCATATACTCGGCCATCAATGGACACATATTCATAGAGAGAGGCACCATATAAGGGAAAGAGGTTCTGATGGTGCTAAAGTGACACAAAGGATGAACCGAAGCACATAATAGAGACACAGCCTTATATCAGATACTATTGCATCATACACACACACACTTGCATCATACACATACAAACTTGCATCATATACATGTACACAAGGCTACCTTATCCTTTCCAATGACCACTAGAGCTGTGTCAAAGAGATGAAGTCTGACTGTCTTGTACTTAATGGTGCTCTTCAAAGATGAGGTTAAAGGTACTTTCACTAAGCCACTTGTTTCTAAAAGCAAACATCATATAGCTATATATAGTACATCCATCTTCCTAACAGAGTCACTGACAGAAGCTTATACATATATTATGTGTGTACGTAGCTACCTTCCCCAATAATGGTGCTGGGGTCTACGTACCTTCCCTAATAATGGTGCTGGGGCCTACCTTCCCCAATAATGGTGCTGGGGCCTACGTACCTTCCCCAATAATGGTGCTGGGGCCTACCTTCCCCAATAATGGTGCTGGGGTCTATGTACCTTCCCCAATAATGGTGCTGGGGCCTACCTTCCCCAATAATGGTGCTGGGGTCTATGTACCTTCCCCAATAATGGTGCTGGGGCCTACCTTCCCCAATAATGGTGCTGGGGCCTACCTTCCCCAATAATGGTGCTGGGGCCTACCTTCCCCAATAATGGTGCTGGGGCCTACCTTCCCCAATAATGGTGCTGGGGCCTACCTTCCCCAATAATGGTGCTGGGGCCTACCTTCCCCAATAATGGTGCTGGGGCCTACCTTCCCCAATAATGGTGCTGGGGCCTACCTTCCCCAATAATGGTGCTGGGGCCTACGTACCTTCCCCAATAATGGTGCTGGGGCCTACCTTCCCCAATAATGGTGCTGGGGCCTACCTTCCCCAATAATGGTGCTGGGGCCTACCTTCCCCAATAATGGTGCTGGGGCCTACCTTCCCCAATAATGGTGCTGGGGCCTACCTTCCCCAATAATGTGCTGGGGCCTACCTTCCCCAATAATGGTGCTGGGGCCTACCTTCCTTGATGATGTTGCTGGGGCCCGTTAACAACAAGGCAGCAGGAGGTCCAATGGCCTTGATGATCATACTTATCTTTTGTCTCTTCTCTAAGGGACTAGGTTGATTGTTCAGTTGCTATGGTAACAGATAAAAGAAGCCCTCATATCAGAAGACACATAAGGACAAAATATACGTATCTAAAACATATACATCTATGTACATACAAATCTAATAAGCTACGAATATGATTAAGCTAGATTCGTACTGTGTACACTTTAGGATATGCCTATGTTCATATAAGTCAGTATGACTGTAAGTTGACACACAAATCTTTCATGGCCGCACTGCACTCTACATTTGTGCGTATATATTCTGTTTCTTTGTACTTATACTCACAGCAATCAGAGACCTCAAGTCAGAAACGCAACTCTGAAGGGGGCAGTGGTCCTTGTGGACCTCATCAGTAAAGTTGACTATGGTCTCCAGTTTCTCCAAATACTCATACAACTAAAGGAAGAGAAATAGATAGCCAACGTGACAGGTTTCAGTCTACCATTTGATCTTAAAATTAAATAGATAAGCTTCCTATCTGAAAGTAACATTAGAACTGTTTAAAATTAAAATTCAATTTTAAACTTTTTAACAGGGTAATCTATTTACAGTACATCCATGAAGAACTATACAACTGAATATATAACTTTATTAGATCAAATGTACCAGTATATAGGACAAGGTCACAATTTAAAAGGTAGAAAACACCCAACCACAAATTAGAGCTGTGGTACATACAAGTTTTAGCATATACGTATATAGAAGTCCCTATCCCAGTGATGTGACTATTACATGTTGTTCAATTCAGTCTCTACAATAGGAACAGATGTGCATGACTAATTGATTTCCCCACCTACCCTTTCCTGCGGCTTCATTAAAAGCTTCTTCAACTGCCTTCCTCTGGAGTCATGACCCTTGTGCCATTCCGAGAGGAACTCCACAAAACTCTCATTGTTCAGACACGCATCCAATGGCGAGTCCTACAAAGATCAAACATACACTAGTTCACTAGCTAGATAATGTACTGATGTGCTACCTATATTATACATAACCTATGACCTAAATACTATATTAATATGAGAAAATATCACATTCAGCAACAATGGCATGAAGGGGAATATCATTGTTCAAAATATAATTTGCTAAGTTCAATCAATCAGAGATTATGTCATATTGACATAATTCAATACAGTGATAAATCAAAGGGATTTTCCTTACAATAACACCAATTGATAACCTACTTGTTTGGCATGTCTTCTCTTCAGTGTGAGGAAGTCCCCATAACACTCCAGTAAAGGAATCATGGACCTAAATACATTTCCCACAAGGGGCACTGTCTGGCTACAGGCCTGACTAAGCAGTAGCACAAAGCTCTGGTGAACAACAAGCAAGGTCTCACTAGAACAAGAGAAAGAGTTGGGCAATCGATATAAGAGCTAAGAACTACAGAACCGATTATAATACTACTGTTGTGTTGAGGTGATTATATACACATACGTACAGTATGTGCCCAAATAATTCCTAAAATATGTTTGAACTATATTAGTCACTGCATTAAGGCTTAATGAACTACCAACACTTATAGGAAAATGGTGTTTTCAAAGATACTGCAATCACTTTTAATGTTGTACAAGTACAGTAAAAGTAGGCAATTCAACTCTTCTGTGACAGCCATATTGAGGTAGTTCTTACCAGTTGAGAAATAGTGCTTCCATGTCTTCCATTGTCAATGAAACGAGTCCGCTGCTTACTGCCAAATTCAAGGAGTGCTTGTAGTTGTACACAAGGGAGTATAAAGACCTCACGTAAGCCCTCTCACTGAGATACAGGTCTCTGATAGCCTGCAGAGATGCGGCAAGAGGAATGACATGTGAATACATGTTTTGTAAGTATAATGACACAGGTTATGCAATACGTACACTTGTGTAGGTACATATATGAAAGTGGAATCTCATTAAAGTCTGAATAAGACAGACTCAAAACAACGAGATTCTACTAAACAATGTGCACCTACTCAGTTGCCTAGTTGCCTAGTTACCTAGTTACCTAGCTACCTTTGAACATGGGTAAGCTACATACAATCATAATATAGTATTACCAAGGGGTTTAGTTATGAAACGCTTATCTTGACAAGTGTTAACATACTTTCAGATTCAACAGATAACATGTAAAAACAGGCTACATACATTAGCTTGCAGATACACTCAATTACACTACAACTATAAAGTACACATGACGATATATAATCATCTCATGATAAGAAGATACAATAATGCATTACAACTATAGTACATACAAATAAACAGCATCAGTATAAATATACGTAGTACACTGCATCTATACAAAGCCTTACTTTTGATCTCTTCTGAACTCTAGCTATCATAGATGATTTCTGTACAGAGCGATAGGCATTGATCCAGAGAGATCTAATGTGTTTTGCATTCATTCCTTCACTTTCCTGTAACACACGTAATAATGCTACAATCACACACACTACGTACTATATTATGTTATTTATTGCCACATGGTTTCTGATAGAAATAAAAACATAGCAGCATATTCATACAATGTAAACAAATAATCTCAAATGTGTAGTCTAAAGCATAAATATGCAAAAAATATTTGATTTATCCATAGTTGTATATACGCATATATGTAGAATTATAATTTACTGAGTGCATATGTAGGTATGTTTTTAGTTGAAAGACTGACTTAGGGAAACTTTTGGTACTTTTATTTTCCATGTAAACAAAAGGGAATATAATAATAAGCATTTGCCATACAGTTCTGACCAGTTCTGACAATAGCTTACATAAACAAACCGCAAATGTTTGTAAATTAAATAAAATGGAATGCAGCTACTGGACCAACAACTCTCTATAATGGCTACACATCAGTAGATTGATTACCCAGTAAGAGCGTACACTACTTTAGAATGTGCCAACTCCCACCTCTAGTATATAGATGTAACTAGAAGAATAGTCATTCTCTGCCTTCCTTAAGATAGTCAGCAAATTCCACAGACACTGAATTAATCTTTTAACTCAGCTTATTAGCAGGGAAAACTGACTTTGGGTTAATTTCAACAGTCACATTGTAAGACTTCCAAACTTTTACTTAGATCAGCTAAAAGGTTTTATTGTCACATTAATAATCCAATCAAGTTCAGATAATGCAGATGCAAATGTGTTTAGGACTGCTTCAAGATTATCAACTACAACAGCTACAAAGTATTCCTGAGATCTTTTAAGTCTAACATCAGCAGTATAAGATTAAGCACATCAATGTCTTCACACACTACTTAGTATGGCTTTGGAGTTCCCCACTCACCACACACCTGCTGCCATAGCAACCAACACTTTTCAGATCTCAGATAGATAGTACCATCACCATACAAGAAACTGATCAGATGTGGCATCTTATTTATTAATATTTTTAAATATCCCTTAAAATTAGGCCCATTAAGGAGAGTACCAATTAATTGCAAGCTCTACAGGCCTGATATATACAGTTTCAGAAGTCAAATCAGGCCACACACAAGACTTACCATTGCTTTGGCAGATGGAGTGTGGCAGGGAGTGAGGGCAGCTGATTTATTAGATGTCAGAGAGATGTCTGGAACAGGGTGACCGAGGCCGTGAAATGGAGACACCTTCTCCCTTGGTCTCTCTCTGGCTCTTTCAAGTTGCCTAAACCTCTTTAAAATCTCCTTTGGAGAAGAAACGTCTGTTTGGGGCTTGTTTCTCTAAAGAAATCAAGGTGTGACATAGTGAAACTATAGTAGCAGTGCACTCTTAAGGCAATAACATATGAGAACTTTTATAAAACTGAAAGGAACTAAATTCCACAATATATATAATAACATTCATCCCAGCATACTGCATGCCAAAAGAGGTTTCAATATTTAGGCTAAACAACATCTAGGTCAACTTCACAGGATCCTTTGATACAAAGAGAAGATATTGTGTTTCAACTATACATCAAGCAAAGTGCCAAAAACACCTTCTTTCTCAACTGGATTACTCTTCAGGATAACTTTTTATACAATACATATTACAAGCTCTCAAATACTTACTAGTTCAAAATGCCTACTGCTTTAAATGCTCTGTCTATAAATACCAATTACACCCAACTTCCTAAATGGAAGCTTTTATTTACACTATAGTTTAAAGTAGTATAAATAGTCTACTGCAAGGAAATTGCTCTATACATAAGTATATGTACACTTCCTGATGGACATTTGACATATTTAACTACCCATATACAAGCTTTAAGTGCATCATGCATGGGCTAATGGGCTAAATAATCTGGTGTCAGTTATGCATTTTACACCAGACATGCTAAATAGATGAAGCACTTGTGGTTTGTTATCACAATTAAAGACATAATAAAGTAACAGACAGAACACATCCAACATTCTTATTGCAGCCATGTTTATGTTTACTTGTATAGTATTCCTACCTTCACTTCCTCTTCCAAGAGATCAGAGACTACAACACTACATTGAGAGAAACCAGATTTTAATTATAATTTTCAAAATTTTACTTCAGAATCTGCTTCCTACAAATTGTGTTGGGAATTCTGATCAAACTCTACCAAATATTGAAAATGTACCATCAGATGTGAGAAGGTGTTCCCATGGTCTGGTAGCCCAAGCATGAATAATGTAATCCGCCATTTTTCTTACATGCTATGTACATATACTTTAGAGTAAAGGCCTATAGGGAACTAAACCTAGTGAGAGCTTTGGATGAGGATATAAGAGTTTCTACTTCTCTTCTTCTCCACTGGGCCAGACAGCAGTTTCTGGAAATTCCACCCTTCATTAGTGACCCTTGGAATCTTTGTCTTCTTTGTACTCTCTGTACTAAATCTAGGACCAGTATATACACAATTTTGGATATGATAAAGGTAGACATTGTAACTGTCAAGAGAGACTTGATTGCAAACATAGAGCAACACATAAACTGGTTTTCATTGTTACATAATACAAATCAGCCAGGGTCAAATAAGGAGTGGCTTGGTGATCCATTGTGTATATACACACATTACAAAACCAGGTGTGTGTTCTTCAGGAGTACAAGATATAGCACACCAAATGTTATTGAAATGGCTTTCAGATTTGAAAATTGTATACATTTCAAGTCAGTTATAATGTGCATAATAATATTATAATATGCACATACATACATATAATAGTGTTATAGAAAGATACCACAAATATTACTGATAAACTTGCTAAAGAGTTGAAAGATAGGTTTAATTACATATTTGTATATGTACATATGTAGAAGGACTGACTTCCTGTGTAATGTATGTGTTTGGAGTGAATACACAGTGTTCCAAATGGAAATAAACACATGCAGAAACTATCCACAGATTGGACACCTAAGTCACATGACATCACATGACATCACATGACATCACATGACATCACATGCCCTAGCAACAGTAGATGTTTGATGGACAACAATGTAATGTTTAGATAATAACAGTGATATCCCACAATCTGATTCCACAAACTGTGACCAGTGATTAACAAAACAGATCTCACTTCACTGGACTTGTGAAATTTCTGTTAAATTACTTAGAACATTCTCTATATGACTACCCCAACAATTGGTATGGCAAAACAAGTGGATAGATTATTATACTTAATTATACTTTAAAACGAACATGTAACACTAAATTTACTTCTTGATTAAATCTAATTACAACTAATAGATATGGGGATCAGGAAATTGAATGATTACCCTTACCCATCAAATTTACACTTATATAATGGTTGGTAAAGGAAGGTTATTGAATTAGGCTCCTCTGTCACAGTTGGCCCACAATAGAGAAATGGACAATTATTCATTCTTAAATAATTTACGTAAATTAATTGATCTCAGTACGCTAAGTGATTCTGAAGGTCATTGTAGTTAAAAATAAGACTATACCATTCTCATACATGTAGGATTGTTAATGGTCGCTGCTGACTTGCATACTAAAATCTGTTAACTTGAAACATCAGCCTCTAAAATACTATGCACACACTTATACCTATGGCATATACACAATAATGTCTAATTTTGTATATATATATATACGTAGTCTGTTTTTTCCTGCCTGGTTAAGTAACTATGGTAACTGATTATGTTGACTAATGGCATACATTGGTCAGTACAACAGTCTTACCCAACATTTTTCATCTTTTCAATCCAGTTAGTCCATTTCTCTTGTGAAGAGGGACAAAAGGTAATCTCACAGCTATCCACTGTCTTGAGAACCAACCCTAAATACAACTGGAGACAAATTACATTAGTGTAAATTAGGTGTGACTGCAGAGTTATGACTATTTTGTTAACATACTAATACCACCTATTTCAAATAAAATTGTACTCCTAAAACACATTGTGTCACTTTTCACTGACAGGTGTTTGTCAAGCCTATATAGGGCAAGTAAATCAAAAGGTTTTAATATGATTATAGCTTGTTAGAATAGTCACAATGACTGGAATATAGTTGTGATGACCTACAAGTTAAACAAAGACAGTATTGAAAATTTATATATTATTTATGATTAAAAACAGCTTAATACCCATTCAGCATATTCAAGGGATATCTCATGATAACAGTAGATGGGATAATAAAGTGATAAGCAATAAAAATGGCCTTCCATATACAGCTTACACTCTTGTGACACTATAGTGACTTCATATATTTGTAAAAACTACATTGCTCTACACCCACTCTGTAGGTGGGACAATTCACAAGAGGGAGAAGGTATTGGTGAAGTTAGTAGGATAATAAAATTCTAAACAGAGAGGTTATTATGACTTTAGAGTTTTGATAATCATTTTAAGTCTTGGTTGATGTCACTAATTTGTACATAAATAGTTGTTTAATGAGCTCAGCTCTTCAGTGGAATTTATCAACACAAAGTCCTGAACACAAATACCACTCTAGCTCCTTTGATATCACATACTAACTAAAAAGTTCTAGGAAGTCATTACATATGTTGACATAAATATTGTATTTGCATATATGCATACATATGCAAATACCTTACTCCTATTTTGGAGATAGAATGTCAATATTTAGTAATAACATTAACAAAGTTGAACTTCATAAGTAGATATGGTAAAACAACCATATCCATATACAATTGCAACCACCTTAATAAGTAGTCTCACACAGCCAGATCACTATCTTGTCCCTCTACTAGTATGGACTAATATTAAACTGGGAGATATCAACTGATGATACTTCTATCAACTTAAAGTTACAAAAGAAAAATTATCAACAATTAGTACACTTGTATAAAGTCTCACTTACTATGAAGTTGCAATTTACACACATAAGCATGGCTGTGAGAAAACCTGCTCCCTCAAGGTTAGTGAGACTGACACGTCTTATGAAATTATTAGCACAAAAAATGTGTCTGTGTCATGAGATGATCAAAGTGAGCAATTATAATAGACGCAGCCAAATGATTAATTAAGTACAGAGACCATGCTATTTGACAATAGCTTTAAAACAATATATGGAATAAGAATTTTTAACAGAGCACTATATAGGAAATTAAAGAGATATGTATACAACTACAAATTGCAGATTATTATTGTTTGACCAGGAAACCCCATCAGCTCATAAGGCGCTGGGGGACCTGGGGGAACTGGAGAAATACACTATCAATTAGGACTTCACAGTTAATATATATATAGAATATGCATTGTATAATTATATCTTGGTAAGCTATACATACGCAATGCAAGCTGCACATAACATTTACCGTACGCGTATGAATAGAATATTAAGGCTTCGAGTTGCCGATTCCTAATAACATTAACAGCCCATCTGTATTGCAAATATGTAGGAAACCCTATTCGATAAGCCTTCGAGTAGGCAGGTTATGTCCTTTACAGGCTCACCTTTCCATCCATGCCCTTCTCGTCTGCAAATAGTCTGCGATGATCCTTCATCAAAGAGCAGTGTCGCGACAGTAAGAACGAGGCATTGAAGGACAGAGAATCGTTCCTTTCACACAGGAAGACCACACTACCACAAATCCACAACCTCTGTCGTTCCTTAGCGACTGGCGAAGCTAGAGCTCTGGCGGATCCCTCTTTGATGTCGCGCTGCTTCCAAAGACGATACAGCTCCATGTTGTGTAGTATCTGTGTCGCCTTCATAATAAGGCCGCTGCGGTCTCTAACTTAATATAAATAGGTTATATCTCAGAACGACTAATAACCTGATAGCTTGCGATTAAGAGATTAACTTCCTGTAAATGCGTTTTTATCTCTACTATACCCGGAAGCTATTTTCAAGGCAACCTTCACAACAATAAGACCATTTCTGTGGTAATCTCCAGAAAAGGAGACGTTACCATTTGAGGAACAAATGTTTTTAATACAAAGGTTAACACCATCTATAGCTAGGAGTCTTCCCACATATTGACAAATTTAAGTTTCACAAACATATCACACAATATACAATATACAGTCCATGTGATGTATTTAAAGGTGATATATTAGATTGGTATTACAGAAAAAAAAGAAATATTTATATCATAGTTCTGTGGGTAATGCTAACACTCTCCAATAGTGAAAAAAGTATGTATTTGAGGAAATAAAACATTTTAGAGTATAGAAAACTCTCAGTCATCATCATCACTGCTTGTATTTGTAGAACCATCCATCTGAGCAAGGGGCTTATAGTCAACTTCTTCTATATCAGGACCACCCCTGTGTCTGCACAGCCTATAAATACCAACAACTATGAAGTAGAGCCCCGCTACCACACTAAGTATGAAGGCAACCCAGCCAATAGAGTAGGACCAACCGCTCTTCCTGTATTCTGAGAATGTGCCACTGTAGGCAGCCAGGCCTATCATCAGCCAGACACCTGAGGATATAGGGAAACACACTCACTGATGAACTGATTGTAACTTGATACACATATAAAGTAACATGAAACATCACAACCTGGCATAGTGGGCAGCATAAATAAATTTACCTTAATACGTATGTCACATATCACAATTCTACCAAAGCCATGCCACAACACAATAGCCACATAATATTGCACATATGCAGCAATGAAATACAAATATTCTATATAATTCATTATTATACACAGTAAAATGTGGAAAAAAAAAACAGTTTAATAATTAGATATGTCATGACTTATTCAGGAAGGTATGATTAGGTGGTTCTCACTGGCTGATGAAACTGTTCCAGCCCCCAGGGACACACCCAGAGACACTCAGGGATACTTCAGGTGTGTAGTCTGGTATCTTTACATACCAATTTACACAGCCTTTCATCAATTACAGGACACTGTCTGGACAACCTTTAACAACTCCTCCTCCTTAATAGGGATCCCAGGCTGGTGACCCTTAGCACATCCCAAACAGTTATGGGACACAAACAGAAAAGCTAGTCCTGTGATATTTTAGAATGCCACACCAAAGTATATTTCCACACACCAAAATATTAACCATATATGGTAGCCAAACACTTCATCATTAAGGACTACACTATTAAACTTAATTACCCTGAAGAAATATGTTATCATTAAAATATTAATTAAGACCTCTGGAAGACAGTTTAAAGTTACAGATTTCAAGGCTCTGTTACGACACACTAGCGTAGTGATAGTCAAACCGCAAGTGTTTTCTTCATAGAATGGTACAGCCAAACACTATTAACCCTTTGTCACATCAGGTAGACAGTCAACATTATTGGTTAGCACTCTCTAGTATGCTAGACGTTTTATAAATATATGACTTGAGAATCAAGGGGTCTAATCCTACACTATATACTGTTATAATTAAGTGACCTACCTTCACCTACTAGCAGCCAGGAAGTCTAGGAGAGGACTGTAGAGCTAGTGACTGGAGTGTAACAGTTAGTTTCACCTGTTAACCAACAGTGACTGAACATAGACTTGAAAAGACTTCAAAAGCCGTGCAAAATGAGCACATCCAATGTACTGAAAAACTGGTAACCACTCAAAACCACAACTTCTGGACAATCACAACAACATGTTTTAGCAGTCATTTAACAAAAAGACTTATAGAGTATTTTATATAGAAACACATATTAAACTAACTGTATAAATGATGCATTTAAAAGAGCATATACAATAGAGGCTGAACAGTGATGTACATATTAATATATAGATATCATATATACTGACATCATTATCATCTACTCTATGACACCATTAACAGGGTCACTTTAGAAATAACAAGATAAATAAGAGAGCTGACTGTACAACCTGTCAGAACTGAGCTCAGTGGGAACAGACAGAATAATATATACTTTAGTTGTGTAGAACATACTGGTAACTGAAATGTAGCACTCCTTACATCTGATCCCATACCTACCTACATGAAAAATCTAAGATACCATTTTCCTACATGCTATGCCTATTCTGTAAAATATTATTGTATTGCTGTGTGCCACGAGAACAATATTGAAATTAAACAGATAACTCCCTTGGAAAGTGCTATTAAATTATGAAGTGTAAACACACGCAAATATGTCCATTATTCCCTTTAGAAACTTGGAGGACACAAGGAGGTATGAAATCAAAAGACAAACAAAAGCGCTACACCTCTCTGTAACCAAACCAATGGAAATCATAGGAAATTATACACACACACATACACACACACACACACACACACACACACTCACACACACACACACACACACACACACACACACACACACACACTAAAACCCCTTGGCTGATTAATATGTGCCCTGTTTAATTGTGAAATAAAAGTTGTGTCTAAATCAACAGTTTTAGTATCAATTCCCTACAACAACTAAACACTACTACATGTTCCTTCTTCATTAGCCAACAAATTGTAGCAACTTTACTCTTAGTACTTCACAAAACATTGTTCCTTCTACAACATTCTCTAGCCTGATGACCTGGTAGTGTAGATTAGGAGGGGAATCCATCTACATTAAATATTTCATGAATGTAAAACATGTTGTATCCGTCACACTCATTTGTATAATCACTTTGATCCAAGTGTAACGATCTGCTACAAAGTCAACATCAAGCAGAGGTGACATGTAGGCATGTAACATCAATATAAGAGATTATGTTCACCAGAATTACAGGAATGGAATGATTTCAGTTAACCTTTGGAGCATCCATTCCCTAAGACTAACCACAGAAACATAACGTAACATCAGAGATTAAGTACGCACATATAATCTGTTTTGTACTACAGGAAAATGGACGTGAGGGCAATTCCTCAGTGACCCAAGCTAGTCATAAGGATTATGATCCAGTTTACACAAGCTAACAATGTTAAAAACCTCAGCTACAAAACACACTGCATACAATTACAAAACACTGCTACTTTGACAAGCGAAAATGTTAAACAGATGGAACCAAAAGAGGGCATATCAACTTACAGAAAATGACTTTATAAGCTACTGTTAAGTTTAGTGTATCACATACGGTTCACCTTTGCCAGTCACCTATGATATATCTTTACCACAAAGGAGAGGCTGTACTTTGTTCTGTATGTCCTTATTAAGCCATGCAATTGGATAAACTGTACATTATGAAGCCTATGGTGGTTGCCTGGGAACGGGGTGGTTGCCTGGGAACGGGCTGATACAATAACCAGCAATGAATGGATGGCATATCCCAAAAGTATATTCCATCAATTCATATTCCCTAAAAGTGTGTATGAAGAGGCAAAAGCCATATTATCTGAATGTTGCAAGTCAATAGAGTTTCTCTGTCTGACATTTCAAGAGGACTGCTGAATACAGCACTAGACACACATGACATGTGCTCCAGGTCCTTTATGATTCACTAGACTGAGGTGGTGCCTTTTAAATAGAAATTTATATTACTCTCTCAGTGTACAAGAGCTATCAGCACATCATTAAGGAGAGTTTGCTAAATTCAACATAGGTACTTTCCTACACTTTGAGTTAAGATCACACCTCTGATTAGTAAAATCACAAAAACAATATAATCTGGATTATGCTGCCTGATTTCAAAGGTATAACTCGAATAATTAGCCTCAAATTTCACATTGGACAGAACGGCTCTTTTGTAATAAACACACTAAAATGTCATTGTTCTAGCTAATGCCTTTTCTCACTCAATAACAATACCATACTGGGATTGGGCAGTAAACATTCCCCAGTATACTGCCAATGAATACAGGTGTCTATATATGATAAGCTGAAGAATGTGGTGCGTATTTGGGGAGAACACACCTTCAACATATTGAGTACCTAATTGTGTATTTTGTTCCCTAAATCTCCTTTGACTTTCATGGTTCTCTAGTGACTGAAGAATTAAGGGTTCCTCTTTAAGAGACAAACCTTTCAAATTAAAGTGTGGTTTGACGCAAAACTTGGAGCCAAAAACAAATTTCAGTTTTATCAGAGAAAGCAAATGGCCGACCATTTGTGCTGTTATTTATCAATTTAAACTGTGATTGCATCATATCCCTTCTAGATAATAGACACAAAAATGGAACATTTAGAAGAGATTAATCTTTCCTGATCACTGATTAGTAGGATAAATTTGACTTTAATCAGCAGCACAAATCTCATAAAATGGCTGCTATCAGATGAGGTGTATTTCCCTATGCAATCACAGCATATGACTGCACATACCTTGACAGATGAAGAGCACTCCACCCGCAACCTGTACCTTTCTCATGATCTGGATCATCGAAACAATAGCAACAATGGCCGCCAGTACTCCACATACAAGAGCAAATGACATTAATACTCGAGTAGCAGTTAATGAAGCTACAAAATTGATAGGGAAAGTCTATTCATAAACTAACAAGGCGATAATTTAATATCGTATACTCTGTATAGTCGTGTAACGTATACTCAAGGGATGGACACAAATAATTTAAGCTTACTTTCGACGCCAGAAAGTGGTAAGCTCCAGCAGTTTCCTTTGGGGCCTTCCGTACAGTTTATCCATAGTCCTTCATGAGATTGGGAGTTATCTCTCTCGCTAGTAATCCAGTATTGAGTGCCAAACGCTATAACTGTCAGTGTTGCTATACTAAAGGAGATCAGCAATTCCATTAGGCGTACTAAGTGTGGCAGTGTTTCTCTTTTAAAATTGTCCCAACAGGTGACCAACGCCATTTTGTAGATTGTAATATTAGTGAACCACAAGTATCTCATACACACTCTCTCTAGCTATATATTGTCATACATGGATATCAAACATGCGGTAACCCTTTGCCTGTAAAAAGTGGCTCTTAAAGTATATTTATTTGTACTCAACTGCTACGTAGGCCTAGTTCTTGGTCTAAATCAGTGACCTCAGAAACTTGAATGTACCAGGAGTGTATTTTAATATGCATAATATTATGGTACATTAAAAATGTAGTTAGATAAAAGTGAGTTTGTTGTTATTCGATGACTCTTCCTCTTAAAAGAACAAGTAACTGTTGAGAAGTTTCACTTTTCAGGTTGAGCTGTTGTGTAGAAAGGCACATCAAAAGAGATACAGTTAATTAATTGTATAATAACCATACTAATTGATTTAGTAGCTATGTATATAGTGTCTATCAATTCAAAGGAAAGGCTTCCAATTATTCTAAAATCAGTAGATAAGGGAATACCTTTGGACCTCCTCAAACATGACATGCCAAATCTTAAGGGGTGAGCACATAGCATGACAGCACCCGATACACACTATACCCTAACCTAGGGTACAGTACAAATTGATATCTTGTATCAAAGACACTTTTACAATACTCTAGTTAATAATCATATGAGCCAGTTATAATAATAGTAATAATATAGCATACCAAGAAAGGTGAGATGTGCATCTAGTTGCTTACCGTGCAGCTTGAGTCGACCGTTCCATTCTATATAAGAATAGGATATAACATAGTCTGTGATTGGTCAAAATGGTATAGAATATGGAATCGCATGAGGACATTAATTGTAATATGTAGATAGTCGATATCTAGTAAACCTAGGTGTTATCCTCTATAACTGTAGGAACAGATTTCAGTTGACTGATTTCAAGAAGATTGGAACTGCAACTCACTCTCAAACCTTTTGGTGGTGCAAATGAGACGTTGACTAGTTTACTGGTGCCTCCCTCCACTGACCCCTAAAGGTAGCCACATAACAAACTCAAGAAAAATCTAAGATACCATTTTACTACATGCTATGCCTACTCTGTAAAAGAGCCTATAGGGGAGAGCTACGTATGGATGAAGATACAGGAGGCTTTTCTTCCTTCTTTTCCTTTCTTTCATCTTCTTCTCCACTGGGTCAGATAGCACTCCAATACACCATTTTCCTACATACTATCCATTCTAGTGTAAAAGGTCTATAGGGAACTAAACCTACGTAGTAAAAGCTTTGGATGTGGATACAATAATCTTCTCTTCCACTGGGCCAGACAGCTGTGTTCTGGGACTACTACCCTTCATCAGAGACCCTGAAAGTCTTTCTAAAAGTCCCTTAGATCCTTCACACATACACTAGTTAGTTATATCAGATGTAGGTGTACATGAGAGGCTAGCTGTATAGGAACCTTGATAGGGTTGATAGTGAAGTGCTTGGCATCAGGTCCTTGTAGTGTTTCAAAGGAGAACTCCCCACCACTCTATGTACGTATATATAGTGACACATGTCATTCTTATATAAGCAAGCAGCTCTACATATGTATGCACATACTGATACATACATACATATCTAGATATATGGAGATCAGTATTACACACATTATAATACAGGAGGGAACTACTTCATATTTCACAAAAGCAACACACTTAATTACGTATGTTCTACTGAGAGATATAGTAGGATGATATATGTGCGAGAAATATCATATACAGTTGACCAGTCATGAGGTGAATACACTTTGGATGAAGCATTAATTCAATTAATGTTTGCAATAAGTCACACCTCCGTACAGGACTCTCCAGCTGCACCCTCTACACACTGTATACTGCATTCCTTAAACATAAAGACGTTGAGGTAGGTACAGAATTATATGTAGGATGAGCTGATTATTTAGGCCGATGTGACTGGCCTACTTAAGCTTGTACTCCCCTGAGTATTAAACAAGCATACTCCTCTCAACCTACCCATTCTAAAGGTGTTTGCCAGGTTGCCATGGACTGTATTAGGTAATACGTATACATAGCACATTAAAGAGGTTCTACAGTCAATGCGATAGATCTATGCATCTGTTAAAGAAAGATATTAATTGGTTTCCCAGTATCATTGCTCAGCGGTTAACGACAGTGCTGACACTTGGCATTAGTTTGTGTCGTAGCTATTCACCAAAGATCTATCAGTATTGTTTTGACAGTGATCTACACTAGCTAAAGATATCTGTAACTGTATTCATTTATCCACGTACGCAAATCTGTAAGGCAAGAAGGCGCAATGTATATCAATATACTTCTATTACCTTGGTACTGGTATTATACTGTATGTATATATGAAATATTACACCTACATGAATGTGATGACCAGTTCTCCCCCGGTCTCACCTTCTTAGCAGTGCTGGAGCTGGCGGTACCCACAACAATGCACTGCTCAGTAACTGAAGCAGTATCATCTCTCAAGCACCAAACAAATGATAGGCCCAACACCTTTTGATCTACACCATGGAGGGAGGCAGAGAAGATCTGGTCTAAAATATACGTATTGCACAACACTCATACATACGCAGATGCATAGCAAGATATTGTGGAATAGAGAAGTGAGTGTTGAGATGTATACATGTATAGTGTATAGCAGATTTGGCATACTTTTGTTGCTGGATGGTAAGAGTGATTCTGGTACTGCACTTGTAGTATGCTCTAGTCTGGCAAACATTGTGGAACTCCATGCTTGTCCAAGTACAACAAACATGAACAATGACTAAATGAACATGGAAACAAGACTTAACTATATACATGAGACTTACTTTAGCACTACTGCTATATACATATGTATACTTGGTCAAGTTAGGCCCCTCAAAATAACAGGACACAGGAATATCTTACTTTTCCATTGATGAATACTTTAGCTCTAGTACAATACTGCAAACTTGGGTGATCAGGGTGGAAGGACACTTCAATGGCTTTGGCAGTTGCTAATTAAGAAAGCATACTTTAAATATTAGCATACAAATGAGTGTGCATATATAAACAGTGCACATAAAGATTGCATGTATGTAAACAGTATATGTTATGATTGCAAGAATATAAACAGTAAACGTGTAGACATTCATATCAATCTTACTGGTATTCAACTATATACGTACGTACGTATATCCATATATACACAGGTTTTTGCATAAAAGGCAGCGTCATCTTACCGGGTTCAATTTCCCCTTTGGTGGGATGGCACTGGAATACAGGTGATCCACTAAGATTGCACACCCCTACACAGCACAGACTGTATACATACCACACCTATCTATTCATCTATCTGAATTAAAGGTTACCATTTGTACAACTACATTACCTGGGTTGTCAAAACTTCCATTTTCCAAATTAATTGCAAATGTAATGGCCTGACTCATGTTATTGCAGAGCTACGTATATGTAGATAATATGAGCATTTAGCTTGATAGTATACGTAGGTAGATAGAAATGCAGTATTTAGCTTGATAGTATAGATAGATAGAACTACAGGATTTAGCTTGATAGTATAGGTAGATAGAACTACAGGATTTAGCTTGATAGATAAAACTACAGTATTTAGCTTGATAGTATAGATAGATAGAAATGCAGTATTTAGCATAATATTTTGTATTTAGCTCAACTCATTGGAAACATGAACTTTACAAACATTGTTGCACGCTATTCTGACTAAAATCAAACATTTACTATTGTGACTAATATGCAGAGCTATGTATGTATGTAGATGCTAACATCTTTGCATACCAATGCTATACACGTGGTCCATAGGCAGTCATTCATTGGATTACCTTGATAGTGGTGGACATTTTATCCCGGGCTACAACACATCCAAAGTCAATTGCCTCCTTCTCCACTCCCTCCAGTGTCACACTGCACAGTATTCCCTGGCCCGTTAACAGCAGCTTGAGGTGAGAGTTCTCAGAGTACTTAAAGTGTACCTGTTCATGGAAGATGCCTGCTTCAGGAGGACTGAAGGAGAGTACCAGAGGTCCAACTGCTCCTGGGGCCAGTGGCCTAAGAGCGTTGACAACCTCAAAGGGACCCAGGACATTAAGAAATGGAGTGGATATGTCAAGAGCTTGGTCAGAAATATTCTTAATATATACCTCCTTTAACGTACGTTCACCTGAGGAGGAGGACGGAAGAGACAACTCAAAGAGCACAGAAATCTGATAAATAAACTTAAAATATGTAATTTTAATTGCTATGCTTGACTAGTGGAAGTACATCACTAAATACATACCTACTCCTACTTTACACACATATAGGTATGTTGTATGTATGTACACGTAATCAACTGTACCATACAGATGGTATGTACGTACGTACACCCAGTCTGATTGTGCATTCAGGAGTGTTGCACATGATCAACTTGTACCTGCAATGAGGCTACCAAACTCCACTCTGGTGCTCCCATTATCGGACACAACAACCAGAGAGGGACGAATGACCCTCACATCCACGTCCAGAAACACTACATCCTCCTCCCTAAAGATATGAGAGGAGAGGGAGAGGTGTGAAGAACTAAAGGAGCTAACGAGAGTGACACAAGAAGGCTCTTAGTTAACCTGTATGAGACTGACTGGCCGGGAGAGGGTGAAGGGGCGGTGCTGTCACCATCAGTACCAGATGAGATGAAGCACGGTATCCTAAAATGGTGTTCTTGTGTGACAAAGGTGGTCAAGAGGTTTAGCTGAGCGGCAGACATGTAACTCTCTCTGTAAGGCACATCAAGCACAAATATGCAACACGTGTATGAACGCTGTTGACACATAAACCACAACAGACAGTATACAGATTATGGTTGTTAGCACATTAAGTAGGTATGTTATTAACACGTCTGTCCTTGAGTTGCACTGCTTACATCAAAATGCAAACTCACTTGTCAATTATAGGGACAGCACCTTGATTGGTCTGAGAGATTTGCCTCTCGGCAGGAATCTGACCACTTTTGGGAGGAATGGACTTTCTACCTTTTCTCTATGCATACAAACACACAAACAGAGAGAAATGCACAGGCCAGTGTTACCTTTCAGCAACAGCTTGTACAAGTACACAGAGGTAATTTGATTTGTAGGAATGCCCAAAACATATATAGTCAATATACATAGTTATATTAACCAAGATTGTGGACCTAAATAGAGGGTGATCCAACTCACTGTTACTTCCTTTTGAGCTTCTTCCTCCCTTTTCTGTCTCTCCTCCTCCTGCTTCCTTCTCTCCTTCTCAAGGGCAGCGTCTGCCAATCTCTGAGCCTCAGCCGTAATGTCCTCCTTATGAAGCTTTGGGTGAATGTCAAGTTGTACCAGCTTCTTCTGCAACAAGCAACCAGACAAAGTGAGATGTGGGCGCATTATACAATACATTATACGTACACAATACATTATACAATACATTATACGTACACAATACATTATACAATACCTACTAATTGATTTAAGGTACATATCCTACGTACATAATTACATTAATTTGCCACAAAACTCTAAACCTATGTCTTGACTAATTTAATATGAGGGTGCTAATAAAAGATGTAACTTCATTAACGATAAGATACTACAGTGCAATGCACCTTTAATAAGTACAATGTTCAAGTGACCAAAACATTAGAGTGGTTGTGTACCTCTTTCTCTCTTATCACACCAGATGTTGGACTTAGAGTAATTGGTGCTCCTTCTGGTACTTTGAAGTCAAACATTAGTGATGGACTTTGTCCTCCCGACTGCCTCTTTGTGTACTCCAGCTGCACCGTCACTGTGGCACTACTGTAAAGTGGGACCTCACTGATGTACACCGCATTGGACAACAGCTTCACAGGAGGGTCCACACCGTATCCCTTGCAAGGAACAGTGTAATTCCTACATCATCAAGATGGATCAAGTTATGTATGAATGCAATATGTATGTACTATATATGCATATATGTATCTAGATATGACACTACTTATACGTACTTCTATATATATACAGTATATACGTACGTATATGCTGTATCAACACTAGGTACTATGTACTTGGTATACGAGATGGAGGAGAGGAGATGGTGTAGAGTGTGAACTTACTTTCCTCCAATAGTGAGACAGTGCAGTTTGTAGAAAAATGCCTAAAATTACAAAGAACACAAAATAGATAATATTAGTAGAGTTGCAGTAGAATTCAGTACAGTTTGCAATAATTGCATATACGTACTTTCTATGCATGCATACTTACATCTACATAATTAGCCAACATAAGCTAGTTTCATGTAGCAGGATGGAATAGCGTGTGCATGTGTGTTTATATAAGACTAACTCCTGGCTTATTGGCGGAGACTATCACATCTAAGGTAACTGTCTCGTGTGGCAGCAAAGTAAGGAATCCATTACATGGCTGAATCTCAACATACTGTAACAGAGAAAAGACAATCAATTCATGTTGTAATGCAGAACATATGACACAAGATATGTGCACGGTAGGTAGGTATATATGCCCGACTGAATGTCACCTAACTCAATCACACACTCACAACTCACAGTAGGGAGGTTTACAAATCCAATTTTCTGAGGCAGATCAGAGTTGTTGTACACCTGCAGTTGACTAACCACAGCATCACACACACTACAGCTCCCAAAGTCCAGCTCTGCCGGTGAGAATTCCAACTTTGTCTCTGTTAGATTACCCTTGACAGTGAAATCCACTGGTAACACCTACGTACGTACGTGTGTAACAATGTTTAATAACTAACTGCACAGGAAGAGCGTATGGTACCCTGTGATGGTATGTACCTACGTACATTACAATCATTTTCTACATATGTGTGGCAATGGGGCATACCTGGTTTGCTATGATAGCATGGATTGCAGCACTAAACTGATTATCCTCAATCAATTCAGCAGACATGGAAGGTCTACATGAGAGGGGAGATAATGTTGGTACTACTCACAGGCAGGTACAACATACGTACTACACGTATGTATGCATGTATATATTGAGACAAAAGATAACTGATTGACTACATGAATTGGACTACTTATGGAACTCACTTTGGAGTGAAGCGCAGTTGGAAGGTCTGTGTAGCATTACCAGTGATAGCTGCCTGCTCTGGAAGGACCTCTAGATATGGCTTGCTATCAGACGGCAGTTCAAATCTCATTTGTAAGGAGGAGCTGGAGCTACACAGAACACAAGAATAAAGTCCTACATTTATCATCTCAAAGGGATCCACCACCATCATCATCACTTGTGTGTATGTGATGAGGTACCTGTTGTGGAATGTGACAGAGTCTTGATAAATCTTTCCAAATTCACATATACCGAGACTGATTGTCTAAAAAGTGAAGATAAAGGCATTTATTAGCAAAGAGCACTCGGGAGGAAGTCTCATGGAAACAGAATAGTCCATATGTATGTAGGTATGAAATGATATGGATTATTTGTTGCGATCATATTAATAAAGGGATTCAAATGAGTCTTAGCAACACAATTTGAACGTTTCAACCTGAAGGTCTTCATAGACTCATTTGAATCCCTTTGTTAGTATGTAGGTATGTATAGACATAACTGTTGCATACAGGCAGCTAAGTATTATGTATATGTATATGTATATGTAGGTAAAGAGAGGAATATTGGAGCACACCTCTTTATGGATGTGTACTGGAACATTGACACATTCTCCCTCCACAGATATCTCAATCTGCACAAATCAACAAATATGTCATACACACCTTATATGGAGATTCTCACATCTCATAAGTGTATGGCTCAATCAATGAATGGCATCACCAGTGTCATATAAGGACTTGCGTACATTGAGTGCCTCATGGTCAGATGACTCCAAAAGATAAGTTTCTGAATATCCTCCAACTGCACTTGGGCTAAACGTCACAGTGATCACAGCAGTTGAACATCCACCCAACATCACCTCCACCTACACACACACAGCAACCAGCACACACACACACATTGCATGTAACTGGTTGGACAGACCACTCACTGGTGACACGGAGATGTCGGCCGGGCTGGGGACAGGTCGGTTCTCTTCTTCATTCAGTTGACCTGGAGGAGTGTCAGCTGGTTCACCTCCTCCTCCTACAGAGACTATAGACTCTGCCAGCAACAGAGGAGTGGAGGCAGTTGGATGCTCCTGTTTCACTCCTTTCTCCTCCTCTGCAGATATTGTCTCATCTTCCGCAGATTTAATGTGTTGTGGAAGGTTATCCCTCTCATCAGCTGCCAAGTTTGCAATATTGGAGCTCATATCTCCTGACTGAACCACACCCTCTTGAGCCACACCCTCTTGAGCCACACCCTCCTGAGCCACACCCTCCTGAGCCTCAGGGTGTTGTGCTAATGATCCCTGATCATCCTTCAATACACCAGATGCAGTGTGTTGTAGCTCACTGCTTTGAACTGTCGTACTATAGTCTTGTCCCAATGGTAACTGACTAGTGCCTTCACTATGTATGTGTATACTAGGAACCTACATAAAGTATTATATAACACTATACTGGGAACCTACATAAAGTATTATATAACACAATAATACTATACTGGGAACCTACATAAAGTACTATATAATACAATAATACTATACTAGGAACCTACATAAAGTATTATATAATACAATAATACTATACTGGGAACCTACATAAAGTATTATATAACACTATACTGGGAACCTACATAAAGTATTATATAACACAATAATACTATACTGGGAACCTACATAAAGTATTATATAATACAATAATACTATACTAGGAACCTACATAAAGTATTATATAACACAATAATACTATACTGGGAACCTACATAAAGTATTATATAATACAATAATACAAACTGCAATGAGATTTAGTCAACTTTTTTTACTTTTCTGATGAAAATTCTAGAAGCAAGCGCTCCAGAGTTCTTTACAGTAATTTTCCTGGTTACAGTCTCACCACGACAGACCCGACCAAAGTCTACATGCCTAACATCAGTTGCTAGCTGTAGGACATTGAACAGACATAGTGCATGGTTCAGCTGTGGCAGAGAGACAAGAGGTTGTACTTACTAGACACTTCTTTCTGATGCACATCACAGGAATTGAAAAGGGTCCAGTTTGAGATAACATTTCAATGCAACCTTCCATGTCTTCATCCAACTGGGCGAGTAGAACAGGGCGAGAGGTTGCATACAAAATAACACAGCTTTCACAATTAATTGACACTCTCCATCCTCACCCATTGGGAGAGGAATATAATGGAGATCCATTATGCATGCAGACTGTACCTTTGGCTCAAATGTAACTGTCAGGGAGCAGGTTATTCCAGCAGACATCATACCAGGAGGAGCAAAACTACACACACACACATATATACCTTAGTTTATACACAAATCTTACTATATGCACATTATAACATTCAGGGGAAGGATACAAATAAGCTTGTGTAGTTATCTAAGATGCTGAATGACATGCTCTTGAAGGTACCTATGTATTAATAACCAGTTCCACTGACCTACAAGTGATAAAGTCCTTCAGGTTCTCTGATACTCCCAGCAGTCTGCAGGTGGTAGCAGTGTAGGAAATGTTGGTCAGCACTACTGACCTCTTGTACACACAGCCAACGTCAAAGTCCTGTCCAGGACAACATAACAAGCTTACAGTACAGACACATCTACCTACTGCACATCTTGTACACTTACCTTAAATTCAACCACTTCTGGTGCACTTTTGAATGTTGGTCCCTAAATATGTACATACGTATGTACATCCGTACATGTATATAAATATATATATTATATTCCTTTATAATGTACTTAATGTACGTACATATGTAAGCTCTGTCAATACATTAATATGTACCTTAAACTCTCTGCCTGCTACAACTTGTTTCTTGATAATGTTTTCTTTTTGTCTTTCAAGTTTTCTTTTTAATATATCCTTTAAACACAAAATTTCAAAATTTCCACATACAATAGTAAATGTTTACATGTGCACTTGAATGCAAAACTCTTTACATCGTTACACATTTGTATGTACATATGAATGTATATACAGAATTGAGGGAGTTAACTACACTAAGCACCTGTGCAAAGGTTGTGATGAAAACATGAATGTATATACGTACACATACTAAATCAATGAACAACACTTAAATGAGCAATACCACAGCTTTGTTAGAAAGATAATAATCAGAGACTAAAGTGCATATACTGTAAATCTCTTTATTTAAGTGGAACCAAAAGTTAGCGAAACTGGATTTTACCCCTACATAGTGGAATTTAATATTAGCGACTTACAAGATGCATGGAAGGTTAATACAGTATAGTAATAGTACTATATTTAGCGAACTCTAATTTTAGCAGTAAATGTCAAATCGCTAATATAGCTAAATTTAATAACACGCTAATACTAAGGGATTTACAGTATATACAGTACATTGACTGTCGAAGGAGATGCACTGTCCGTTTGATGAGAGCAGAGTCTATCATTCACTCACCTTTTCCATTTTACTTAATGTGCACTTGTATTTCTCCTTTGTGTCCTCCCCACTCTCCTGTTCCTCGTCACTGAGCAGCTGGTCTGGTACATCCAGCTCTCCTCTTTCCTCTCCTCTCCCATCATCCCACAGCCCCACAAACTCGGGATATGCCAAAGTCACACTGGAGGACCTTCAGAGTGCAATGAACTCCATCAACACACATGATCTTAATAAGGAAGCAGAAGTACCCACTTCATCTCCACTGTTGATGCAGGATCCAAGGTATCCACCGACTCCACTTCAGTTACCAATGGTTCAGCTTTAGGAGTTGCAGACTGATCATCGCCATCAGTACCTCTTCTCTCAATTGGATAATCAGTGTCAGTGTTCTTCTTCCTCAGTTTCCTCTTCACCTATTTCAAATAGACAAAGTATAAATGTACAAATGCAGATAAAATTAAATTAATAATCACTTTAGTTAGTCAGCTGGGGGCTACATAGGAGTGTTACTCACTGGTTGAGGTGGTCCTTCAGTGACTACCTCTCTCTGCTGCCAGTGAGGCTGGCCCATCTTTACCTTTAACCTCTTCAACCTCTCATCTTCCTTTAGAAGCTTCTCTACAATGGCTAATTCACGCTCCTTCTTCTTTTGGTCAAATTTACTAGTTTATCGTTATATATTAGAGATCATATGGTATGTTGATTGTAATAAAGGAATAGGCCATATTCTCACTTTATTTGTTCTGAAAACTCTTCCAATTTCTTCTGTCTCACCTCATCAACACCTGTTAGATTAGCTCTTGTCTGAGATCCTGACTTGGAAAGCCTTGCATTATGAGCTCTCTTAATTGCATCCTACATACATCATGCATAAGTATATATATATATCAGCCTACTCTGACCTAAGTGCCTTGGGCCTCTAAATTGAGTGAATGGACTCTATACTTATATATATCAGCCTACTCTGACCTAAGTGCCTTGGGCCTCTAAATTGAGTGAATGGACTCTATACTTATATTTCCCATGTTTGTTGTTACAAGTAACATTGCCCTGAAATACAGACTTCAGTGAAGAGCTAACTGACCCGACTTGCATCCATATTCCTTTTCAGCTGTAAAACAGCCTCGATTCTCTTCTCCAACATTTCTCTACTTTTGTTCTCTTCTATTTCACGTTTCGCTCTCTCTCTTTCCATTGACTCTTGCATCACCACATGGAAGACCTCCTGAGCATGTTTGGCTTGTTGAATGGCCCTTCTCTTGGCATCTTCACCTCTCAACAATTCCTTCTCATATTTACTACGTACAAACAAGATGAAAGGGAGTTAATTGCACTAAGCCAGAAGATGTCATAGAAATAAAGGACTTTTTGTCTCCCAACCAAGATCAGATTTTGGTCGATCAGGAGTAATATCTCCCAGTGGTATGTCCATCACATACAAATGCATACAGACATATGTACATACGTAATACAGAGAGAGCTTATTGTCCATTAGGCTATGCGCTTGGATATAGAGATACATTAAGTTATAATACACATATAGCAACTTCTTTAGTGTAATACTACATACGTACATTTCCATCATTTTCTTTTTGGCTGTAAACTGTTCCACAAGAGCATTCTCCCTGTTTGCCCGAGCAAGATCCTCCTGCTCCTTCTTGTTTATCTTGCTGAGCTCTCTGATGGCTGCTCCCTCCTTTAAATGAGAGGACTTGGCCACCTCTAGCTCAGCTCTGAGCACAGCCAACCTGCAGCCACACAACACAATGTCACAGCTCTGACTGTCTCAAGGAGATGGACACCTCGGAATGCTCCATGCCTTAATGTGGGGCACCAGTGATGGCTATAATACTCTAAAGGTAGCAACTCAGGCCATAGCTCAACCAGTATTCTTCTAAATAATGTTCACTCCTCTTCTACGTATACTCACTCTGATTCCTCCAGTGCTTCCTGAAGACCTTTCTTAATGATCTTCTCGTCTTCAATGTCCTTTTTTGTCTTTTCTATTTGTGCAGTGACCAGCCCTTGAGAAGCTCTAAAAACGATATAATAGTTATTACCTTCTACATTCAGTATAGGGTACATTAGCATGTGTACATGTTCTTGTCTTTAATGTCTCCATCTAGTTTTGCACTGAGTTTATTCAACTTCTGGTACAAGGAGTCCATTCTATCTTGACAACATCTCAACTCTGACCTACGTAGGTATATATTAAATACATATGTAAATGTAACTATAATACATATCATAGAGTACGGTAGTACTCTATAAGTAGGGATGGCCGAAAAAAACATGGCTACCCTATCTAATATATATACAGGTCCTTATATATGTAGTTCTCATATGGTACCTATAAGATTCCACCAATTGCCTCTTCTTTCTGATGCTATCCTCCTCCCCACTAACTTGCTCCTCTTCATACTCCAGCTCCACACCCTGCATCAACTATATAAACTCACAACAACACATACACACATACACACACACACACACACACACACACACACACACACACACACACACACACACACACACATTGATATTGTTGTACACACAAAGGGTTAATTGTAAAAGTGATGCACAACAATAAAATCAATCATTATTTATAAATAAAAACACGCATATTGTGTGTAGTGATTTGATGGGAATATAATTCTGTAATTCCATCGATTGATTTTCCCTTAATTACAAGTTTGAACACATTGTTTTAGGCTGGACTGGCCTTTCGAGTCCCGGTTACCTTAGCTGCTATTGGTAGATCAGTCGGTATATCTGAAGGATTGTCAGCTGTACCGTCACTGAACCCCATGCTTGGCTCGTCGTCAGACAAGTAGCCAACGTCATTCATCGCATCTTCCGATTCTTCATAAGAAGAGTTTACATCTCGTTCCACTTCAAATAGTGGAGAAGAAGAACTATCTATAATGCTACGACTCATTTTCGCCTAGCAACGACGCATTTACTGGTTTAGGGAATTCCCTATTGCAGGCCGAAACACGTGAATATGGAGGCGAGATAGCGGTCTGGCTACGTGATACTATATTGGGGTGTATGTAATGTATCAAGTATGATATGTATGCATTACTTATTTGCAATTTAAATATAATAGCAATGGATTGGATTATATAATTCACTTTTCCACGTGGAGAACTGTAATAAACAACATTTTCCTATTACAGTTAGGGAAGTTACATGTGTGCAAACCAGTAACTAGTGTAAACAGTGGCAGTTCCTCCTCTTCTTAAGTTCAAAAAATGCAAGTTAAGAATTCCTTAATGCAAGAGAACCCTCCACCATTAGCAATACACAAATTAAACCTTTTTAAACAGCTGAGTATGCAATTCTCCTTAAACCGACTACAAGCACCTGTTTCGTCTCCAAATGCCTGACATTCTAACTCCAGATTTTCACAGTATATCTTCATACAATCTTTGTCTTCTCCAATGCAATCTCGTACATTATCAACAGCTGAACAAGCGACTAGTTTATTAAAACACAGGATATCTCCTCTACAGCTCTCATTAAAGGCGGTGCAGGCACCAGTCGCGTCGCCAAAAAACTTGCACTCTAGTTCGAGATTCCCACAATACACCTGAATACAGTCTCCATCAGCTCCAATACAGGCTATTTTATCATTAGCTGCAACAGATGAACAGGTAACCAGCTTATTAAAACAAAGACTGTCTCCTCTGCAACTCTGATTGTATGAGGTGCAGGCACCAGTCGCGTCGCCAAAAAACTTGCACTCCAGCTCGAGATTCTCACAATACACCTGAATACAGTCTCCATCAGGTCCGATACAGCCAATTTTATCATCAGCTGTGGTACAATTAATGAGTTTGTTCAGGCACTCTGTATCATCACCGTTAGCAGCGATTACCTGAATTTGGTACAGACTGATTACCAAGGAAAGGAAGAAACAAACTTGAGAAAACATCTTCACTATTAACTGGTGTCACACTAGCTGACGTGATTCCTAGCTATCAATGCCTTCTTTTTATACAGGAAAATTAACACCTATTTAACCATCCACAAATGTACCAGTTACCAGTTACTACATCATGACCGTATCTGCCACTTCTTAATAGCTTATGAAATAACAAAATATCGTCTTACACGCCTAAGGATTCTGGCTGCAAAGGAATAATAAGGACAACTGGTTTATCTCATGATTGCAATTTATGGCTTTCTTCTTTCATGTCCACACAACGCACCTCTTATCGATAATTATTGTTTTAATATCGATAATGGTACAAAAATCCTACACGTGCATAATGCTGTTAAGTTAGCTATTATTGAATGATCGTTGGATGATTATTAAACTTTTTACTCTCTATTCTACATTCCCGAAATTTTACACTTTATTTACTGATGTAGCTGATGATTCATATCAATCTTACAACAGCTTGAGTCTAGGGACACATCCAACAATAGATTGCGCAAGAATTATTATATGGTGGTCCACAAAATTAAAACTCCACTAGAAACTTGTCCGTGAGTAACTGTGTAACAGATGTTAAATATTATGCTCCGGAGTCCACACGCGTAAACTCATATACAGTGAACCTGTCTAATGTTGTCTTTGGACCAGCTGAACTTGAAAAATGGGCTGAATTTGCTTTCCATGATCTTTAGATCATGAACTTACTGGGTTTCAAGAGTTTACAAGAGTTGAATCACCATATGATGCCCTCTCAGTGGGTCAAGAGGATGTCGGCAGAACAAGCTCTAGTTCATCACATGGAAGTCTGTCAACAAGGTGTGAAAGGACTATAGTTGTCTTATTTTGGGGGCATACCGGTAGCTTTAGTTTATCTGATCATATGTATATGTTAAAATTGGTCTAACAAACTTATGTGGAAGCTGTGTAAGATATAATTGTATGCCAATTGGTTTCTGCATTTTTAAGGGAATTATATATATAAGTATGGTCAACAATCCAGGGCTTGCCACTTTTAGATGTTTTATGCACAGCAAAGAATTCAAACTGCAGTATGCTAGTGCAACATTTACAAAAACTAGCTAATATTTATGTATGGGATTGGCAAAATTGTACGTACCTCCATTATTAAAAATGGTGGATAAGAAGGTCTGGCCTCCCAGAATTCTGTCTTATACGTATATGCAGCTGTACAAGAAGCTCGTAGATCATTTCCTTGTGAACTTGATGTCAGCTTTGGGGAGTCCGAAAAACAAAAAGTGGATTTTTACTTTTCACCCGACCACAAAGATCCTGGAGATGGGATCCTCTTTATATATATTCATGGTGGATATTGGCAAGCTCTAGGGTGAGCGTTTACTTGTTTGTGGTGTAGTACAGTGAACTATATGTGGAGAGCTAGAGACACTAGAAATCTACAACAAAGCTTTATAAGATTTTCCTAGGTAATACGGTTTGGAAAACAGTCAATTCTATGTATATTCTATTGGCTCATATACGTAGATGTTAACTAAGGAAATGTCCATTTGCCTCTATTCTGTCAATAGTAAGGATTGTGGCGCAACAGCGGCTCACCTCATTTGCCAAAGTGGATATTCCTATGCGGCTGTGGGGTATGACTTGGCCCCTTCCGTGAGCTTAACTGTAATTGTGGAGGAAATTCGGAGGGCCATAGTTTTCATAGCCAAGAGATATCCGAATGCTAAATGTGTAGTAAGTGGACATAGTACAGGCGCACACTTGTCAGCTTGTGTGATGAACACCGCTTGGGAGCAATATGGCCTGGACACCTGTCCAATTAAAGGTTGAGTACTGTGTTGTTATTTTAGATTTAAGCATGTCTTAAATATATGCATAACTAATAGTCTCACACAGCTAGCTCTCATCTGTCAGCCATTTTATTATCAGCCCAGAGTCTCCCCTTGGCCACTCAAAAGGATGGTTGAGCCATAGACAGCTGTTTTGTCCTTATTAGGACTCATTTCACCCTGTACTAATATACGACATTACAAGTTTGGTCATCTAATGTAATAGACCAACTGCTCCTTCTCTGTAGCTACTGTACTTTTTGATGGAATTTATGATTTGAGGCCATTTCAGTTGTGTGAAGACAATGAAGCAGTTCAAGTGACTCAGTTAGTTGTGTATATTAACATCCTTTAGTTGGTATGTATGTGTGCACATGATGGTAACTCTAGATCTGTACATTGCCTAGGTTACTGAGACTGCTTGTTCTGCTATTACTAACTGTACTTTTGTAGAAATGAGATCACAAAGTTGAGTCCTCTTTTGATGTCCAAGAAAGAGTTGTCTGTTCCAAAGGATTTCCCTTGTCTTTTAGTCACTTGTGAGAATACAACTCCAGAGTTTATTAAGCAACAAGTCCTGTATCATCAGGTATGGATATAGACACATTCCCATGTTGAGTTTATTAAGCAACAAGTCCTGTATCATCAGGTATGGATATAGATACATTCCCATGTTGAGTTTATTAAGCAACAAGTCCTGTATCATCAGGTATGGATATAGATACATTCCCATGTTGAGTTTGTTTGCAATGTGATTATCACTTGTAGTTTCTCTTGGAATGCCAAGTTAGTGCTACTTTGATACACTTGCCAAAGGAAGATCACTTTTCTTTGATCAACAGCTTAAGAGAACCAGATTATCTGCTCTCGGGTGTAAGTTCAACTGTGTAGCCTTTCATCCAATCAATTAGGTAACATGTGAAAAAGGATATGTTCTGAAGAATAGGGGAATTTACAATCTAAAACCTATAGGATCTATTTACAATTAATCTTAAAGCTCTGATTGTCATCCCATCCATTCTGGATTTTACCCATCCATTCTATTTATGTATGTACTACATATATGTTATACATTTTTGAACCTAAAATAAAGTTTATTTACTTATTTTACTGCAGGTGATTTTGGAATTTTTGAAAAGAGCTGTATAGGAACAGATAAACATTTCAGTCAGTTAATAAAATATATCAAATACAGTACATGTTAACAAATGAAACCATTTGATAATCTAATTACTTTGAGAAGTTTTGTTACTCATTTTGTCATTTTCTTGTCTTCTTGCTGTAACTGATCATGTGATTGGCCATCCCAGCCACTATCTCCTCCACTGTTCTGTTCTGCCCGTAGTAGTCCACAAAGTCGCCATCAGGGTTGACTAGATACATAATGATAGTGTGATCCACCTGTGAGAAGTTACCATGGAAACCATAGCTTAATAATAAAGTTACTTTACCAGACAGTCACTCTTACCAAGTAGTCGTTATCATCGTCAGATGGGCCAACACTAAAGTACACTCTGTAAGATTTAGCCGCCTGTTTGATCTGCTCTGGTGTACCAGTTAACCCAACAAAGCGAGGATGGAAATCTAAACGTTACAAGCACACAAATATAATGTAAACAGAAGAAACCTGGCAATAAAATGGATGCCATCCAGTTTGACTAATAACTACATACACCATCACCTGCGCTGGTTGGTTAGCTTACCTTTCAAGTAAGCTTTAATGATCTCAGGTTTGTCTCTTGCAGGATCAACAGTTATGAAGAGCGGCTGCAGCTTTGGAAGACTAGCCATACCATCTAACACAAGTAGGTATAGTGTGAAAATAGGAGGCAGGGCCGAGCCGGGAGAGGGACCATACTGGGGGAGGGGTCTAGCCGGGGGAGGGGTCTAGTCGGGGGAGGGGTCTAGTCGGGGGAGGGGTCTAGTCGGGGGAGGGTTCTAGCCGGGGGAGGGGTCTAGCCGGGGGAGGGATCTAGCTGGGGGAGGGGTCTAGCCGGGGGAGGGATCTAGTCGGGGGAGGGGTCTAGCTAGTGCTTATCAATTATGTAGCTGCATACCAAGTTTGTCTATGGCTTCACCCAGCTTTTCCAATTGATCTGGACATATGTCTGGGCAGAAGGTAAACCCAAAATATATGACAATCCACTGTCCTAGGTAGTCTTTGTCCGTCTTCCTCTCTCCGTTGTGGTCTGTCAGATCAAATGGACCACCCAGAGAAGCCTTACCAATGGACCGTGTTTTTTCCTTCTCCTTCGCTACAAACACATGTTAGGGAGAGCAAACACTCTCTAGACATATAAATGAATATATTGTATACTAATACAGTAGTGGACAAAGTTGAGATCAGTTTGAGGCCAGCATGATAGAAACGTCTATAGGCCACACATCAGAGAGTGGATACACTGTCGACACACCCTGGGGGGGTGGTATAGTTAACCAGTTATGGTGTGCCATATTTAGAGATACCTGCTTTCTTTTCCTTCTTGAGTTTTCTGACATACAACAGAACACCACTTCCGGCCACCAACAACAGTGTCAGCGATTTCCATGAGATTGGCTGTATAGAGACATGGCAGTGAAGACAAGACTCACATGTACTAGTAGTACCATCCTCACCCCCCCTGTGTTGGGACGTTTGGCACTTGATGGTGCATCCTGCGAGTAGGACCGATGCATGAGAGCAGTAGTACCAGGTCTAACAGGACTGAGGCACTTTGGAACTGACCTCCTTGACAGCAGCTACCAAAGGAAATAATACTATAAAGGTTCATTGCTGCGTAGTTATGTTGGTAAGTTTCCCTGCTGCGATATGTTCCAAGAATCACCCCAAGGGAAGACATAACAATTCTACAGTACTGCATATAGACAGGCAATAAGCACAACCTACTGCAGCAATAATGTATATATACATACGATACATAATCTTTGAACTTTTATTAAGTAAAAAACAATTGATGATATATAATTATTTATTATGATATGTAATTACTATATCATTTTTTATTATTTTATTAGTTTTCTTCAAATAGGACATCTATTCAATGTATTATATAACAATAATAACAATAGTACAGTGATAATATTGATGAGGCCTAAACCAGCTCAACAGTGCAGTTGGTTTGTCTACACTTACGATCACTGATGATAGCTGTTGTTGAAGTTTAGTCGCATTCCTCCAGCAAGACATAATTGAGTTTACTATAGATGGTACATTAACAATGTCACCATATGTGTAGGTATGTCATTGGTTGTGCTACTATACCGACTGTGACTCTGATTGGCTTGCGCGCCTGTTTGGAGATGCATAAGAGTTGAAGTTGAAACGATGGTTGATACTCTTGCTCTTAATATACGCCTCGGGCGCTAACGGTCTCGGTTCCAGACCCACACGTTTCAAGGAAAAATCATGTCTCGTGAGCGCGAATACTGCATATCTACGGCATTGCCTAATCAGCAATTTCACCAAATAAAAAGGACGTAAACAATGTAGTGCCCATTTCACAACTACACTAAGTACCAGTAGAACGAGAGAACCGGAGAGACAATAATCTCGTCTGATTGAGAAAAAATTACAAGCAGTGACGTCTTCACAAAGTTTCATTAACTTTACAGCTACAAGGGGACTTACAGGATATTTTTGTAGTAAGTCAGTATAGATCGTGATCTTTGTCTAATATATTTTATTACTTTGAGAACCACACACTCGCACTATGTACAAATGTACGAACGAGCACGTACAAATGGTTCCCTCATCAAGTGAGATCTCTGTGTGTCGTTGAGTAATTGAATCGTGCGAAGTATACATAGATAAAATTGAGCTGGTTTTCCTGGTAGCTCCATCTATCATTTGATAACTTATCTATTGTAACCACTGTAAATTAGTCCGTGGCTACGGGGTACCCAGTATAAATACTATCTATCTATCTATCTATCTATTCATTGTGATGATTACCTAGCAACAGCTTACATAACATTGCTTGCATGACCATCTCATTGTGTAAACATGTACAGTCGGTCAATCAACTCATCTTCCTTCTTGCAGAAATCACACGGTGTATGGCACAGCTGGAACTCACCTTGCCCCAGACCCACACTCAGCAGGAGGAGCAGGATAGACAGGATGCTACCAGGTTGTTCTACAGCTCTCTAGAGGTCCTGGCAGAGAATGATCCAGACACATCTCATAATGAGACTGCAACTATTTTAAACTGCACCCAGGAAGCAGAAAGAGAGTCTCGAGTGGAGGAACACAGAGTGTGTGAGGAGATAGCAGGTGAACTGTGTGGCATTGCCGACCAGGTGGACGGTGTGGTACAGGGATATGAAGAGTACTTTGACCAGGTTCTGATCAATCCAAACCCTGAAGTTTTAGAGCACACCTTTTTGGAAGTAGGTAGGGAGGTATTTCGAACAGGAATCACTCTAAAGAGAATCTGTGTCATGTTGGTGTTCACCTACAAGATGGTAAAGCTCTTTCTAAGAAAGTTAAGACAAATGTCAGAGAGAATTTTGGGAACAAGAGTTACCGACTTCATTGTTCTTTCTGCAAGGTTTCTCTTTGTTGCCTTCCTGCAATACAAGGTATTCTCTTGGGTGAGAACCCATGGTGGGTGGCATAATGTGTTGCCAAGCAACTGGTCTACCTGGACCATTGGCCTGGGAGCTGTTATATTAGCCCTGGGCGTAGTCTCTCGCTACATGTCTGCATGAATTGTAATGTAAATTCTGACTTTAAAACATGTACACTTTTTCAAATTGTAACTTGTACATTTTGTCTCTGTTGAAATTACACTTACATTGTCACAGGATTTCATTTATATTTTAATTTATTTTAACATGATCTATGCAAAGCTTTTTTCATTCCATCTATCAAAGTTGTAATCATTTAATTTAAAAGTTAAAATGTGAAGTAAATTAACAAGCATGTTGCAAGCATACATTATAGATCACTGTTCACTTTCTTGATCACATCAGTAATCACATAAGGTAGACACTGGTATATATGGATTGAACCCATTGCCTATCAGAGAGTACGGTAGTACTCTCTAAGTAGGGATGGCCGAAAAAAAACATGGCCGCCCTATTCAATGTATTATCAATTAACACCTCATAAATCAACAACGTTCAGATTTTCGGTTGCATTTGTGTGTTTGCAGTCGTTTTTGCATGCTTTTCTAAACGCCAAAACATGTTACGATGTTCTACAACCTTCGCAAAGTGGTTAAACCGAAATAGGCCAAATTCTGCAATTCCTCATTTTTTCTTCTTCTTCTTCTTCTTCTTCTTCTTCTTCTTCTTCTTTTTTCAAATGAGCTAGCGCTAACATGCGAACTTACGCAGGTACATACAAATACTAAATCGTCATGAATGTTTCCGAACTAGGGAATAGGCTACCCTAGATTTCAACGCGCTCCAACCGAAGCGTGTTACTTTTGAAAGTGCCAAATTTAGGGCCTCTTTGAACGCCATTTTTTAATTAAGTTTCAAATTCTCTGTATATAAAATAAGTAACCCGAATGAGTAATATTTGTGGTACTGCCGTTACCCGCGATCGAATTTCTTAGTCGCTTTGCAGGGCCTATATACAGTCGTATTCTTAACGATTATGGACCCTTTAATATCCTAAACTGAATGTTAAAGAACGGTAGAAAACATCTTATCAAATTTGGGATCTTTTCGGACGCCATTTTTTAATTTAGAGCTCTCTATTATATCGTCTATTCTGCTACTTTATTTCGAGTTTTCGCCAAGAAAACTTTCAAAACAAATATTAACAAGAAAAAAGGAGCAATACAAGTTAAATAAAAACATTCAAAAATGAAGTTAAAAGTAGGGATGGCACTATAACAGTGATTGGCACATCTAGAAAAAGTAACGAAACAAGAAAGTGATCATATGGTAAGGCTAACATTGCAGAAGTGGCATACTGAAACTTAACTATACACATCACTTCTATGTTTGGGCGCATCGATCCCTACTTCTAGTATATATCCATGATGCGCCCAAACATAGAAGTGATGTGTATAGTTAAGTTTCAGTATGCCACTTCTGCAATGTTAGCCTTACCATATGATCACTTTCTTGTTTCGTTACTTTTTCTAGATGTGCCAATCACTGTTATAGTGCCATCCCTACTTTTAACTTCATTTTTGAATGTTTTTATTTAACTTGTAATAGTACAAGTCTCACAGTCATAGCATTGCTATGTACTCTCTGACCACATTTCTATTTGTATACATTGTGGAGGTCAATATATCCAATTACTTAATTGAATATATCACATTTAGACCCAGCAAGCTGGCCAGGAGCATGCATCCATACACCCTTTCATTGTGTGACCAGCCACAGGTTCGTTAGGCCCCTCCCACAGGAAGTGATCTGGTTTTATGGATTGTTAGTGTAGGTATGTAAGTATATACGTAGGTATACTAGGAATGCTTTGAGGAAGTCAGGGGATGTCCAGAATAAGTATATAGGTATACTAGGAATGCTTTGAGGAAGTCAGGGGATGTCCGGTGTAAGTGGTCAGAATTTGATTGGGTAGGGTATTGCACAACTTCCTATCATTATGGGATAGCCCAACATACTTGAGGGCAACTTCCACAATGCCAGACAACCCAGTAAATTGGCAAAACAGGCTGGATCAGGTAAACATTCATTGTGTCATGTGATACATCAATTTAAAAGAGGAGACACTTGTTATATTTATGATGTAATGTTACTATATTTAGTACAATACTTATACTATTCAAACTTTTTTATTACTATTGAATCAATTTAAGTTATCATTAAGAAGTATTTGTGAAGCATGTGACTGCAGCTGGTGCAGCATATCTGGTTTTCTTGACATTCTTTTGAAGCATACATATGCAACACTAAAAACACAGCTTTTAATTATAAATTGCACTAAATGTACAACATCCTTGGTATGACATATTGAAAGTCTAACTGAATGCTGATCATGAACCAATCAATAGAAATATTAGCATTCATGGTAATGAACTGCATGATAGCCAGGCTATAAGAACTTCAGTATGTGATCATGAATGTCCCCCAGAACCTCCTATTGTGTATATATACTGGCAGCCAGAAAGAAGTTACTAGATCTTGTACCACCCATAGATATACAGAGCCAACATACACCTACTACCAGAGCAATTCCTTCTCTATGTGCGGTTAACCAGAAGACTGGGAAAACTAATAACTTGGCAATAAATGTGTGAAATGATTTTTTCACACAAATAGAACTAACTGTTTATAGGGGAATTGCTACATTCAGCAAACAGCACATCTACTGATACAACAGTTGAACCATAAACATTATTTCAATGGAATGATAAATTGCACAGAAATGCATAACAAAATAAATCTGTGGGAGACACCTTAATTGATTATGTTAAATGAAAGCTGGCTTCAATAACATGTTCAGTGTTAACTGTAGAAGGAGTGTCTTTGGCAGATTGCTTCTTGAGTGCTATGGCAGAATCATAAGGAGGATGAATGGGCTTCTGAACAGGATCCTTGTGGTTATGCTTATCAGCCTGGGAGGGGAGGGGAAGTGAGAGCAATTAAGGATGACATGGAATATTGCAACAGGTTGTAACAATAACAATGGAATCATTACGCCTCTAAAGGCTCTAAATTCAGATATCCCTTAAGGTTTACAAATCAGACATCTCTAAAGGGTTTGTGTGAAATGGCATATTATAAACATGACTATAGGGGTTACTATTTTAAGTAACAATTGCCACTTATGCAAGGCTGTTTGAAGCACCAACCAACTGACAACAGAGGTATATACGGGGCAGCTGATGTTTGCTCTACTGAACAAACAAAGGATATGATTACAGTGCCACTCCCCACCCAACCACCACCCACATGTATACATAGATGCAACCACAGAAGTACTAATTCAATAATTATACAAAACACAAAAATATAAATCATCACTGTAAACAACTTCAATATGCACACATTGAAATTTGTATTATTATTGGAGGAAGTCTAGCTAAATATACCAGGGTTTCTTTGAAATTTCACAAGGGGGATATAATATAGAAATTGTTTGAGGGGAAAATCTACAGTAGTTTAATGGATTAGTTGGCTAATAAAAATTGACTATAATGATTTACTTCAAAGGGCTCCACAATATTTTCAAGGGGGCCAAAGTCCCCTGCCTCCAACCCCCTAAAGGAAACCCTGTAATAGCATGTATTGCATAATCACCTCCAGTGGATATGTCTTGTCTGAGTCATAACCACTGAGATCTCCACATGCAACAAACTTAATGACTTTATCCAATTCTCTGCATCCACTAGGAACTGTTAAGATACAAAAGAGTACAGAGTACACCATCAGTATTGAGAACATGCACATTATTACACATGGAAATGTATATAAAAGTACTGCTATAATACAGTAGCGTATGGCATTACAAATAGATTCCATAGCTTTTACAGTAATGAATATACAACTTTTCATCCACAACATTCTTTAGGCTGGCATGCTTGAATAAAGTACGAGGAGTGGAAGGCTTGATAGAACTGCTATATAGTCTTACATTTCAATTGACACAGAAACCTATTCAACAGGAAGTTAGTGGGTGGTGTGACCTCTAATTCAAGAGTCACAAGGCAGGTATTTGCTGTAGACCAATGACTGCACTTCTATTCAGGCAGATACCTGCAAGCCACAAACACCTTCATTGTTTAGAAGGGAAGATAAGGGTTTAGCAAGGGGAAAACAATAGGGAAAATCCCAATGAAAGAGCAACTCCTTTGGGCAAGCATAGACAGACTTTTCTAGATGTTGATCATTTTAGCAAATATCATTTCAAGGGAAAAGATTACTACATGCCATATGACACAGTTTGGGAATTTTCATATCCAGAACTACAGGTAGTGTGCACACTGTGTTATTACATCACTGAGATTGACACTTCCTAATATGGAAGTACTACACATTCATTACATCATGGTTTTGTAATGAAGAGGGAGTAACTCACACACTTGTGTCAATGGGTGATCAACAAACAGAATATCAAGTGACCTTAATGACCTCATTTGATAATCAAGCATATTACCTTACAAAGTCTTATAGCCTTGCCTTGAAACTTAGTTTGGGAAATCATGCATGCAGGATTTTATGTTTGTATATATGCTAATCATTGCTCCAGAATAAAGTGTCTTCTAGATAAGTATAATAGACTATCTTTCAGATGTGTCAACTTCTGATTTGTGGATATTTTAGAAGTTTTAAAATATCAAAATGGACCATCTGAAAGAAAGCTAAAAGAAATTCTCACTGTATTTTGATATATACTTACTTTGTATAACATTGAAATTAACTGTATCTCCTTTGTACAAAAAATTAAATAATTCCAGAAAGGATACAAAACTCACATGCAGAATGTCATTGCAGCATGCATCCATTATACGTAACAAAGGAGATATTTAATTTCACTGTTATGGTATAAGTAAATTAAATATCTCCTTTGTTACGTATAATGGATGCATACTTCAATGACATTCTGCATGTGAGTTTTGTATCCTTTCTGGAATTATTTGATATTTTGTACAATTACACTTTTAAAAGGATATTAAATCATGTCTACAGCTGCTTAGCTGAAACACTTGTGGTCTGGTAGTAACTGTATGAAATCAAAGCTCACCTCCAGGCGCTGTTTGGTCTAGCTTTATCTCTCTAAAGCCCTTTGGAGGTTCAAAATTCCTACACACCATAAAGGACTCTGAGTGGGAAGACACATTTTGAAAATGCTATGTCAGTAAAGGGTTAACTGTTGTAGAACAACATAATGGTCAATGTACAAATTGTCAATTGTGCATTTTATAAATTCAAAAAGTTTCAAATTCAATAATTCCAAAAGGTGTGTATAAACACACAGTAAAGGCATCCTCAGCAAATTCAAAGAATAAGTTGACAGTAGTGATTGCCATGTAAGAAAACTGAATCAATTATCAATCCTCTTGCATGTACAATGGCAACACTGCTGACCGTCCAAAGGTTAAATAAAAAGGAAGTTTCTACCGTTTGTTCAAATTGAAAGGATCTAAGAGGACACTTATTTTAAAAACAAACTGACTAAACAGTTACTGATTAATTTGAGAATACTATATACTTATATACACACATACCAAGGATTCACAGAAGATCAAGATAAAGAAAAAGACAAAGATTCCCAGGCCATTCCTAGAATTCCCAGAAACAGCTGTCTGACCCAGTGGAGAAGATGACAGAAGATGAAAGAAAGGAAAAGAAGAAAGAAAAGACTCCTGTATCTTCATCCAAAGCTCTCTTCAGGTTTAGTTCCCCTATAGGCTTTTTTACAGAATAGGCATAGCATGTAGGAAAATGGTATCTTAGATTTTTCATACATACACAGATATACAAATGTACGTACATACTACACATATGAAGATATACAGATATGCATAATTACCTATACTTGAATTCCGGCTGCTCCTAGGTTTAGCACATACCACATTTCTGAAGAGAAGTTTCAACTGAGCATCAAGTATATCTACATCTCTGCCACGAAACACCTTGATAATGTAAACATTCACAGATGCCAGACTGAGACACAAAGCACAGTGCATGTACAGTGCTCCCCTATCACACTCGTGAAAGAAATGAGAACCATTAATAAAATTATATGCTTGCTGTATAAAAGTTGTTACTGATAACGGAACCACAACCATATGACACAAACTAGACAACAATGCACAGTCACACCTTTGCCACAAAAGTGCCATTCTTCTTCAAAATTTTCTTAGTAATGTCCAATGCCTGAATGTCCGCATAGAACAACACAAGGTCAAATGGGTCCAGTTTTACAAGACAAATACAAGCACATTTGAGTGATAGTACAAGCTAGTACAGTCAGGTGCACCAAGAAGATGAACTTACTGCAAGGAGCAGCTGGCCTTGTATAAACTCGTCCATATCATGAAGACCTGTAACTAAGAAACCAGCAATGATATTAGATATACTGTCTCCGCCCACATCAGTCATGTGACCTACATGCAGTAGCCACATACAATACCTGACACACTAATCACATGTGCACCCAAGTACACTAACCATCTGCGGCTCCATCACACACTAATCACATGTGCACCCAAGTACACTAACCATCTGGGGCTCCATCACACACTAATCACATGTGCACCTAAGTACACTAACCATCTGCGGCTCCATCACACACTAATCACATGTGCACCCAAGTACACTAACCATCTGCGGCTCCATCACACACTAATCACATGTGCACCCAAGTACACTAACCATCTGGGGCTCCATCATAATCACATGTGCACCCAAGTACACTAACCATCTGGGGCTCCATCACACACTAATCACATGTGCACCCAAGTACACTAACCATCTGGGGCTCCATCATAATCACATGTGCACCCAAGTACACTAACCATCTGGGGCTCCATCATAATCACATGTGCACCCAAGTACACTAACCATCTGGGGCTCCATCACACACTAATCACATGTGCACCCAAGTACACTAACCATCTGGGACTCCGTCATACACTAATCACATGTGCACCCAAGTACACTAACCATCTGGGGCTCCATCACACACTAATCACATGTGCACCCAAGTACACTAACCATCTGGGGCTCCATCATAATCACATGTGCACCCAAGTACACTAACCATCTGGGGCTCCATCACACACTAATCACATGTGCACCCAAGTACACTAACCATCTGGGACTCCGTCATACACTAATCACATGTGCACCCAAGTACACTAACCATCTGGGGCTCCATCACACACTAATCACATGTGCACCCAAGTACACTAACCATCTGGGGCTCCATCATAATCACATGTGCACCCAAGTACACTAACCATCTGGGGCTCCATCACACACTAATCACATGTGCACCCAAGTACACTAACCATCTGGGGCTCCATCATAATCACATGTGCACCCAAGTACACTAACCATCTGGGACTCCATCATAATCACATATGCACCCAAGTACACTAACCATCTGGGGCTCCATCATAATCACATATGCACCCAAGTACACTAACCATCTGGGACTCCATCATACACTAATCACATGTGCACCCAAGTACACTAACCATCTGGGGCTCCATCATAATCACATATGCACCCAAGTACACTAACCATCTGGGGCTCCATCATAATCACATGTGCACCCAAGTACACTAACCATCTGGGGCTCCATCATAATCACATGTGCACCCAAGTACACTAACCATCTGGGACTCCATCATACACTAATCACATATGCACCCAAGTACACTAACCATCTGGGGCTCCATCATACACTAATCACATGTGCACCCAAGTACACTAACCATCTGGGGCTCCATCATACACTAATCACATGTGCACCCAAGTACACTAACCATCTGGGGCTCCATCATACACTAATCACATGTGCACCCAAGTACACTAACCATCTGGGGCTCCATCATACACTAATCACATGTGCACCCAAGTACACTAACCATCTGGGGCTCCATCACACACTAATCACATGTGCACCCAAGTACACTAACCATCTGGGGCTCCATCGCACACTACTAGATCGGCTTCCAATCCTTCAAAATGGCGTGTGATTTCTCTTGCAGTAGACTCCTAGCAAAGTAATTAGCCGTAGAGATCTGATACATTTGGAAGATGCCACAATGTTAGCTCTTTAGATGTCTTAATACTCACATCCATCATTGTAATGTCCCCTGTAGTTGGATCACCCCGAGGATAGGGGCCATGGGCTCACCTTTGTAATGTCCCCCTGTAGTTGGATCACCCCGGGGATAGGGGCCATGGGCTCACCTTTGTAATGTCCCCCTGTAGTTGGATCACCCCGGGGATAGGGGCCATGGGCTGGAGGTCCACGGCAACTATCTTGACTTCCTTATCCATTTTCTCTCCTTCCTCCTTGTCTCCTCTGAAACAGAAACACAGTGCATACTCAGATGGACAGGTTGCCGTTCCAGATATTTAAACTCACAGAAGTGTCTTTGCCAATACCTGGCTCCAGCTACCAGGGGCAGCACACAAGTCGACAACCTTCTTGACACCTTGATCGAATATCAGTGAGAGGTATACCGTAGTAGTAAGGTAGGTTCATGAAAAAACTTCACACCAAAATGTATGTGCTGTATGGTAAGAATACAATATCCGGGTGATTGTACTATACCTCGAAGAATCCCAAATTCTTCGTCTATGTGCATCAATTTGAAGGCGCTTCTTGCTCTCCATCCTTCCTCCTTTGCTAACCTATAATATATGTCCCTCTTGTCTCTAGAAGACTTTCCCATCGTATTTCGAAATCAGCTCCAGCAAATTTCAATTCGCCATTTTAGTGATGAAAATGGCCGCCAAGGAATATCTATATAGCCTGCATTAATGATCTTATCATCATGCAGATAATTATATCGAAATGATAGTCCCTGAACATCAGAATAACACACTAATCACGAACACAATAAATTGAAAATACTATAAACAATACATCTGTAAGTCAAATATGGTTGCTTTGACACGATATATATGTACAAAAAACTAAATTCTGTGTTATTATTGAAACATAGAGGCCTTATCCTTGAAGGCCTGTCTCCTCTCTTTAGCTTCTTCAGCCTCTTTTTTCTTTCTTTCTTGCTCTTCCTTAATCTCCATTTCAAATTTTGCTCCTTGTTCAATTTCCTTTACCTTGGACTCGAAAAAGGTTTTAGCTCCCCCTACACCTTCCTTAGTAACATCACAGACGGCAGCAATCTTTGCCAAACCTTCAATTTGCAGCTCACCTGTTCTGGCCTTGCGGAAGATGAGCATAAACTGGGAGGGAGGGAGAGAGAGAGAGAGAGAGAGGTCTCAATGTTCATTTGTGTATTCGGTAACCCTAGCTTAACTATATTCATAGACAAATAAGGAACTAATATTTCAGTTAATGCGTTTATTCAAACCTCTCTGAAGGAAATACATCCATCATTGTCCTCGTCCACCTCCTTGATCATTGCTTTAAGACCCAGATGAGTCTGAGGTTCACCTAACTTCTCCATCATTAACTTTAGCTCCATCATATCAATAAAGTTGTTGCGATCCACATCATAACTACATGAAAACAAACAAGTCTGCATCATAACTACACGAAACAAACAAGTCTGCATCATAACTACATGAAACAAACAAGTCTGCATCATAACTACATGAAATAAACAAGTCTGCATCATAACTACATGAAATAAACAAGTCTGCATCATAACTACATGAAATAAACAAGTCTGCATCATAACTACATGAAACAAACAAGTCTGCATCATAACTACATGAAACAAACAAGTCTGCATCATAACTACATGAAACACCTCCACACACTGCACAGTTCTATATAAACACTTGGAGACTGCGAGACTTACAGTTGAAACTTTTTTCTAAATTCTTTGATTTCCTGTATTGAAAACTCCTTAAATTCCGCATACACTGATTGCGTAACTTTTCCAGGAGCCACTTGCCCCTCGTTGATCTGCTGTTGTCTGTTCAATTTGGATGCCAGTTCGGATTCAGCCATATTACCAGGACTATCGCACTCTACAAAGATATTCAGATGGAGCAGCAGTAGTTATACAACCTGACAGGATGGCTGGAGGAGACAGTGTATTATTTATCATACAAGGAGGCAAATATCAGAGGAAATTGAGTCAATAGGAAAGTACAGTTAGAACTCTTACAAGTGTTATCTTTCCAAAACAGTCTGAGCACACGTAAGGTAATGCCTAATATGGCCATTACAGTAGGATCAACAAAAACAATGAAGGAGCCATTAGACAAGCCAAGGTGCTAGCAGCTGTTCATCATTGTTATGCATACAAAGACTACAAATTTAAAAAAGGAAATGATATCCAAACTGTGAAACTACATTGGCCTATGTGTACATAACTATTATTATAATGGAGACATTAGCAGAGTACTTCCTAATGCACGTAGTTACAAAGTGAAACACTCGAAAGATAATAATAGCCTTAACAAGGTAGCACTTTACAACAAAAATCTAAGGACTTTAATGCTCTCAGAGTTAATATACAATAGGCAACTAGGTTTGCTTAATGTGATGGCTTTACTTTTGGCTTGTGAAACAACGCAGATTAACGCTGTAAACTCAGATCACACAATCTATATCCAATAAAAAGGTGCTAGGATAGCGTGGATTTAACCTATAAATCATTTGCCATCTCATACATCTCATCTGATCAGAAGTAGGTACATCGCACGGCTAGCTGGAAATGTATACAAACACAACGATAATTAAATTAAGAACTAGATTGATTAATCCATGTTTCCACTGAGTAACTGAGAGAGTAGCAGGTCCACTAACGCCAATGAACCGCTCAAAAGTAGGCATATTCATCGCATGAATCACGAATGAAACGGAAATAGTGAATAATCGCTACGGAAATTCCACACGCAGGACTTTTAATTGATCGCAGAGTTATAGTCCAGATACATACAAAGAAAAAACTTACCAAAAATTGTTTCCTTATAAAACCACTCCCTACACAAACAGACATACGACTAACGAATACACATAGCGAAAACGCATCAGGTGACACTGTTGTAAAACGCAATCCTGTAGTAGCTACGAATGCATACATGCGACCACTTTGTGCAAGAATCATCGGACCAGGTAGCCTCATTAGCCGACGGACTGGAGCTTACAGTACCTTTAGGCATATTAGCAGTCGGAGCGTTGCGGAGCGATATGACATCGTGATTGCTGGGGGTGGTGTGATGGGTTTGTCGACAGCCTACTTCATCAAGTCCATGGAACCACGGAGTAGCGTCTGTGTTGTCGAGAGAGATCCGACTGTGAGATTATGACACGTAATCATTTCCGGCTGTGCCAATAAAACCTAGTTAGCTATTCAAGTAGTGTATTTTCTTGTCCTCCAATGAAAGGAATATTCTCTTTATTATATGGGAAATGTGACGCAATGTTGGAACCCGATCCTGCAGTGATAGTCACTCCCACCACATTGCTGCAATCCTTAATTAGGTTATTAGAGTTATGTTCCATGTACTGCACTGCTGGATGTAGTATTTCCAGTGCATATCTGAATGATTTACTAATCGAAGTGTTGCTGTTCTCTGACTGGCAGTATAGGTTCAGTTCCTCCACACTCTCAGTCTCATCCATACGGCAGCAATTTTCATCTAAAGAGAATGTTCAGTTATCTCTGTGGAGTGTAGGATTTCTGAAAAACATTTCAACCTTCCTCTCAGTCCCTGGGGAGGATCCGCCCGATGTGCAGTTCTTTGAAGGAGGTTACCTCTTCTTGGGTTCTGAAAAGGGAAGATCTATTCAGAAAATGAACTATGAACTTCAGAGGTAGGTAGGTATAGGTGATTAACCTGGTTAGGTAATGTATGTATATAACTTTAGAACTGTAATCTTTTCTTCTCTTAGAAGTTTGGGTGCCAAAATAGAGTGGTTGAGCAAGGAGCAGCTAAAACAAAGGTTTCCATGGTTACAATTGGATGGTATTACACAAGGAACATTGGGTAACACTACTAGTGTCAAATTCCTGTTATATGGAGGTCTTATATAGCCAGAGTTTATAACTCCACTGGTCTCTCCATTGTCTGTTATATGGAGGTCTAATATAGCCAGAGTTTATAACTCCACTGGTCTCTCCATTGTCTGCTATATGGAGGTCTAATATAGCCAGAGTTTATAACTCCACTGGTCTCTCCATTGTCTGCTATATGGAGGTCTAATATAGCCAGAGTTTATAACTCCACTGGTCTCTCCATTGTCTGCTATATGGAGTGGTCTAATATAGCCAGAGTTTATAACTCCACTGGTCTCTATATTGTCTGCTATATGGAGTGGTCTAATATAGCCAGAGTTTATAACTCCACTGGTCTCTATATTGTTTGTATATATTCTGTGGTAATCACCATCTTGTTTATGCCTTGTCAGGAGTGCAGCATGAGGGATGGTTTGACTCGTGGTCCTTGCTGTCCGCCTTCAAGAAGAAAGCCATCTCCTTGGGTGTGCATTATATAGAAGGTACAGTGGTTGGCATGGAAACAGATTCCAACCGAATCAACTCTGTTAAGGTTTGTATTGAGTGGATGATCTGCTGTGACATGTGACCTACGTGCATCGGCAGATGGTGACTGACGTGTGATGGTAGGCTTGTGTTGTGCAGGTGGTCACTAAGGATGGTACAAGTGCTGGCTTGCGGTGTGGGTATGTGGTAAATGGAGGAGGTCCTTGGGCAGCAGATATTGCATCCTTAGCAGGTACTGTGTTATCTCACTTAGACTGGGAGAGCCACTTAGCCAATGTAGGCTACTTTCCAGGGCTCCATGTATAAAGGAATAATACATACATATACACAAAGAGATATCAAGTATTAATAGAGTCAGTTATTAGTGTTGTTACTGGTATTAGGTATTGGTTGCAGAGAGCAATCTGACCCAATCATGCACATACCCCTGCCAGTGAGACCCTACAAGAGAATGGTGTATGTCATTCACTGTCCAGACGGACCAGAAGGTGTGGTTCCTGTGACCATTGACCTGAGTGGTTTATATTTGCGATCAGAAGGTCAGGGAAAGGAAAGGATTTACATTTGTGGTGGAATTAATCCAGTAAGCATGTTTAATAAAGAAATGATACACTTATTAGCTGATAAACTTGAACTGTAGGAAGGAGATCCTGACGGGATGCCTCTGGATGTGGACTATGACTTTTTTGATAAAGAAGTGTGGCCAGTGCTGGCAGACAGAATTCCAGCTTTTCAGGCTCTGAAGGTGAGTGTAATATTATCCCTTTTTGTACCAGTTACCCTTGAAGTGTTCAAAATCTATGTTAGGAAGCCTAAATGTTTTTAAAAGGAAATTGTATTGGTTCATAAAGGTCTTCTTGTTGATTGGCAGGTGAAGAATGCGTGGGCAGGATATTATGAATATAACACATTTGATCAGAATGCAATATTGGGGGCTCACACTGTCGTGACAAATCTTTATTTTATTAATGGTTTCAGTGGCCATGGCATCCAACAGGCTCCTGCTGCTGGGAGGTGCCTTGCCGAGATGATACTGAATGGTAAGAGTGTCACCGTCGATGTTTCAAGGATGGGATTTGATAGGATCATCAGAAATGAACAATTATTGGAAGAAAATGTTGTCTGACGTTATTTTATAATTTATAATATATATCACAATTACAATCAATTATTTTTCATTACTGGTATCTTATAATTTATTAGCAATTATCTGTAAAATTATAGTTCATAAATATTTGTTGGCTATGGCAATGAAGCTACATATGAATGTCCATGAGATGTAGGCCCAGAGTTGACTGCAGCATATATTGTATAGCTCATATTTCCCCTATTGAGTGTGCATGATCAATGGCACCAGAATCGTCACTCTTATAAAACATAAAATGTCCTTGTATCTGAGCCAAACTGATTGGTCTATTGAGTTCAGCTACCTTAATGGCAAATGTTTCAGCATTTTCCTGTGGTGACTTGGGATAGAACCTCCTATACATTTGTTCACATTGATACCTTGTAGCATGTCCTACCCGCTGCTTGAAGTCCACCCTACCTGGTCGAACCAAAGCTGGGTCCAAACGATCAAGGTAGTTGGTAGTCATAAACACAATGCGGGCTTCAGTAGATGCCACTCCATCAAGAGCATTCAGCAGTCCACTTAGTGAAAGTCTACTCAGACCTTCAAATGCAGTAGTCACACTGCTTGCTTCCTGTCTGCTGGGCAAAGCAGCGTCTACGTCCTCCAGTAGTACTATAGTCTGCTGTGGGGCGACACTGAGGAGGTGGTTCAGTCTGTCATCGGACAGCCCTCGATCACTGAGGTTTATCAGACAGATGCCATACTCCATGTGACCTGCTAGAGCTGTAATGAAGCTGCTCTTGCCGCAGCCCGGGGGCCCATACAAGAGGTACCCCCTCCTGTAAGGAATACCACGCTCCATGTACCAACGAGGATTCCCAATAAACTCTTCAACATCTCTTACTATGTTCTCAGTTACTCCTCTATCTAGGATAACAGAATCTAAAGGTCTCTTCTTTCTAGGATACCCAAACTGTCTCCATTCAGACCCAAAGGCAGTGTACATTATTGTCTTTCCTTCGTGGCCTTGTAAGGCCCTCCCTCTAGACTCCTCCAGCATATCGAAGTATATCTGCTTGTTCCTCCCAACAGAGGTTAGAGTGACAGTCTCCCATGGTGATCCAGAGTGAAGGTCAACCATCTGTTTCTCTCTGTTGCGCTCTACCCTTATCAGAGCACCTTTGTACCAGAAGAAATGCACTCCTAACAAATATAAAAGGAATAACAAATAAATAATAGAGCGGATACCTAATATCTAAAATAAACAAACAAACAGATTGGAATTCATATGTCCAAAGCAGTATCTATATAAAAAATGCCCATGTATTGCATATAGGTTGCAACTATTTGATGTGCTAAATCCATCATTAAATGACATACTTACCTGGACTAGGTACAAAATGAAATTTTGTTTCAATCTTTCCATTTTCGTGTTGATGAAAGCTAGTCTCCACGCTCAAGTGCTGCGTACTGCTGGCGTTTGACGTGATCCACTGAAGTAACCAAAGGTAGCTCTTATCCTTACTGGGAACCTCCAAAGTTGTCATAAAATGGCGGCGAAATAGGACGTTAGCAAATTGGAAACCCTTCCTCAGCACAGCTAACCCAGCACCTACGCCAACCAGGCCAAAACCAGCACCGAAATACGGATTGTCCTTCAAGGAGGATAGCAACTCGGAGAAGGGCATGTCAGAAAGTTCGGGAAACTCCCCCAGTGGCGTCGTATGTGCATCACTATACAATTAATTTATAGTGTTTTCACAATAATACAAAGCAATCCAAAAGCACATACAAAATGTTAAGCTGTCAACTAAGACAAATGCAGCAAGGAATAATTTTGCATGACAGTTGAGCAGGCTATGCAGTGCTGTCGTCAAGAATGTTTCCCCCTTCAGTCCATTCTCTGGCTAGTGACTGGACTAAGGCTTCGTCCATTTTTTGCTGAAATAGAAAAGGGAAGTTACATACCAATTTTCTAAAAAACATTTTTGGTCTCAACATGCACTGGTGAACTACTTGTCTACTTGTCCAAATCTTACTTGTTCCATCCGACTAATATGTCCCTGTAAGGTTGAAGGGATCTCACTACTATTCACCTATAGTATGGACACACATACATAGATCATATGCACATCAGACAACACAGTTAAATAAAAACAGTAATACCTACTTCTAATGATCTATTGCTCACCCCAATTTCTTCTGCTTGTAGCTGCTTGGCAATATCTTCATCTAGCTTACTCTCATCCTGGATATGAAAGTGATATACATATGTGACAGTAGAGGATATATATAAAGTGTCTTGTCAACTAAATTAGACTTAAGTAAAGAATAATAAATACTGTACATGAGTGTATGAACAATCTAGAACACCATTTTCAAAAAAATATAGTTATAAAGCTAATGAAGCATAGGAGGATAGACTTAAAACACAATTTTCTTAGAAGTCTTACCCATAGTTCGTCTTGTAGTTTCTTTGCCATTTCCATATCTTCCTTCTCCTTTTGTAGTTTGGCTTTCATAGCAGAATCACTTTCCACAGTTTTCTTGTGTGTTGAGAACACCATTTCGTCTCCTCCACCTTGGCGAGACTCCTCCTGGAAGAGGGAGAGAGCTGCCATCTTGTCTTTAAACTGTAGATCTAAATCTATATCCTTCCGTCTGAGATGTTCAGCTTCCTCATGTAATTCCATTGACCACTTTTGAAGTTTGTCTTCCCGTGATTTGATTTCTTTTTCCTTCTGTTTCAACTCTTCTTCTTTGGCACCTCCTTGTGTTCCTTTATAGTCACTTTCTTGCTCGGACAAAAGATATTCTCTTTCATCTATTGCTTTCTTCTTTAAGATAAATCTATCTTCCTGTTCTTCCAAATCTCTTTCCCTTTGTTGGAGCTTTTTCAATTTCATTTCAATATTTCCTTCCTTAATAAGCAAGATCTGTTCTTTATCAACCAAAGATTTTTCCCTTAACCCCACCCTTCTCTCTCTTTCTTCAAGGTTTTCTCTGAGACTGGACGTATCTTTGACAATCTTTCCAAGTTCCTGCCTCTTCTTGAAAATATTTTGCTCAACAATCTCCAATTCCTTTTTCAGAGAAATTTTTTTGTTCTTCAAGTCTGCTACCTCACGCAGGAGCAGCCTAGTATCTTCTGAGCTCGTAGAAGAACTTCTCTGTGATCTTGGTTCCTTTGGGGAGGAGCTAAGGAAGGAGTAAGTCGGCCCAAGTGTGGAAATGGATTGGTCATCAGGCATACACTGGGTATCAATACCGGAAAGTGGATCGGGTAAAACTCTTCTTTGGGTCCCCTCGTAAGTGTATGAATCGTGATATTCTTCGTCCGAATCTTCCAGATTTTCATCAGTGTACATGTGACTAAGATTGGAATCATTGTGTCCATGTTCTGTATCCACAGGTTCCCCGGCGATTTCGGTGTCTTCTCTAGGCCTGCTTACCAAATCTGTCTTAACTGATATACGCAAAGGGGCTGGTAGATCGGATGCATCGTCAAATAAAGGCGACGATTTGACGTTAGAACGGACTCTTGGCTTTGGCACTGGTGGTTCCCCTCTCGTGTCATCCATGTTTTGTTGGGGGTCGGTGACCAAGGGACGTTCCCTAATCCTTTCCTTGTGGGTTGGGCCCCGTATATGTGTATACATCGTAATATACGATGCCATTAAGAAAATGTGACTGTATATATATTATCATTTACAATAGTAAAATACAAAGCACTTAAACAACTAAATGTAATAGGTCTTAATCATTGCATATGACTCTATGCAGACAGTTGTCGGTAACACCCTCCACATGACTCCTGTAGCTATCCTCATCCAAAGCTCTCACCAGGTTTAGTTCCCTATAGGTTTTTTAAGTCATTAAAGAGTAGGCATAGCATGTAGGAAAGTGGTGTATTAGATTATTCATGAGACAGCTAGTGTGTATGATTAAAATTATAAGGTGTTCTATTTCTAACTATCTCAATAGAGAGGTTAAATTGTATAACTTCACTAGAGGCTTACTACAGCTAATACACAAACAGCTTCCAAGTACACATGGCAGATTAATTTAGTTACCATGGGAATGCACAGAGACATTTATTTGTTACCATGACAACATTTGTTATTGACTTGTCTGCTGAATCTGGGAGAGTTGCATGTCCATAGAACTGAACAGTTAAGGAACATGCACACATACCAGCATGCATATATATCAGCCTGAACATCTTAAAGAGAATAATACACCCAACAAACTATACATCTCTTTGTCAATGATAAAGACTTTGTAGATTGATCTGTCAAAACAAATAGTATTTCATATTCTTGAAGCACAACTTAAATTCAAAAACATCTGGAGAAGCTTGTTTTGGGCCAAATATATTACATGCTTCAGTGCACACTCAACTGTCATGAATGACTTTAGAGGCAGCTGAAGATTCAAATGATTGCACCAGTTTAACATTTGAAACATAATATTTTTGGAAAGACCAACCTTAATCTTTGTGTCAGAATGTTCTAGCTCAGAGAACAATAGCTACATGCACCTTGACATGAGGTGAGCTGTACCCTAACTGGTAAACAGGATCATCACAATAGTCAAAGAGAGTGGACAAAGCCATTAAGCCTGATGCCATGGCAACTCCAAAAAAATTAATTGAAAGTCTTAAAAACAATTGTTATATAATCAAATCAAAACTGTACCTGTATATAGCTAGTATAAAAAAAACTTCAGATGGACAACATTATAATTGTTCATGCATATATACAGTTAACTTCCAATTTGTACAGTCTTTAAAGAAACAAAAATGGCTTTTAGATAGCACAGCTACACAGTATGTACAACTTGTAATGCAAAGGAGGTGGAGTATGAGCTAAGAGAATCAAAGAAAAAACACAAACTTAGTCTTAAACACAATTGTTATATAATCAAATCAAAACTGTACCTGTGTATAGCTAACAGCAGCCATTTTGAGGTATTCAGTCATCTCTCCTAGTATCATTCCATCATTCTCTTAATGCTCACTTCTTCTCTTCCTGGATTGTGGTACCAATTCTTATAAGATGTTCAATCATCACAGTTGCAATGAAGATCATATGTATGCATAAAAATAATCAAAAGTCAGACCAGACTTGGCTACAGTATAGATATACATGTAGAAAATTAATAATTTGGTAAGATGCATGCACTGAATAATGCACTGAATTCTCAGTCAAACTTTTGCATCTGACATAGGTGTATAGTGCCTTCTGAAAAATACAAGCTGTGAGTTCATAAATTAGAGAAATATAACAAAAAGTTGTCAACATTTAGGCAATACATAAGACACATTCAAAGCCCGGAATATGGTACATACCTTAAAGTGAATAATAATAAGAGAACTAAACAACTTTAATCTTAAACGGCAACGTTATAATAAAGTTTCGCCTGCAATGACATGGCGGCTGCCATTTTAATCATCAAAATTGCTTATCTCACGCCCAATCATGTAGGCCTACTTGTATTAGATTTTTCAGGCATTGATTCATTTCGCATTTCTCTTCCCTATCATTTACTTTGCAATGCCCTAAAAATAGTAATTTATAAATTTGCCAAGATGTACATAATACATGTATAGAGCATGGTTAGATATATTTCGGGCTGTTAAAATAGCCGTATAAAAATATCCTTGTGACGTTGTCCTGTGTTGTGCATGAAACATGCCGAATGAAATGTCGATTCATACGCTTGCAAGAGCTTGTGAAATAAAGGATTAGCTATTGCTGAAACAATCAGAGGTTCATTAAGTTGTATATTAATTATAAATTAAGCACTTCTATTCATGGGGTCACTTTACATTTTTATGAATTGCTTCCCTGAACACAATAACAACTTACATGAATAGGCCGGGTTATGTTCTGCATGTTGTCTATTGTTCTTGAACATGACATCGAAAACAATAAACAAAATATTAATTCCACGATTTTCCGCCAAGTTCACGATGTTTCCCGCCGACAATTTCTAATAAATAGGTGAGGAAATTTTCAGTCGTCGGCCTCCGGGCCATCAACTCTGGAGGTCTATGCTTGCGTAGATCGATGCGAAAACCGTGGTAGGAGCACGACCATGGTACCATGCGACAAAGGGTCATCGGTGTTCGTATAGTGGGGTGGTCTCTCTATCATGGGTTAGTGCCTGGAGATGTATCTCACTATTAATCCGCTTGTGTGTTAAATTGGCACTTGCGGATTCTTGCTATACGACCCGTACCTGGAGGAGCGTGGGTCCAGTGCCACTACGTAGTCGGTCAGGAACCCCTGTTGTAGGCTGCAGCTTCAGGTTGGTTTGGAATTTACATTTGCATTTGCATTCAGTTTTGTATACATGTATTCAGTTTTTCATGTATTTTCAATGCTTTTCTTGTAGTTCATTGAACTGATGGGTCCCTACTCTAAAGCGCCTGGCCGATCCCAATGAGCTAAAGTCTGTGTGCAGTGTTCCCAAGCTACGTTGTGTGCACATGATGATTCTCATTGGTGGGAGTTTGTGGTCCGCCAGGGTCGGGCTTGTTTCTGCTCGTAGCTTGTAGAGCAAGACTAGTAACTGGTCAGAGGTCGGTCAGGTACGCCGGACCGTTCCCGTGCAACTTCTCTTACGACGCAAGTAGTGGAAGTGTCAAACAGAGTTGTAAACATTTTTTGGGGCACGAAGTACTTCTACCTCCTCGTGGTGTGCCCTGGGATCTACTTTACACTCAGTAAAGTGATGCGAAACGAAGTACTGCGGCAGAACACTAAAAAGAGAAGAAACAGCATAGTCTCTTTACAACCATGAAGAACTACATTGTTTGAACATTTTTCCTTTTTTTTTTTAATTTTAAAACTATGTACCTGTATTTCAGAATTGTCAAACAAAAGTGATCATTGTGCAGTGGTTATGCAATCCCAATATGCGATTCGTAATGAGATTAATATAATAAGATATACATTATAACCCAGCTCATCGCATATATCTATGTAAGCATTCAGTATACTCTTGTAAATTATTGCATAACATGTATTATAAAAGTACAAAGGCCGGCCAATGTCCTTATAAGATTGCGGCTACGGTATAATATGTCATTTGTATAAGTAAATGCGAAAAAGGCGAAAAAGAAAAGAATAAGTACACGAAAAAGGAAAAAAGAAAAAAGGAAATAACTTGGAAGAAAATACACGAAAAGAAAAAAAGAAAAAAGAAAAAAAACTTTGAAGAAAGTAAAGGAAAAGAAAAAAAGAAAAAAGGAAGATAATACACACTTAGGATGCTCTTCTTAACCAGCATAAAGTATATTTCATGGAAACCATACAATAATTATATTCTTTAAAAATTAATATATATGCAAAGAATTCAAAGTTGTGCTGAATGCTGATCGGTATTGTATATTACATGCCAAGGATTCACAGAAGATCAAGATAAAGAAAAAGACAAAGACTCCCAGGATCACTGATGAAGGGTGGAATTCCCAGAAACGGCTGTCTGACCCAGTGGAGAAGAAGATGAAAGAAGGGAAAAGAAGGAAGAAAAGACTCCTGTATCTTCATCTAAAGCTCTCTTTAGGTTTAGTTCCCCTATAGGCTCTTGTTACAGAATAGGCATATAGCATGTAGGAAAATGGTATCTTAGATTTTTCATGCAATTTGTATATTTACTATTCCATGAACAAAACTGCATAATATTTATTTTAATATATTAATTATAGAATTGAATAATCAAGCTCAATTAATTTAAAGATAATGAGTATATATAATAATAGTATTCACCTACATATCTGTACAAGAGAGGCTAATAATAATAATAGGTTGTCTCTAAACTATGATGAGTGCTAAAGGTTTAGTAATCTGAAAAGTTCTTGGAAGGCGGAGATGAAGCTGTAACAGATGAACGACTGGCAGACTTTGAAGGTGTACTGGTACGGGGAGAGCCTGACTGCAAACCAAGAGCAGATCTGTTCAACTTTCTTGATTCCCTTTCTAGAGCTTGCGTTGGGCTTCTGTATTCACGAGATATTCTATCCACTGAATGATCTAAGGTACCTCTCATCTGCTTTATCTCTCCATCAATACTTGTGGTTTGCTTGATATACTCATCCCTGACCTTTCTATCCTCATTCACTTGATCTCTTAGAGAATGAACCTAAATATATAAATGAGGGGTGTGATAAAATTATTAACTATATATAGTGATGGTTAAGGGCTTATAAATCAAATATTTCATTAATAGTTTGTCTACTAATGACATACCCACTATAATGGTCATATAGCTACCATCATTTAACCATTAATTGGAAGCAAGTATTGATTATATGTGGGCATGCTTAACTACAGGTAGCGAGTTCCTACTTTAGATTCCAGTTGATGGATTCTCTTTCTATATTCATGCTCCTTTGCAACCCAGTCCTGTTGCTGCTTCCTTTGCAGGCCTTGCATCTTCTCCACTTGTTCAGCCAAGTTACTTCCAAAAGATGATTCCATGTCCACCATCCTGAATGAGTGGATTTAAATGATTCATAATAACTTACATGCATTGTATCTACGTATGTGAGTTCATTGCACTAAGCCTGTGAAAAGGCTATGATGAAGAAATGAATATCACTGGAAGATATTCATTCTTCAATATACGTATATATACGTATGTACATCAGTACTGTCTGCATGTATTGCTTGTTCTGCCCCATCAAATACATATGGATGCTTTCAACTTGTCTTATGCATTCTACTGACTAATAATGATTTCTGTATACCTCTTTCTAAAATCATGATCTTTTTCTGTAATTGAGCTTTCTAAGTTATGGATCTTATGCTTCAACAACGTGTTCTGCTGATTTGTGGAGTCAAGGGTCTGGTCCAAATCAGTCTTTTGTCTTCGGTGGCTCTTTAAGATGGTATCCAACTGCTTCTCTCTGATCTGCAAGTCGTCGACTTTAGTCCTCCACTCCAGACATTCCCCTTGCAACTTCTGAAAGCTTGTCCTAGTTCTCTGTAACTCCTTCTCAAGATGATTGGCCAATTCCTGTGATACATCCTTAGCGCTCTCCATGGATGACAAGTTAGCTTCCAATGTCTCAACCTTTGTTGTCAACATTTTCTTTTGTCTTTCCAACTCATACAGTTCATTCTACGTATATATGAAGAATAGATTTTATACGTACATATACATTATTCATGAATTTACAATAGTAACATACGTATACAGTGTCACCTCAACAATCTGCGCTTTAATCCACCAACCCCACTAATCAGCCACATTCTATTTCAATCAATCAAGGTGACACTGTACATAATCCAAAATAGGTCTTTCTCACCTGTAGAGCTTCGACTTTGGACTTCTGCTTCATCAAATACTTATCAGTTGCTTTGAGCTGATTGGTCAACTCAGTCTGTGAAGATCCTTTCTTTGACAACTGGTCCCTCAAATCTTGAACAGAATTACGCAGAAAATCTGCATGCTTCTCGCATTCATCTTTTGACTGTAGCAAAGCTAGAGTTTTCTCTTCCATTGCCTCCTTTTCCTTTCTCAAGGTTGCTACAGACAATTGAAGCTCCTGGGTCACACCTGTAAGATACATCTTCTCTTTTCCAATCACTTCAAGTTGTCCAGAAAGGGCTTTAATTTCACCCTGGAGCTTCTTTACCGTGCTTAGGGCCTGGTTATGACTTAGAGCTGTAGCTGTCATTGCAGCTTGAAGCTGAGCCAGCTTCTCAGTGGATTCCTTGTACTGCTGATGGGAGGAAGAGAGTTTCTCCCTCAGAAGACTAATTTTGGTATCTTTTGAAGCTATATCAGACTCAAGAGAGGAGACTTCACTCTTCATTTGAAGGATTGTGTCTTGAGCCTCCAGACAACTAGATTCAGACTTTTCTAGTTTCTTCATCAATTGCTTGTTATCTGTATTCAAGCTTACTTCTGCAACTTGCTGCTTCTTTAACTTTGTATCACTGAGTTGAAGGCTCAAGTCTTTGGTAGCGTTATCAGTCTCAAGGAATTGAATTTGACTCCTCAAACTTTCAACCTTCTGCTCCAATTTCTTCATCTCCAAGAGGTTGGAGGAAATTCTTACTTCAGATTCATCCCTTTCCTTGCAAACCTTGTCATGGTTGGCCTGAAGGGATTGAAATGAAGCTTGCAGTTCAGCAAGATTCTTCTCCAAGAGGCCTTTCTCGCTTTCCAGTTTCTGGACCTGCTCTTTAAGGTTCCTAAGTCCAGATAGGGTTTCGTCTCGTGATCTCTCTGCCATCATCAGCCTCTTTTGAAGACTCAGAATAGAATCCTTTACAGATTCTATATCTAGATGCATGACTGCCAGCTTAGAGGGACTGGTCACAGAATGGGTCGACATGGAGGTATTCTGCCGTGAGCTGGCGGGCATTGGGGTCACCTGAAGGGAGGCGTGGCTGCCAAAGAAACTGGTTCCTAGACCACTTTCAGGAGAGTCAGCCATCTTTCTGCTGGGAGTCTTCCAGGAGCCAATCCTAGACCTGATAACTCGAGCAGTGTTCTGGTCAAAGGAGGCACCTAAGTCAACCTCCTCCTCCTCGATTGGACTGATTTCCAGTCCAAGTGTTCCCTGCAGTATGCCCAGCAGTTTGGCATATTTACTTTGGATTTCAGACTTTGTCATCTCTGAGTTACTCAGTTGTGAACTGAGGGTGTCAATCTTTCTAGAAGATTCTGATGCTTCGGCATTCATTCCAGACAGTAATTTTTGATCTACGTACGTACATATAAAATTCATAAGAAAGCTTTGAAGATAGTGTGTTTTAATAAAACAAAGCTGCAAATAGTTCAAGGCATTACTGCACTATATATGGAAGAGGAGACACACCTGAAACCAACTGGATCCTCAAGTCCTCAGCCATCCCTTCTAATGCTTCTTTTTCCTTTCTTAAACTGTGAACCTACAAACATTAACAGATAAATCATGGAGTTCATTGCATTGTATACAGATGCATGCATGACAGATCTACGTATACTTACATATAAATATACATACGTATTAGGTACGTACGTATGTATGTAGTTGAGAGGCTTACTTGTGAATGGAGTTCGGACATTTTGATGGCATCAGCTTGACCCTTCTGCGTGGCAGTTTCCTGGAGCTTGCTCAAGCTGATGCTGACGTGGTCCCTCTCGACCTCAAGATTGGAGATCCTCTTCTTACAAGTGTTGATCTCGCTCTCCTTGGCCTCACAGATCCTGTTGACAGCATCAAGCTTCCCTTTGTGGGCAGCCAAAGAGGCAGATAGTTCTTCCTTTTCTTGTTTGAGCTTAGACAACTTCTTGGAAACATGCTTCAACTCCACTTCGGCTGCTACCTTCTTGTTTTCCATCTTAGTGACAGTAGTTTCAAGTTGACCATTTGAGTCTGTCAATCGAGTCACTTTTCCTTGCAATCTACAGGCAGTTAAAGTTACCAGGTAACAAGTTGGAATCAACTGTTACACTAAAACAGCAGGATATTTTACCTTTTAGCTTCTTCTTGGAGACCAGATAATGAAGATTTTGCTTCATTTTTCTCTTCCTCAGTCTTTGCAATCTTCTCCTCCAGGTGACTGAGCTTCTGATTAAGCCTTGCTTGCATCCTATCGTTGTCAAGGATCTGGACCTTTAGATTGTGACATTCTTTGGTTAAACCTTCTTGTTCCTCTTGAGTGCTCTGTAGCTGGCTCTGTAGCTCCTTATTCTGGTTATTATAACATGACCAAGGATTAGCTGTCAGATTATATGTACATGATTGTGCAATACAGGTGTATGATTACGTAAATACCCAGTATGTATGAAGTTGACCAACGTTCATGCACACTTTGTGTTTAGTTTACCTGTTTCTTCAGAGAATCTCGTTTATTTTCAATTTCTTTCATCTTCATCTGATCCTCATGACGTCCTCTCTCCAATTCTGAAACAGAAGAACTTGCCATCTTCAATTGCTCTTTTAAGGCAGAAATTTTCTCCTGTGCATCACTCCTATACAGCAATCACACATACATTACCATATAAATAACAATGACAAGTATACATATAATGTATGAAAAATCTAATATACCATTTTCCTACATGCTATATGCCTATTCTGTAAAAAGAGCCTATAGGGGAACTAAACCTAAAGAGAGCTTTAGATGAAGATACAGGAGTCTTTTCTTCCTTCTTTTCCCTTCTTTAATCTTCTTCTCCACTGGGTCATGCATTATACATAACATACATATACGTACGTAACATTGCATACATACATGAGGTCATCTACAGTACATACTTAACAAGATCAAGCTTCTTCCTAAGTTCCTTGAGCTCATCTTCTGCCTTCTTAAACTCATGGGAGGTGCGATCGGCATCAATTTGGGAGGTATCCAATTGCTGTCTCTGTTCCATGATCAGCTGACTGGTCTGATGGTGTTGGTGGCGAGACTCCTCACATTTCTCATCATACATCTTCTGCAGGCGAGCCAAGCGCTCATATACCAGGCTTTTTTCCTCTGAGAACTTGGAAATGGATGTTTCTTGTTCCATTTTCATCCTCTCCAACTCGTTCTGCTTTGATCTGTTGGCAGCCTCAAGTTCTCCATTGAGCTGTTGGATAATCTCCTGATGCTGGTTTATAAGGCTCCTTAACTCCGACTGGTGATGAGACTTCAATTCACTTAAATTTCTAGCTCCCTCTTTCTGGGTTTGTTCAACAAGAGATTCAAGTTCCATTTTCCTCTGTCTTGCTTCTATCAAAGCCTTCTGAAGCTCTTCTTCCTTTTTGGTGACAATGTGTTGAATTTCTTCCTCCTTCTGTTGTTCGTAGAGTTGGTGCTCCTTTGCGAGTGAGTCCTTCTGATGTCGCAAAGATTCATTTACCTCCATTAAGGAAGACTGATTTTTTTCAACAGTAGAGAGAGCACTGTTAAGTTGCTGATTCTTCTGTTGGAGCTGGGCACTGCTGGCTTCTAGGGATGCCACCTTATCCTTACTTGATTGACACATGTCTTCTGTCTGTGCAAGCTGAGTCATTAGAGATAGTTTCTCCCTCACGAGCTCTCCCTTTTCCTGGGCAACTTTGGCAACAGTTGAAGTTAGTTTTCCTCTTTGAATCTGCATCTCAGCCACACACTGCTTTGTTTTACCGAGTGCCTCAGTCAGGCTTGCCACTTCTTGCTTGAGCCTGTCAGATTCAACACCCAAATCTCTCTTCTCAGAATGCATGATAGTTAGTCTCTGATCCTGGTCCTCCATTTTGGAAACTAACTGAGCATTCTGGTGCTGCAACCTCTTCACTTCATTAATAGCCTGTACCCTCTCTCTACTCTGATCTGCAAGTTCTTCATCCATGTGCTGCTTGACTCCTTGCAGCTGTTCACAGCTAGCAGAGAGCATTCTCACTTCCTCGGCGATCACAGCCTTTGCCTCAGCGACAGTGTCGAGGGAGGATAGAGCTGCTTTCTCGGCCCCTTGGGCCTCCTTCAGCTGTCTGAGTAGATCAGCTTTCTCCATTTCCAGGTTTTGGATTGTCAGTTGGAGGGAGGTGGAATCTCTTTCAACTTTCATCTTCTCACTGTCAAGCTGACCCATTTTTACTCTCAAATCTTGATTCTCATCTTGGGTAGCAGCTGTACAGAAAAACATACATATGAATACATTAAGAACCCTTCCACAGATTTTAAACACATATGTACATACGGTATGTAGGTCATGCATACTGTATGTACGTACATACATACTTACATATATAAAATTAATACATGCACATTGTTACGTATACATCTCATACGTACGTACGTAGTTACACTAATATATAAAATAGTACGGAAGCTCACATAAGTGTAATTCCAACTTCCTTGATGCAGATGTTTTCGCTTCTATTTCTTGCTCAAGCTGTTCCTTGTCGTAGAGAGCTCCATCTAGTTGCAGCTGCAGGTTACTGAGGGCACCCTTCAAGGCCTTGTGGTCTCCTTCTAAAGTGCCACTTTCATCCTTAGCTGTTTCTAGCTGAGTCTGCAGGCTCTTTAGGTTTCTCTCCAAAACAACTTTGTCACTGAATTAACAAAATATGCAAGTCAACTATATCTTCATCTGTAGCCTATACGTACGTATACACAGTCACTATGTATATATACGTATACGTACAGGGAAAACACAATATGAATATGATTACCTTTTCAATATGAATATGACTTTTCAATATGAATATGATTACCTTTTTAATATGAATATGATTACCTTTTCAATATGAATATGATTACCTTTTATATATGAATATGATTACCTTTTATATACGTATGAATATGATTACCTTTTCAAACTTTCAAGCTCCTTTTCAAGTTGATCACATGCTGACATTGCCTTGGATTGGCTTAATCTGCTCTCTTCCAGTTGTCTATTCAAAGTGGCACTAGCAATAGTGTGACTCCTGAGTTCTCCTTCCAGTTCCTTCTTGGCAACCTGTTCCTGCTCTAGTGCCTTCCTCAGACCACTCACAGTGCTCTCCAACTCCTATCAGAGTGATTGGTACATGTATGTACGTAAGTAATGGATTGTATGTGCACGCAGGCTAGGATTGCAATAGGATACAATATAAACTGTAGGATTAATAGAGTTTAGCTGTACATACGTATACAGATATACGTATAATCCATTAATTACATTGCAATGAATAAGTTGCATATAGGTAAAGGAAGACATTGATTTTATCTTACTCTGATCTTTCCATGAAGATTCTCTATGGATGCTTGAACATTTGTCACAGCCCAGTCCTTCATCCTCACACTGTCACCACTAACACCACAGGGATGTGGCTGCAGGAGGAAGTACAAGCAAAGTAGAACAACCTGTCGGACAGTGTGTATTCGTATGTACAGTCTCTTTTGAACATCTAAAGGTACAGTTTATACGTAATCGGATCCTCTTGTTGAATGTTTGACCCCCGCACCACGCCTTTAGATGCTCAAAGGAGATCAAAAGATGAATCCTTTCAGGATATATATGTATACAGAATGTACAAAATGCCACTTAAATAATAATCGATGAGTTTGCAGTATACACTCCTGATGAACTAAAATAAATGATCCAAGAATGCCTTACAGATCCAGCTATCCAGATTGGGAGAGACTTCTTTGCTGAGTGGGGAGAAGAGCCAATCACAACCGAACTTCCAGTAGCCTTTTCTGAATTCTTGCCCATCTGTGAAGGATTGGTTGGCATGGCAACATAGGTATCACCTTGGATGGTCTTCAAAATCTCATTCAGTGCTTCTTTATACGTATCAACCTCAGAAGACAACATAGCACACTTGGATTGAGTTTCTGATAGCTGAATCGAAACGGAAGTCTTTTCAGATTCCTAAAATGTACAGATGTAAGTACATAAGTTAACAGAGATAGAAATGTGGGCAGTCTTAACATAGAAAGTTAATATTGAAGTATAGCCCCCCACCATTTGAGTGCACTTGTCTCCTAACTCTACAATGACAGCTCCTCTTTGACTGTCCTTAGTCTCCATCTCCTTCTCTAAAGCATCCCTTTCTCCCACAGCTTTCTGTAGCTCTGATTGCGTCATTTCAAACTCTGCATGAAGAGCACTATTCTCCAATCTGTATCTCTCCAAATCATTCTGCAACTAAACAAAACAATTAACATTTCAGTAATTAATAATTACGTACCATATATGTACGTATTTATCAACATACGTACATACACTCACACATATTGGTTGGTTGGATATGATTTGAGCATCAGCAACACTTATTATTAATCAAAGAATTAGGACGTTTCGACCCGTAGGTCTTCTTCAGCAATAAATGGGGAATAAAGCATACAACCAGTTTAAATAGAAGAAGGTGATGTGTGATGAGTTATGATGTAAGGACCACACATAGCATAACCTGGGACAAAGCAGAAGTTATTGAGCAAGAGAACAACAAGATCAGGAGGAAGATTAAGGAAGCATTGAGGATCCAGAACACAGACCAGTGTCTTAACATGGACCAAGGAATGCAGATAGACCACATTTGGAGAGACATACCCTATGATTAACACTTTAATTTATTTTATCTAAATTCATTTTATCTCCTAACCTATCCTTTACCGCCCAGAATATTACATCATAACTCATCACACATCACCTTCTTCTATTTAAACTGGTTGTATGCTTTATTCCCCATTTATTGCTGAAGAAGACCTACGGGTCGAAACGTCCTAATTCTTTGATTAATAATAAGTGTTTCTGATGCTCAAATCATATCCAACCAACCAATTATGAACGCAACAAGTACCCCTTATTACTTCACTCACACATATGTACGTACGTACATATGTGGTAATATGAACATCAATGAATATTTAAAAATCAACAACTTTATCATTAAAAGCTCTATCACTGTCTATCTTAATACACAGTGGATGACCTACTCGGTGAATGGTCTCAAGATGGTCCTCATTCTGCTCCTCCAGGGATCGGACTGCATCCTGTCTGTCCTGTTCCTGCTTGTTTGCCTCTGTGTTTACCTTTACCAAGGTGGAGCTCAGGTCGTCATGGAGTTGCTGCAAGTCCCTTTAGTGTATGCAAATAAGAGAATTATCAGTCATTACTAGTATCATGTTAAATTGATATAAAACACATATACGTACTTATGTACAAATGGATCATATACGTATACAAATGGTAGATCAATAATCTTAACCCTACATACGTACATATATCTTATGATATGAAAATATGATAATCACTGCAATTATTATGCTGAACAAGCCAATGAAATATCTTATCTTGGTTGGGAAACCACAGTTCTATTAAAATGGCAATTAGTGATCACTTTCCAGTCAGTTCAAATAATCATATTTTATTACAGGCTTTGTACAATTAACTCCCTTCTCATCAGGTGCTGGATACTTTGCCTATACTGCACTGCAATTACAGAGTGAATATGTATCTCTACCTCTTAGTGTCTTGTTTCACTTGATTGAGATCCGACTGAGTCTTGACCACATCTCCCATGACATGGCTCAACTGATTTGCATACTGGGCAGCTGATATTGATTGAGTTGTCTAAAATGTTCAATACGTATCATAAAATAGGTAAATAAATAGGGAGCATGATAATTAACAACACAATGATAAAGTGAAGATTTCCTGACCTTTAGTGTCTCCTCCATCTCCCTCTCCCTGTCTGCCAAGTTTCTTCTTGTCTCTCCCAGCTGAGCTGATAACTTGGCCACATCACTGTTGAGGCGACTGTTTGTCAAACGACTCTCATCAAGCTGTTCCCTAAGTTTAGTGTTACTGGCAGCCAAACGATACGACCTACAACCAGGAACATACATACATATTAATATACAGTACATACGTATATACGTATACTTAAATTAAGTACAGATGTATAGGGACAAGTGAATTGTCAAAATAAGGTTAAGATAAATGGCTACATACGTAGTGTATATGTACATACATGTCAGCACATTAGACAGTAAAGGAAGCATATCAATAGAGATCACTACATGACAGAGCTACGTATATAGCATCACACTGTTACAAGACAAACCTCTGTTGTTCCTCTTCAGTCTTTGTCAACAAGGAAGTAAGCTCCACTTGGTGATTCCCCTGCAACTTGTCAAGTTTGTCAGTGACTGCAAGTAGTTCAGCTTTGGTCTTCTGGAGTTGGGCCAATAACTAATGGAGGACAGTCAGTGGATACACACCTCAGGTAGGTACGTATAAAATACAATATTGAAATACAACTTTGAGATAATTACATACGTACGTAGCTTATTACTAGAATGATATGCCCCTATAGGCTTTTTTACAGAATAGGCATAGCATGTAGGAAAATGATATATTAGATTTTTCATGTAATATTTCATAAAATGGACACGTGAACATACCTTCTGAGAAGTATTATCAGCTCCAATCTCAACCAGTGCTAGCTGCGCCTCCAATTCGGTACACTTACTTTTGTATTCATCCACCTATATTGGTATACATACGTATATACTCTATGTGACTTGTAAACCAAACCTGGTTGGGCCATCTTTTTTTCTGATTTCAGTTCTTTGTATGGCATGTCACAATAATAAAGAATTATTATTATTATTATTATAAATGTGCCAAAAAGAGACGTCTGGCCCAGTGGAACAGAAGAATAAAGAGAAGATTCTTATTTCCTCATCAAAACTCTCACTAGGTTTAGCTACCTCTTACTGAGAATATATGTAGTAAAACATTTTAGATGACTCATACGTACCTTGTCTGTCAGGCCATCCAACACATCCTGGTGCTCGTGCTGAGCTGTGACGGCTTCTGTGGCAAATGAGTGTTCTTGAGCATGCAAGTGCTGCTGCAGTACCTGCTTCTCATCTTCCAACTTTCTCACTTGGACGCTCAAGGTCTTCACCTGTTGTTCCAATTCAATCATCTGCTCAATCTATACGTAAATACAGCATAAGTATAAACGTAGTTAGAAGTATATACATAATTAGAAGCATATATGTAGTTCTAGTATACAGATAACAGGGGATAATGTTCTTACCTTATTACTGACTGCAATGTATTTAACACCGAGGTCTTGGCGCTCCTTTTGAGACTGTGAAAGAAGAAGATGAGCCCTATCTAGTTCCTTCTTCAAGAATTCTACTTCTTCTGAAGGAGAAGCTGCAGCCAGCACTCTGCTCCAAACCTGCGGAGACAGGCACTCCTCGATAATCTCCTTCACCCTCTCTGGAATGTGAGCAGCAGTGGCTGGGTCCCTCCTCATCACATCAATAACTTCATCGCATTGCAACTTTTCACAGGTTGACTCCAGTTGCTACAAATGTGTAACATAATTAGTCTTGCATTTAGGGATAAAAAGTGACACACAAATTGAAGATTTAAAAATAATTCTTAGATTGAGGCAACTGCAGTAAGTTTTTCTCTGTAATCACACACCAGGACAGCACTTGCATTAAAGGTGCCTATCCAGTAACAATATTCATGAGATGAGGGAGTAAAACCCTTGTCCAAGTGTCTTTATGTATGTGCTCACTCATTAAATTAATAGTAAGTGTGTTTTAATTATCCACACACATAATGACATATCAACAAATCCAGGCTGATATTGTTAAATATGCTTTAAACTTGTAAATGTTCAAGATAACTTTAAATCAACAGTAAATGTGATTACATTACTGCAACTCATTAATCAATATCACATTAACAGATATATAATATAAAAATACATATACTCATCCAAGGGAACTTATAAATGTGTGAAATGGAGAGTTACCATAGCAAACTGCATAGATACAGCTTCGCACTTAGAACAAATAACTTTAGTATTCTCATCCAATCCAGGTCATAAGAATTAGGCAGGTGCGGCTATAAGACATTTTATCCCGACAGTACATAAATAAAACTAGGCAGTTGCATACTTAGATAATAAAGACAGTCTTCCATGTACCTAGTATCAACTTTTAGGAAATTAATGACGAGGCGCCCTAACGATTAAATTTTGAAATGCTCAAGATTGGTGCTTCATAAATTTTGCAGCTGTTCGCGACATTAATATTTTGCTTGGTATAAAGAATAAAGCTTACTTTCACAACCTTCTGTATTCGTGGATCCTTGAGGAAGCTGTCGTCGGCGTTGACACTCATACTAGCTCGCTGGACCAGTAAAGGTACTTACAGTTGCTAGGTGCCTTTTGAAACCTATTGAAGGGACAGTCTCGCTTATCGTCACGTCTCTTTGCGAGCCAAACTCACAAACTGACTAGCGAACTGCAGAAGAGGTAGCTTTTAAATAATTAGAAATCACACAATTTAGGTGTGACCACAACGGATCGGAGGCGTGGTCCCTTCAGCCATTTTGTAATCTAACCACAACTGTTTATTTTTGTTCTTAGAAACTGTTAGCATCATGTACAGGGCTCTGATGGTTCGACTAGGTATGGCTCAGCTTTTTAAAAAATCCCCATTGTCAGTTTAGGATTTCTGATCATTATAAAACATTAGATTTAGAAATTAAAAATATAACTCATTCAGTATTTATAGTTAAGTGTTATACATGATTCTTTTAAGTTTTAAGTAAAATTTATATAGTTCAAGGTCCTTCAGGTTTTAAATAGCATTTGGCAGCCTGTTTGAAGGCAGCCATTACCGAGCTGGGGAAATGGTTTTCCATCATGCCTTTCTTCAGCTTGATGGCAGAGAAATCCTCATTGGCATACCAGCATACATTAATATCAGAACGTTCTCCACAACAAGTCCTAGTTTATACACAAGGAAAGGATATTGTAATGGTTGTAAATATGTATTGCTTAATACACAAGCAAATATTAACCTGTACACTAACATACGTACAATTATGTAACATTATATACTTATATCTACTTTTACTTTTGTCTGGAATTATTTTCAAATACCATTATTCTACCAGGAGGAAAAAGGAACACTTTTTCTTGTCTTCTAATGAATTTCTTTAGTTTTTCTACATTGCCTGTTTTAGTGTTCTCCAGCCATCTTCTTCCATATTTTGTTGCCAAATACACACTGTGTGCTACTGGAACAAAGGACTCAACTCCTTTCCTGTTCTTCTTTCCAGTACCTTCAGCTGTAGAGTTAGATGCCCTTTTAATCACTCTACCGAAATTTCCAAGAAAAAGTTGGTACTATAAAGGTATTAAAAATTCACACTAAGTTCTGCACTTCAATTAGAGACAAGAATTGAAGAAAAGTTGACAAGAATTTATATTTGGAATTAACCATAGTTAATAGGACTGTATAGGGTCATTATAAACTAACTTTTGGAGTTTGGCAAGATTTCATTTGTTGGGTCATTGAATCTGTTAGGTGTATCAAGCTCCTCACTGTTACCCTGCATATACGTATACATGTACATGTGCTACAGATTTGGCAGTTATATATATTATACATACAATATGCTTATACCTTGGAATAACATCACAATCAACTACATAACTTGTGATAAAGGTTTTTGAATATTCTGCTAGAGGAAAGCTGAATGTTCCGCCCATAGGAGAGTAACAGTAACACTTCAAGTCAGGATATTCACTCTTTAGCATAACACCAATAACTGCAGCTACCCCAGCTCCAAGTGAGTGACCGCATATAACAAGACCGTAGCTCTATGTATAATTTAAAGGTAATAAAGACACGCTAAACAGCATATATCATCTACTTTTGAAGCTTTTTATTTTCATTTATTTATTATCTTACAGTAATTCATACATCTACGTTAACATATTTACAAACCCGTATCCTCATCAAATATTCTATATAGCTTTTCCCTAGTAGTAAAATTGCCTTTCTATATATATATTTATGGTACAGATTGTACCTAAAATCAGTCTATATACTCTATATATAGTGTATTGATATGAGCTTGTTATGTAACAACCTGGATATTGTATACATAAATATTTATGTTTGCAGTTGTGTACTGGAAACTTTTGAAAGGCTTTTGTAAGTATGTCGTGATCAACCAGGCTGTTTCTCAAAACGTTAGCAGCCATAAACAGGCCATAATGAGTGAAAGTCTTCAGGTTGCAGTATGGCTCTTCTTCAACATGTAGTTTTCTAAGACTTATAGTAAATGAAGTAAATAAATCCTACACAAGAAACAATTTAACAATAAGCTTATATATATGCATGGGTAATGTGCATGTATTAGAGTTAATTTTATTTCTTATACCTATACGTATATGATTTCTTTAATTATTGTGGCTGTACCTTTAATGACATTGAACCTCTGATGCTTAGTACTAAAGTGCGTTTTTCATGATCCACTGCAACACAAAATGGGCAATCATACACCTTCAGATATGATAAAGATGCAACCAATATTATATATACATTTACATGACCCCAACATGATTATTTTGATATAGAATACGTATATACTAAACTAAATAAACACTATATAAATGTATGGACATATATAGTACAGTTTGCATAGTATATACATATGCTGTTATATATATATTCTAATATCAGCACTAATATTCATGAATACCATTAAACACATTAGTAGAGGGGACTATATGTGAATCGTACATCACTAGAGTATGTAGAGAAGAGTATTTCTCTTTCCTGACACTCAGTCATATATCTTATTGCGGCAGTGTTTGTCATCAAGCAGTTATCATGTAGGAGGTCAACAGAAGTCCTGGGGTGAGTCTTACGGCATCTACATGCATGTGTAAAGATAGTTTTGTTATATATATAGTAAATATTATTATATACGTATACCTATGTACTTGTAGATATATATACAGTGTGCACATGGAGAAATGAAGAAAAGAATTTGAAGCTGTATCCTCAGCCAAAGCTCTATAGGTTTGTCCTAAGTCATTAGTCTAAGAAACTTATATATATATGTTCTCCTTATGTCTCAGTTTTCTCATACGTAGGTATGGTGTTTGGAGTACAGTGTTTTTATATACATATATACCTATGGTTATGCAGCTAGACATGTACACTGAATATAGACATTATATAGAACTTATATATACTTTGCTAGGCAGCAAAGCCTGCATGTTCCAGAGCATGGATTTGAGTAGATTTGCAACGGCCATCCATATGTACCCATGGCATACCTCAGATAATACATGCCACTTAAAAATAGGTCTTTCTCATGCTAAATATAATATATACGTACACATGAAATAAATATAAATAATGTACGTATGTATGCATGTAGCCCCTTATATATATATATGTACAAACATACAAATAATACAAGCTAGCATATACATGTACATGTAACATACTTGCATATGTATTCATTTCAATTAGCAGTAATGTTTGAGTATTTCTGGTGCTACCATATTTAATCAATTCACTAATAGTGCATATAATGTTGAAGAATATTGAAAATGCAAAACACTAATGGATCACATTGTTGGAGATAACATTACATATTATGTCTGCATGGTGTGGTCAGCAAGTAATATTATTAGGATGGGCTGGCTGAAAATGGGTCGGGTCTCAGATTATCAGCTTGTTCTGATAAACAATATCTAATTACCTACTTTGTATATACATGTAGTTAGTATAAGAGGAAACATAAATGAAGCTTGCTGTGGCATGTAGCTCAGTGGCAGAGCACTGGTGATCACAACCAGGGTTTCATTCTCAGCAATTGCTTCTACATGATGTTTGAGACTGATGGCTTCAATTACTAATACATATATAACATATTCATGGAACTCTAGCTAATAAAACTTACACAACTGGAGAAGTTTACTATTCTTTGCGTCTCATACCTATAAGTTGGACTTATTTGATCCCCTGAGGCAATTAGGGCTTGCATAGTCCACTGAATGAAAGAGATGACACAGTACATTTAACTGCATGAACATTTAAATCACTGATCATGAACTTACTCGTTTCATTCTTTCCAGTTCTTTCTCGTAGAATCCTGTCATTTTGTGTTGTTCAGCCACAAGTTTTAGTCCAGCTATCAGATCAGTGATAACATAATCCTGGTTATGAAACAATATGGAGAGTCCTGATGCAATATCCCTGAAGGCTGCAGACAGCAAATTTTGATCTCTGCAACATTTCCATAAACGTTGAAATTTTTTGAAGTAATATTTTTGCTCGATACTCTGGTGGTAGTATAACCTCTTAGTAGAATGACCACTCCTGGTGAATCGACGTGCAAGTTTTGAGTGACGAAAAGATTTATGCATAATATAGTCCTTTTGTGTGGGTTGGTTTTCAATGTCCAAAAGGTTTCGAGCAGCCAACACCTGTTCATCATCAAGATTATGAAAAAACATCTCACCAGGTCCACTGAATATATTGCACAAGTCAATGTAGTACACAAACAGTATGATGATGATCAGGAGAAGGGCCCAGGACAGACCTGTAAATACTCTTGTTGCTGTTAGAAGTTCAACTGCCAATTTACACTTCTCCTTGCGTACTGTATCATCTATGAAATAGACATCTGCTGCAGATACATAGGTACCAAAGATGGTCAATAAGACTTCAAGGACATAGAAGATGGCTCGAGCCCAGAGAAACACTGGAAGGAATCTTCTTTTGTGGAGCTCAAAGATCAGGCCTCTTGCACTGATGGTCATAATGGCAGCCTCCAATCCAAGCACAATGAATTGATCAACAAACCATAATAGCCAGAAAGACAAAATAAGTACAAAATAGTTATTCTTCAGTACATCACACTCAGAGGTAATCGGATCAAACCCTATAGTCACAAAGACTACTATAGCAGAGATGAGCCTGTAAAATATAGAAATTCAAAGTATATATCCATTATATTAGTTCCGTACTAAGTATCTCTATATACACCAGCTTATTCGGTACAGACTTACCAGAGAAATCTTAAACCGATAGCCAAGGCAGACGAAAGAACAAAATCATCACTTCCTGCATTCCATCTTTTCCCACAACATCTTAAAGCTGGCATGCTCTATAGGCTGTTGCGCAGTGTAAATATCATCTATATATTATCTTACAGGAGCTGTTCCATCTATATATACTTCCACCAGTATATATAGAGTGATTATTTAAGAGGTTATATAAACACAGACACTATTTAAGAGACACTGTGCATACTAATTAGTAGACGTTGGTAGCTTCACATCAACAAATTCTTCCTTAATAGCTGTATTATGTAGTCTAGTACCTATTTTCCATGTAATATAATATATGTAGGAATAATAATGACTGATGATATTCCATATAATGAATATGTATACAGTATATTTATCAGCATTTCCTTCTTGTATCATGTAGGAAATTAAAGAAGAGAATACCATTATATCTCTAAATTCATAAACATCTTTAAATAAATAATTATAGTGTCTATGAGTAATAAAAACATGTTTAAAGTGATTTTCAATCGGCCAATCAATCAATTGAAAGCTCATTGTTACATGAAAATTGTGAATACATATAACATGTACGTAATTCGAGACTATCACAAAACTACATACATATATAACTAAGTGTATATATCAAGCTTGATATGATTTAAAAAATGAGTGTATGGGTGAATGACAGTTAAACTTGAAGTTAACTGATGTAGTTATTCCTTAGCATTAAACTGTAGGAAGATCTGTTGTTATGATCTTGGCATACATACTGCTTGTAGGCCTTGTCAAATGCTGATTTTACTGTACTAGGGACGTGGTTATCTAGCATTCCTTTTGCTAGTTTGATAGCACTAAAGTCTTCATTGGAACACCAAAGAACTTCAAGGTCTGATGTTCCTCGGCAACACCACCTAATGAGGGAAGAGAATGCAAATATACAGTCTAGTGGTATACACTCTATGAAAGACTTATATACAGAGGAGAGGATAATAAATATACCTTTGAATCTTTCTTTCTTGTATCATTATTATTCTTCCAGGAGGAAAGAGGGGAATACTTTCCTGTTTCTTCAAGAAATCTTTCAGATTCTGAACAGCTCCTGCTTTCGCCCGAAAGTGCCACAATTTGAAATATTTTGCAGCCAAATTTTCTGATTGTGTTACAGTACCAAATGAAGGGTGAGGGGATTTCCCACCAAAATTACAGGTGCAGTCCAGTATCTGTGGTAGCCTCTCCCCAAGACCTCCCAGAAATATCTGATACTGGTAATAGGGAAAGAGTAAAATAATGAAGAACATGCATAATGGAGACCATGCAAGTTGTGTCTGTAGACTGACCTTTGCTAGTTTGGATTGCTTCAGTTGGTGGGTCATTGAGTCAGTCAAGTGTATGAGTGTTCTTATAGTTAACCTCAAGTACAGAGAGTGTATATGTAAATATATTACATTGCTTCTATTTATACCGGTACCAATTTATGTAGTATACAGCTGGAGCACTTCATACATTAATATATCATAAGGAATTTAAACAGAACCTATGTCATTTATGCTGTGGACTGAGTGCTGCAGTAACTGCTGACCACAGCCAGTCTGGCCTGATGAATCTAATTAAAAATGGATGCTATTTAGCAGATGCTTAGAGTTCAGGAGAGTGGCATGATTGTGGCAATCAGGGCTCAGTAGCAGAGCACAGAGCCTGGCTCGCTTTTACTACCCGTGTAACAATAATTATTTCTCTCTCACGTTTTCCCTCTAAAGGATACCTATCAATTAAGGGATTATTTATTCTTAAATACTAGACAGTTTTACCAACCTCGGAATTATGTCATTGCCAATGATGAAGCTTGTGATAAACTTCTTTGAATACTCAACGAGGGGGAAACTGAATACTCCCCCAACTGGAGAATAACAATAACCTTTTAAGGTGGGATACTCATCCTTCAACATCACACTGAGAACTGCTGCTACACCAGCTCCAAGTGAGTGACCACATATGATGAGATCATAGTCCTTAAGGGATGTGAGAATAATTTTGCTATGTAATGTTGATGTAGTTATCCTTATTATAACTACCTCTTATTGTGTTAAATTATAGTCAAATATACACAAGATATCCATATTACATTCCATTGCTTGAAATGATTATTTTCAACATACTGGATGCATCTGAAAAGCTTTGACAAGAATCTCCCTGTCAGCAAGAAGGTTACGAATGGTGACAGCTGTCATAAATAGTCCCATGTGACAGTAGGTCTTCAAATCACCAAACGGCTCTTCATCAATTCTGAGGCGATGTACACTAACAGTCATATCAGTGAAGGCATCCTATAAGAAGAAACACAACTCCATGTATAATACATAGATAGCATATTATTATAATCTCGTATCTTGTATATTACAGATACGGTAGGCGTCAAAAAAAGTAAACTTTTCGTTTCGTTTATACGGCGTTTTGTTCCTACGAAAACTGTGTGAAGACGATAAACAACGATCGATCGTCTTTGAAAAACGATCATCTGTACTTTCTAAAACATGCGGAACGGTCTTGCGTAGGAACGCATGCATGTGAGAAACGCTTCGTGTTAATTACAGTACAATTGTCAAAGTATTTCACAAGTAAGCTAAACAAGTATCACGTGTTTAACAGTAATTTACAACTTACGTCGGAACGCAAGCAATAGACGATTGATCGTTTTTATTCATTTCGTAGGCCTATAATAAGGACGATCTAAAACGCTTTGGGACGAATTGAAGACTAAGCCGAAACAAAATGGTACGCCGTTCTGGCTTAGTCTTAACGAACGAAACGTTTACTTTTTTTTGACGCCTACCGTATATAGTTTCTTCAACATATATTGCAAAATATGTATATACCTTTAATGACATTGAGCCCCTAATTGAAATGACCACCTTTTTCTTCTCTTGATCTCGAACCACACAGAATGGAGTCATGTATATCTAAATGTGGAGAAAATGTACTCTATCCTACCAATGTAGTAATCACCTTATTAAGATAATTACTTCTAGATAAATGATTCTTACATCGTTGATGAGTGTGGAGAACAATATATCATCTTCATTGATTCCTGAGGATTGTTTCAGTGCTGCTGTGTTGGTCATTAGACAATTATCAAATAGAATGCTCTCATTGGCCCTTGGATTTTGTCTTCTGCAACTGAATACAAAATGTGTAAAATTAAGTAGATGAATATAAGAGGAATCGGAAAGGAACATCAGAACACCAAACTCTAACAAGAGCACCTGATGAGACAATGTTTATTGTAACAAAAGGTATATATGTACATCAACATACCTTGCTGAGCAGCAGAGCTTACATATACAGGTGCACGGATTCATAAAAACATGTATAGGCCATCCATAAATTCCAATGGCATACTTCAAGTAGTAGTTACCATCTACAAACACTTGTTGCTCATCCTAATAATATAGAAAGTTAGTAGGAATCATATTTATATCAACTATGGTATAACTAGAAACAGGAATTCTAGCATTAGAGTTGTAAACTTACAATGTCAAAGAAATTTAATGACCTCGGAGGAAAATATCTATAATGTGGAACTTTCTGATCTTCTGTCAAAATGTTCATCGTCCACTAGCATAAGTTTAGGAACAAATTTATATTAACACAGGATCAAATATCAGGTTTCAGAAGGCATGAAACCTATTTGAAACTCTATATGAACTGCCAGGTTTCAAAAGGTATGAAAGTATGTATAAAACTTGGAAAGGGGGCTGTTAAAATATGAAACCATGAAATTAATCTATTAGCACATTCTTAAGCACCCTTTGAAACCTGGCTGTTCAAATAGATTTCACACCATATGAAAGCTGTAATTTGATCCTGTGTAAGGCCATTGTAGAAGCTTACTTGTCTCATTCTCTGTACCTCTTGGTCATAAAAGTCTCGCAGACCTTGCTTGCGAGATAATAGTGTAAGTCCAGCTACTAGATCACTAACAACATAGTCCTTATTATGAAAGGCAATTGAAAGGGCTGATGCCATATCTCTAAAGGAAGTATGCAGTGAGTCTCGTTCTCCAAAACAGTTAAGCAATCTTTTAAATTTCTTAAAATAATATTTTTGCTCAATTGATTGATGATAGTAGAGTTTTCTAGTAGCTCTTCCCATTTTTGTTTGACGATTGCGTGCTGAATAAATAACATAGCTATCATTTCTTTCCAACTTCTGTCTAACGGGTCTTGCAGAATTAATATCCAAGAGGTTTCCTGCTGCCCCTACCAGAGATTTATTCTCATTCTCTATATCAATATGCATCTCACCAGGTCCACTGAATATATTGCACAAGTCAATGTAGTACATAAACAGTATGATGATGATCAGGAGAAGGACCCAGGACAGACCTGTAAATACTCTTGTTGCTGTTAGAAGTTCAACTGCCAATTTACACTTCTCCTTGCGTACTGTATCATCTATGAAATAGACATCTGCTGCAGATACATAGGTACCAAAGATGGTCAATAAGACCTCAAGGACATAGAAGACGGCTCGAGCCCAGAGAAACACTGGAAGGAATCTTCTCTTGTGGAGCTCAAAGATCAGGCCTCTTGCACTGATGGTCATAATGGCAGCCTCCAATCCAAGCACAATGAATTGATCAACAAACCATAATAGCCAGAAAGACAGGATAAGTACAAAATAGTTATTCTTAGGTGCATCACACTCAGAGGTAATCGGATCAAACCCTATAGTCACAAAGACAACTATGCCAGAGATGAGCCTGTAAAATATAGAAATTCAAAGTATATATCCGTTTCTTATTTGTTTCCAGTCTTTCTATATCTATTACTTGAAGTAATGGATTCATGTATCCCTCTCCAGCTTTAAAAAATATGTAACAAAATCGAATATGCTAATATTAATCATAATCACTTGCAGGTATTATATAGATGGATAGGACGGGTCTGGATAGTACTAATACTATGATACAAGAGACCAAAAGAAAAGTATTTCCTGCACGGACATTGCTCACCATAGTAGCCGAAAGAAAATAGCAATGGCTGAAGAGAAAACAAAGTCATCGCTCCCAGCGTTCCATCTCTTTCCGCAGCACCTTAAAGCTGGCATTTTCTTAAAATGACCTATGAGGTATTCAAAGTGTGTCTATAAAGCCTCCCACAGTGTCCGAAGAATTGTTGTTATGTGGTTATGCATAGTTATGATTCTATTTCGAGTTAGTCCGGTCCTTTTCAAAATACGAGTATATAATAGTAATAATAATAAACTGTTTATTTCTTTTTGACGTCGACGTGATTTTATTAAAATAAGTACATGTACAGTCATTTAGGATAGATTAATTTTATGAAATTTCCACAATTAGTAGTGTCCGCAATGAGAACGTGCTGGAATAATTGCGCAAATCCGCAGTGTTTATTCTCTATGTAAACGTCACGTCAGTAGTGCTTATTCTCTATGTAAACATGCTTACAGTAGAAGTTCAACTGCCAATTTGCACTTCTCCTTGCGTACACAAAGACTACTATACCGGAAATGAGCCTGTGAAAATATATATATAGAAATTCAAAGTATATATCCATTTCTTATATTAGTTACTATATATATGTATGCCAGCTTATTTGGTACAGACTTACCAGAGAAATCTTAAACCGATAGCCAAGGCAGACGAAAGAACAAAATATTCACTTCCTGCATTCCATCTTTCCCACAATATCTTAAAGCTGGCATGCTCTATAGGCCGTTGCGCAGTGTAAATATCATCTCTACAGGAGCTGTTCCATCTATATATATATTTTCCATTTAATATAATATAGGAATAATAATCACATTCCATATAATGAATATACAGCATATTTATCAGCATTTCCCATCAGTGTAGGAAATTAAAGAAGAGAATGCCTTTCTATCTCTAAATTCATGAATATCTATAAATTTAATTATTATAGTGTGAATGCATATAACATGTTATTCAAGACTGTCAAAAAACTAAGTACATACATAACTAAGTATTATCAAGCTTGAGATGTTTTAAAAAAATGAGTGTATGGGTGAATGACAGTTAAAGTTCTGTGATGTAGTCATTCCTTAGCATTAAACTGCTCTTATGATCTTGGCATACATACTGCTTGTAGGCCTTGTCAAAAGCTGATTTTACTGTACTAGGGACGTGGTCATCTAGCATTCCTTTTGCTAGTTTGATGGCACTAAAGTCTTCATTGGAACACCAAAGAACTTGCAGGTCCGATGTTCCTTGGCAACACCGCCTAATGAGGGAAGAGAATGCAAATATAAAGTCTAGTGGTATACACTCTATGAATTTATTAGAGAATTGTTGTGTGTAGACTTATATAAAGAGGAGAGGATACTAAGTATACCTTTGAATCTTTCTTTCTTGTATCAGTATTATTCTTCCAGGAGGAAAGAGGGGAATACTTTCCTGTTTCTTCAAGAAATCTTTCAGATTCTGGACAGCTCCAGTTTTTGCCCAAAAGTGCCACAATTTGAAATATTTTGCAGCCAAATTTTCTGATTGTGCTACAGTACTAAATGAAGGGCGAGGGGATTTCCCACCAAAATTACAGGTGCAGTCCAGTATCTGTGGTAGCCTTTCCCCAAGACCTCCCAGAAATATCTGATACTGGTAATAAAGGAAGAGTAAAATAATGGAGACCATACATAATGGAGACCATGCAAGTTGTGTCTGTAGACTGACCTTTGCTAGTTTGGAATGCTTCAGTTGGTGGGTCATTGAGTCAGTCAAGTGTATGAGTGTTCTTATAGTTAACCTCAAGTACAGAGAGTGTATATAAATATATTACATTGCTTCCATATATACCGATACCAATTTATGTAGTATGCAGCTGGAGCACTTCATACATTAATATATTATAAGGAATTTAAACAGAGCCTATGTTACTTATACTGTGGACTGAGTGCTGCAGTAACTGCTGGCCACAGCCAGTCTGGCCTGATGAATCTAATTAAAAATTGATGCTATTTAGTGGATGCTTATAATTCAAGAGAGGGACCGTGGCATGATTGTGGCAATCAGGGCTCAGTAGCAGAGCACAGAGAGCCTGGCCCGCATTTACTACACGTATAACAATTTCTCTCTCATGTTTTCCCTCTAAAGATACCTATCAATTAAGGGATTATTTAATTGCTACTTCAGTTATTCTCTAATACTAGACAGTTTTACCAACCTCGGAATTATGTCATTGCCTCCCCCAACTGGAGAATAACAATACCCTCTTAAGGTGGGATACTCATCCTTCAACATCACACTGAGAACTGCTGCTACACCAGCTCCGAGTGAGTGACCACATATGATGAGATCATAGTCCTTAAGGGGTGTGGGAATAATGTTGCTATGTAACGTTGATGTAGTTATCCTTATTATAATTACCTCATATTGTGTTAAATTATAGTCAAATATACACAAGATATCCATATTACATTCCATTGCTTAAAATGATTATTTTCAACATACTGGATGCATCTGAAAAGCTTTAACAAGAATCTCCCTGTCAGCAAGAAGGTTACGAATGGTGACAGCTGTCATAAATAGTCCCATGTGACAGTAGGTCTTCAAATCACCAAACGGCTTTTCATCAATTCTGAGGCGATGTACACTAACAGTCATATCAGTGAAGGCATCCTATAAGAAGAAATACAACTCCATGTATAATACATAGATTGCATATTATTATAATCTCGTATCTCGTATATTACAGATATATAGTTTCTTCAACATATATAGCAAAATATGTATATACCTTTAATGACATTGAGCCCCTAATTGAAATGACCACCTTTTTCTTCTCTTGATCTCGAACCACACAGAATGGAGTCATGTATATCTAAATGTGGAGAAAATGCACTCTATCCTACCAATGTAGTAATCACCTTATTAAGATAATTACTTCTAGATAAATGATTCTTACATCGTTGATGAGCATGGAGAACAATATATCATCTTCATTGATTCCTGAGGATTGCTTCAGTGCTGCTGTGTTGGTCATTAGACAATTATCAAATAGAATGCTCTCATTGGCCCTCGGATTTTGTCTTCTGCAACTGAATAGAAAATGTGTAAAATTAAGTAGATGAATATAAGAGTATTCGGAAAGGAACATCAGAACACCAAACTCTAACAAGAGCACCTGATGAGACAATGTTTACTGTAGCAAAAGCTATCAAATCAACATACCTTTCTGAGCAGCAGAGCTTGCATATACAGGTGCACGGATTCATAAAACATGTATAGGCCATCCATAAATTCCAATGGCATACTTCAAGTAGTAGTTACCATCTACAAACACTTGTTGCTCATCCTAATAATATAGAAAGTTAGTAGGAATCATATTAATATCAACTATGGTATAACTATAAACAGGAATTCTAGCATTAGAGTTGTAAACTTACAATGTCAAAGAAATTTAATGACCTTGTAGGAAAATATCTATAATGTGGAACTTTCTGATCTTCTGTCAAAATGTTCATCGTCCACTAGATAGAGAGCATAAGTTTAGGAACAAATTTATATTAAGGCCATTGCAGAAGCTTACTTGTCTCATTCTCTGTACCTCTTGGTCATAAAAGTCTCTCAGACCTTGCTTGTGAGATACTAGTGTAAGTCCAGCTACTAGATCACTAACAACATAGTCCTTATTATGAAAGGCAATTGAAAGGGCTGATGCCATATTTCTAAAGGAAGTATGCAGTGAGTCTCGTTCTCCAAAACAGTTAAGCAATCTTTTAAATTTCTTAAAATAATATTTTTGTTTGATTGATGATAGTAGAGTTTTCTAGTAGCTCTCCCATTTTTGTTTGACGATTGCGTGCTGAATGGATAGCAACATAGCTATCATTTTTTTCCAACCTTCGTCTAACGGGTCTTGCAGAATTAGTATCCAAGAGGTTTCCTGCTGCCCCTACCAGAGATTTATTCTCATTCTCAATATCAATATGCATCTCACCAGGTCCACTGAATATATTGCACAAGTCAATGTAGTATACAAACAGTATGGTGATGATCAGGAGAAGGGCCCAGGACAGACCTGTAAATACTCTTGTTGCTGTTAGAAGTTCAACTGCCAATTTACACTTCTCCTTGCGTACTGTATCATCTATGAAATAGACATCTGCTGCAGATACATAGGTACCAAAGATGGTCAATAAGACCTCAAGGACATAGAAGATGGCTCGAGCCCAGAGAAACACTGGAAGGAATCTTCTCTTGTGGAGCTCAAAGTTCAGGCCTCTTGCACTGATGGTCATAATGGCAGCCTCCAATCCAAGCACAATGAATTGATCAACAAACCATAATAGCCAGAAAGACAGGATAAGTACAAAATAGTTATTCTTAAGTACATCACACTCAGAGGTAATCGGATCAAATCCTATAGTCACAAAGACAACTATACCAGAGATGAGCCTGTAAAAATATAGAAATTCAAAGTATATATCCATTATATTAGTTCCGTACTAAGTATCTCTATATACACCAGCTTATTTGGTACAGACTTACCAGAGAACAAAATCATCACTTCCTGCATTCCATCTTTTCCCACAACATCTTAAAGCTGGCATGCTCTATAGGCCGTTGCACAGTGTAAATATCATCTATATATTATCTTACAGGAGCTGTTCCATCTATATATATGTGTGTGTGTACCACTTCCACCAGTATATATAGAGTGATTATTTAAGAGGTTATATAAACACAGACACTGTGCATACTAATTAGTAGACTGTTGGTAGCTTCACATCAACAAATTCTTCCTTAATAGCTGTATTATGTAGTCTAGTACCAATTTTCCATGTAATATAATATATGTAGGAATAATAATGACTGATGATATTCCATATAATGAATATGTATACAGTATATTTATCAGCATTTCCTTCTTGTATCATGTAGGAAATTAAAGAAGAGAATGCCTTTCTATATATCTCTAAATTCATGAACATCTTTAAATAAATAATTATTGTGTCTATGAGTAATAAAAACATGTTTAAAGTGATTTTCAATCGGCCAATCAATCAATTGAAAGCTCATTGTTACATGAAAATGGTAAATACATATAACATGTAATTTGAGACTATCACAAAACTGCATGCATATATAACTAAGTATCTATATAGGTACGTATAACTAAGTATATATATCAAGCTTGATATGATTTAAAAAATGAGTGTTTGGGTCAATGACAGTTAAACTTGAAGTTCACTGATGTAGTTATTCCTTAGCATTAAACTGTAGGAAGATCTGTTGTTATGATCTTGGCATACATACTGCTTGTAGGCTTTGTCAAATGCTGATTTTACTGTACTAGGGACGTGGTTATCTAGCATTCCTTTTGCTAGTTTGATAGCACTAAAGTCTTCATTGGAACACCAAAGAACTTCAAGGTCTGATGTTCCTCGGCAACATCGCCTAATGAGGGAAGAGAATGCAAATATACAGTCTAGTGGTATACACTCTATGAAAGACTTATATACAGAGGAGAGGATAATAAATATACCTTTGAATCTTTCTTTCTTGTATCAGTATTATTCTTCCAGGAGGAAAGAGGGGAATACTTTCCTGTTTCTTCAAGAAATCTTTCAGATTCTGAACAGCTCCTGTTTTCGCCCGAAAGTGCCACAATTTGAAATATTTTGCAGCCAAATATTCTGATTGTGCTACAGAACTAAATGAAGGGCGAGGGGATTTCCCACCAAAATTGCAGGTGCAGTTCAGTATCTGTGGTAGCCTCTCCCCAAGACCTCCCAGAAATATCTGATACTGGTAATAGGGGAAGAGTAAAATAATGAAGAACATGCATATTGGAGACCATGCTGTAGACTGACCTTTGCTAGTTTGGAATGCTTCAGTTGGTGGGTCATTGAGTCAGTCATGTGTATGAGTGTTCTTATAGTTAACCTTAAGTACAGAGAGTGTATATGTAAATATATTACATTGCTTCGAATTCTACTTATACCAATTTATACAGAATGCAGCTGGAGTGCTTCATGCATTATAAGGAAATTAAACAGAACCTATGTCACTTATATTGTGGACTGAGTGCTGCAGTAACTGCTGGCCATAGCCAGTCTGGCCTGATGAATCTAATTAAAAATGGATGCTATTTAGCAGATGCTTAGAATTCAAGAGAGGGACCGTGGCATGATTGTGGCAATCAGGGCTCAGTAGCAGAGCACAGAGAGCCTGGCCCGCATTTACTACCCGTGTAACAATTTCCCGCGTTTTCCCTCTAAAGGATGCCTATCAATTAAGGGATTATTTAATTGCTACTTTAGTTATTCTCTAATACTAGACAGTTTTACCAACCTCGGAATTATGTCATTGCCAATGATGAAGCTTGTGATAAACTTCTTTGAATACTCAACGAGGGGGAAACTGAATACTCCCCCAACTGGAGAATAACAATAACCTTTTAAGGTGGGATACTCATCCTTCAACATCACACTGAGAACTGCTGCTACACCAGCTCCGAGTGAGTGACCACATATGATGAGATCATAGTCCTTAAGGGATGTGAGAATAATGTTGCTATGTAATGTTGATGTAGTTATCCTTATTATAACTACCTCTTATTGTGTTAAATTATAGTCAAATATACACAAGATATCCATATTACATTCCATTGCTTGAAATGATTATTTTCAACATACTGGATGCATCTGAAAAGCTTTAACAAGAATCTCCCTGTCAGCAAGAAGATTACGAATGGTGACAGCTGTCATAAATAGTCCCATGTGACAGTAGGTCTTCAAATCACCAAACGGCTCTTCATCAATTCTGAGGCGATGTACACTAACAGTCATATCAGTGAAGGCATCCTATAAGAAGAAATACAACTCCATGTATAATACATAGATTGCATATTATTATAATCTCATATCTCGTATATTACAGATATATAGTTTCTTCAACATATATAGCAACATATGTATATACCTTTAATGACATTGAGCCCCTAATTGAAATGACCACCTTTTTCTTCTCTTGATCTCGAACCACACAGAATGGAGTCATGTATATCTAAATGTGGAGAAAATGCACTCTATCCTACCAATGTAGTAATCACCTTATTAAGATAATTACTTCTAGATAAATGATTCTTACATCGTTGATGAGCATGGAGAACAATATATCATCTTCATTGATTCCTGAGGATTGCTTCAGTGCTGCTGTGTTGGTCATTAGACAATTATCAAATAGAATGCTCTCATTGGCCCTCGGATTTTGTCTTCTGCAACTGAATACAAAATGTGTAAAATTAAGTAGATGAATATAAGAGTATTCGGAAAGGAACATCAGAACACCAAATTTTAACAAGAGCACCTGATGAGACAATGTTTACTGTAGCAAAAGCTATCACATCAACATACCTTTCTGAGCAGCAGAGCTTGCATATACAGGTGCACGGATTCATAAAAACATGTATAGGCCATCCATAAATTCCAATGGCATACTTTAAGTAGTAGTTACCATCTACAAACACTTGTTGCTCATCCTAATAATATTAAAAAGGTTAGTAGGAATCATATTAATATCAACTATGGTATAACTAGAAACAGGAATTCTAGCATTAGAGTTGTAAACTTACAATGTCAAAGAAATTTAATGACCTTGGAGGAAAATATCTATAATGTGGAACTTTCTGATCTTCTCTCAAAATGTTCATCGTCCACTAGATAGAGAGCATAAGTTTAGGAACAAATGTATATTAAGGCCATTGTAGAAGCTTACTTGTCTCATTCTCTGTACCTCTTGGTCATAAAAGCCTCTCAGACCTTGCTTGCGAGATAATAGTGTAAGTCCAGCTACTAGATCACTAACAACATAGTCCTTATTATGAAAGGCAATTGAAAGGGCTGATGCCATATCTCTAAAGGAAGTATGCAGTGAGTCTCGTTCTCCAAAACAGTTAAGCAATCTTTTAAATTTCTTAAAATAATATTTTTGCTCTATTGATTGATGATAGTACAGTTTTCTAGTAGCTTTTCCTATTTTTGTTTGACGATTGCGTGCTGAATGGATAGCAACATAGCTATCATTTTTTTCCAACTTCTGTCTAACGGGTCTTGCAGAATTAGTATCCAAGAGGTTTCCTGCTGCCCATACTAGTAATTCATTCTCATTCTCAATATCAATATGCATCTCACCAGGTCCACTGAAAATATTGCACAAGTCAATGTAGTACACAAACAGTATGATGATGATCAGGAGAAGGGCCCAGGACAGACCTGTAAATACTCTTGTTGCTGTTAGAAGTTCAACTGCCAATTTACACTTCTCCTTGCGTACTTTATCATCTATGAAATAGACATCTGCTGCAGATACATAGGTACCAAAGATGGTCAATAAGACTTCAAGGACATAGAAGACGGCTCGAGCCCAGAGAAACACTGGAAGGAATCTTCTTTTGTGGAGCTCAAAGATCAGGCCTCTTGCACTGATGGTCATAATGGCAGCCTCCAATCCAAGCACAATGAATTGATCAACAAACCATAATAGCCAGAAAGACAAAATAAGTACAAAATAGTTATTCTTAAGTACATCACACTCAGAGGTAATCGGATCAAACCCTATAGTCACAAAGACTACTATACCAGAGATGAGCCTGTAAAAATATAGAAATTCAAAGTATATATCCGTTTCTTATTTGTTTCTATATCTAGTACTTGAAGGAATGAATTCATGCATGTATCCCTCTCCAGCTATAAAAAGTATGCAATAGAATCGAATATGCTAATATTAATCATAATCACTTGCAGGTATTAGATAGATGGATAGGACGGGTCTGTATAGCACTAATACTATGATACAAGAGACCAAAAGAAAAATATTTCCTGCACGGACATTGCTCACCATAGTAGCCGAAAGAAAATAGCAATGGCTGAAGAGAAAACAAAGTCATCGCTCCCAGCGTTCCATCTCTTTCCGCAGCACCTTAAAGCTGGCATTTTCTTAAAATGACCTTTGAGGTATTCAAGGGTGTGTCTATAAAACCTCCCACAGTGTTCGAAGAATTGTTGTTATGTGGTTATGCATAGTTATGATTCTATTTCGGGTTAGTCCGGTCCTTTTCAAAATACGAGTATATAATAGTAATAATAATAAACTGTTTATTTCTTTTTGACGTCGACGTGATTTTATTAAAATAAGTACATGTACAGTCATTTAGGATAGATTAATTTTATGAAATTTCCACAATTAGTAGTGTCCGCAATGAGAACGTGCTGGAATAATTGCGCAAATCCGCAGTGTTTATTTTCTATGTAAACGTCACGTCAGTAGTGCTTATTCTCTATGTAAACATGCTTACAGTAGAAGTTCAACTGCCAATTTGCACTTCTCCTTGCGTACACAAAGACTACTATACCGGAAATGAGCCTGTGAAAATATATATATAGAAATTCAAAGTATATATCCATTTCTTATATTAGTTACTATATATATGTATGCCAGCTTATTTGGTACAGACTTACCAGAGAAATCTTAAACCGATAGCAAAGGCAGACGAAAGAACAAAATCATCACTTCCTGCATTCCATCTTTCCCACAACATCTTAAAGCTGGCATGCTCTATAGGCTGTTGCGCAGTGTAAATATCATCTTTACAGGAGCTGTTCCATCTATATATATATTTTCCATTTAATATAATATAGGAATAATAATCACATTCCATATAATGAATATACAGCATATTTATCAGTATTTCCCATCAGTGTAGGAAATTAAAGAAGAGAATGCATTTCTATCTCTAAATTCATGAACATCTATAAATTTATTTATAGTGTGAATACATATATAACATGTTATTCAAGACACTCAAAAAACTAAGTACAAGCTTGATATGTTTTAAAAAATGAGTGTTTGGGTCAATGACAGTTAAACTTGAAGTTCTCTGATGTAGTCATTCCTTAGCATTAAACTGCTCTTATGATCTTGGCATACATACTGCTTGTAGGCTTTGTCAAATGCTGATTTTACTGTACTAGGGACGTGGTCATCTAGCATTCCTTTTGCTAGTTTGATAGCACTAAATTCTTCATTGGAACACCAAAGAACTTGCAGGTCTGATGTTCCTCGGCAACACCGCCTAATGAGGGAAGAGAATGCAAATATACAGTCTAGTGGTATACACTCTATGAAAGACTTATATACAGAGGAGAGGATAATAAATATACCTTTGAATCTTTCTTTCTTGTATCAGTATTATTCTTCCAGGAGGAAAGAGGGGAATACTTTCCTGTTTCTTCAAGAAATCTTTCAGATTCTGAACAGCTCCTGTTTTCGCCCGAAAGTGCCACAATTTGAAATATTTTGCAGCCAAATATTCTGATTGTGCTACAGAACTAAATGAAGGGCGAGGGGATTTCCCACCAAAATTACAGGTGCAGTCCAGTATCTGTGGTAGTCTCTCCCCAAGACCTCCCAGAAATATCTGATACTGGTAATAGGGGAAGAGTAAAATAATGAAGAACATGCATAATGGAGACCATGCAAGTTGTGGTTGTAGACTGACCTTTGCTAGTTTGGAATGCTTCAGTTGGTGGGTCATTGAGTCAGTCAAGTGTATGACTGTTCTTATAGTTAACCTCAAGTACAGAGAGTGTATATAAATATATTACATTGCTTCTATTTATACCGGTACCAATTTATGTAGTATGCAGCTGGAGCACTTCATACATTAATATATTATAAGGAAATTAAACAGAACCTATGTCACTTATATTGTGGACTGAGTGCTGCAGTAACTGCTGACCACAGCCAGTCTGGCCTGATGAATCTAATTAAAAATGGATGCTATTTAGCAGATGCTTAGAATTCAAGAGAAGGACCATGGCATGATTGTGGCAATCAGGGCTCAGTAGCAGAGCACAGAGAGCCTGGCCCGCATTTACTACCCGTGTAACAATTTCTCTCTCATGTTTTCCTTCTAAAGGATGCCTATCAATTAAGGGATTATTTAATTGCTACTTTAGTTATTCTCTAATACTAGACAGTTTTACCAACCTCGGAATTATGTCATTGCCAATGATGAAGCTTGTGATAAACTTCTTTGAATACTCAACGAGGGGGAAACTGAATACTCCCCCAACTGGAGAATAACAATATCCTCTTAAGGTGGGATACTCATCCTTCAACATCACACTGAGAACTGCTGCTACACCAGCTCCGAGCGAGTGACCACATATGATGAGATCATAGTCCTTAAGGGGTGTGAGAATAATGTTGCTATGTAATGTTGATGTAATTATCCTTATTATAATTACCTCTTATTGTGTTAAAAAATAGTCAAATATACACCATATTACATTCCATTGCTTGAAATGATTATTTTCAACATACTGGATGCATCTGAAAAGCTTTAACAAGAATCTCCCTGTCAGCAAGAAGGTTACGTATGGTGACAGCTGTCATAAAGAGTCCCATGTGACAGTAGGTCTTCAAATCACCAAACGGCTCTTCATCAATTCTGAGGCGATGTATACTAACAGTCATATCAGTGAAGGCATCCTATATAAGAAGAAACACAACTCCATGTATAGATTGTATATTTAGTGTAGGGCAACATATGTATATATACCATTAATGACATTGAGCCCCTAATTGAAATGACCACCTTTTTCTTCTCTTGATCTCGAACCACACAGAATGGAGTCATGTATATCTAAATGTGGAGAAAATGCACTCTATCCTACCAATGTAGTAATCACCTTATTAAGATAATTACTTCTAGATAAATGATTCTTACATCGTTGATGCGTGTGGAGAACAATATATCATCTTCATTGATTCCTGAGGATTGCTTCAGTGCTGCTGTGTTGGTCATTAGACAATTATCAAATAGAATGCTCTCATTGGCCCTCGGATTTTGTCTTCTGCAACTGAATACAAAATGTGTAAAATTAAGTAGATGAATATAAGAGTATTCGGAAAGGAACATCAGAACACCAAATTTTAACAAGAGCACCTGATGAGACAATGTTTACTGTAGCAAAAGCTATCACATCAACATACCTTGCTGAGCAGCAGAGCTTGCATATACAGGTGCACGGATTCATAAAAACATGTATAGGCCATCCATAAATTCCAATGGCATATTTCAAGTAGTAGTTACCATCTACAAACCGTTGTTGCTCATCCTAATAATATAGAAAGTTAGTAGGAATCATAGATATATCAGATATATACACAGGATCAAATCAGAGAGCATGAAAACTATTTGAAACTATTTGAACTACAATGTTTCAAAAGGTGTGAAAGTATGCATGAAGCTCGTGAAATTAATCTATTTGTGTATATACTTGAGCGCCCTTTGAAACCTGGCTGTTCAAATAGGTTTTTATTAAACCTGAGATATGATGCTGTGATATATATATATATATATATAGAAAGTAGGAATCAAATGTATATCAACTATGGTATGACTATATATATATACAGGAATTCTAACTTGGTTGATTAGAGTTGTAAACTTACAAAGTCAAAGAAATTTAATGACCTTGGAGGAAAATATCTATAATGTGGAACTTTCTGATCTTCTGTCAATATGTTCATCGTCCACTAGATAGAGAGCATAAGTTTAGGAACAAATGTATATTAAGGCCATTGCAGAAGCTTACTTGTCTCATTCTCTGTACCTCTTGGTCATAAAAGTCTCTCAGACCTTGCTTGTGAGATACTAGTGTAAGTCCAGCTACTAGATCACTAACAACATAGTCCTTATTATGAAAGGCAATTGAAAAAGCTGATGCCATATCTCTAAAGGAAGTATGCAGTGAGTCTCGTTCTCCAAAACAGTTAAGCAATCTTTTAAATTTTTTAAAATAATATTTTTGCTCTATTGATTGATGATAGTAGAGTATTCTAGTAGCTCTTCCTATTTTTGTTTGACGATTGCGTGCTGAATGGATAACATAGCTATAATTTCTTTCCAACTTCTGTCTAACGGGTCTTGCAGAATTAGTATCCAAGAGGTTTCCTGCTGCCCATACTAGTAATTCATTCTCATTCTCAATATCAATATGCATCTCACCAGGTCCACTGAAAATATTGCACAAGTCAATGTAGTACACAAACAGTATGATGATGATCAGGAGAAGGGCCCAGGACAGACCTGTAAATACTCTTGTTGCTGTTAGAAGTTCAACTGCCAATTTACACTTCTCCTTGCGTACTGTATCATCTATGAAATAGACATCTGCTGCAGATACATAGGTACCAAAGATGGTCAATAAGACCTCAAGGACATAGAAGACGGCTCGAGCCCAGAGAAACACTGGAAGGAATCTTCTCTTGTGGAGCTCAAAGATCAGGCCTCTTGCACTGATGGTCATAATGGCAGCCTCCAATCCAAGCACAATGAATTGATCAACAAACCATAATAGCCAGCAAGACAGGATAAGTACATAGTAGTTATTCTTAAGTACATCACACTCAGAGGTAATCGGATCAAACCCTATAGTCACAAAGACTACTATACCAGAGATGAGCCTGTAAAAATATAGAAATTCAAAGTATATATCCGTTTCTTATTTGTTTCTATATTTAGTACTTGAAGGAATGAATTCATGTATCCTTCTCCAGCTATAAAAAGTATGCAATAGAATCGAATATGCTAATATTAATCATAATCACTTGCAGGTATTATATAGATGGATAGGACGGGTCTGGATAGCATTAATACTATGATACAAGAGACGAGATTTGCGTCAAGAAAGGTGGGCGTACCCCTATTTACATTTCCTGCACGGACTTTGCTCACCATAGTAGCCGTAAGAAAATAGCAATGGCTGAAGAGAGAACAAAGTCATCGCTCCCAGCGTTCCATCTCTTTCCGCAGCACCTTAAAGCTGGCATTTAAATGACCTTTGAGGTATTCAAGGGTGTGTCTATAAAACCTCCCACAGTGTTCGAAGAATATATAGTTGTCATGTGGTTATGCATCGTTATGATTCTATTTCGGGTTAGTCTGGGTCCTTTTCAAAATACGAGTATATAATAGTAATAATAATAAACTGTTTATTTCTTTTTGACGTTGTCTTGATTTTATTAAAATAAGTACATGTACAGTCATTTAGGATAGATTAAATTTCCACAATTAGTAGTGTCCGCAACGAGAATGTGCTGCGCAAATCCGCTGGATGGCCGTAGTGCTCATTCTCTATGTAAACATGCTTACAGTAGTGCTCATTCTCTATGTAGACATGCTAATAGTAGTGCTCATTCTCTATGTAAACATGCTTACAGTAGTGCTCATTCTCTATGTAGACATGCTAATAGTAGTGCATGCTCATTCTCTATGTAGACATGCTTACAGTAGTGCTCATTCTCTATGTAGACATGATTACAGTAGAAGTTCAACTGTCAACTTGCACTTCGCCTTGCGTACGGCTCGAGCCCAGAGAAACACTGGAAGGAATCTTCTCTTGTGGAGCTCAAAGATCAGGCCTCTTGCACTGATGGTCATAATGGCAGCCTCCAATCCAAGCACAATGAATTGATCAACAAACCATAATAGCCAGAAAGACAAAATAAGTACAAAATAGTTATTCTTCAGTACATCACACTCAGAGGTAATCGGATCAAACCCTATAGTCACAAAGACAACTATACCAGAGATGAGCCTGTGAAAATATAGAAATTCAAAGTATATATCCATTATATTAGTTCTGTACTATGTATCTCTATATACACCAGCTTATTTGGTACAGACTTACCAGAGAAATCTTAAACCGATAGCCAAGGCAGAGGAAAGAACAAAATCATCACTTCCTGCATTCCATCTTTTCCCACAACATCTTAAAGCTGGCATGCTCTATAGGCTGTTGCGCAGTGTAAATATCATCTATATATTATCTTACAGGAGCTGTTCCATCTATATAGCTAGATATACATGTACCACACTTCCACTATATATATAGTGATTATTTATAAACACAGACACTGCAGTGGACTGTTGGTTGGTAGCTTCGTATCAACAAATTCTTCCTTAATAGCTGTATTGTACCAATTTTCCATGTAATATAATATATGTAGGAATAATAATGACTGATGATATTCCATATAATGAATATACAGCATATTTATCAGCATTTCCTTCTTGGGAAATTAAAGAAGAGCTTGCCTTTCTATCTCTAAATTCATAAACATCTTTAAATTTAATTATAGTGTCTATGAGTAATAAAAAGTGATTTTCAATCGGCCAATCAATCAATTGAAACCCTATTGTTTACAACACTGTATGAAAATTGTGAATGCATAAAGCCTGATTTTTGGGCTGATGGCTATTGATCACAACACTATACGTACAGTACATATATGTATTTTGTTTAAAAAGTCAATACCTTAAGTTAATTTAAATTGGAATCAAAAGCTACCATAATATTGTATTTCTATGATATGTTGTGTACAGGTGCGGTGATTGGGGAGAGAGTAGTAGTCATTTGAGAGATCAAGTGATACCTGTGTTGGCTGACTTAACTGTCAAAACTGAGATCCACCAAAAGATTGAACCCCTTGCGGCACTTGGGAACATCCGGAGAGTTCTTAACTTTAATGAAGAAGGGGATGACAGAAAATGTTTAATTCTTTTTTAGATATAGACCAATAAAAATGGATGGGAATTAAAGGAACTTCTGAATGCCCTGAATAGTGATGAAGTTAATCTGAAGGGAATTGCCAGAAACATTCAAAATTCATTTGCAGGTTGATTTCTTTCTACATTTTTGTATCAAAATCTGAGATTAATTTTGTTATGTATTGTTTAATTGACTGTACACAGTTTGGAATATATTTGAAATTGTGAAAAAATGATAACGTAGTAATTATGAAATAGAGCTGATTACAGTTGCTTTGAGAGATATTATACACAGGATCAAATATCAGGTTTCAGAAGGCATGAAACCTATTTGAAACTCTATGAACTGCCAGGTTTCAAAAGATATGAAAGTATGTATAAAACTCGGAAAGGGGGCTGTTAAAACTTGAAACCCGTGAAATTAATCTGTTAGCACATTCTTGAGCACCCTTTGAAACCTGGCTGTTCAAGAAGTTTCAAATAGATTTCACACCATATGAAACCTGTAATTTGATCCTGTGATAGGTGTATATATAATGTTAGATATTCTGAGACACTATAAGAATATATATATATATAGTACAGCACTATATATAGAGCCAAGAGTATCATGATGCATGCACTATGCATGGAAATTGTATAAACACATCATCACATGCCAAGTGAATGGCAACATACAGACTTGACTTGACTTAACTTGACTTTTGATTGTTACTTAGCTGAACTGTTTTGTTGGCATTTACAATACAATTGCTATGTCAGCATTAGACCATATCAGCAAATTCTGTTTTTGTACTTTTTGCAGTATCATTGCTCTAAAAAATTTCTGTTTATGTTAGCTTGGATACGACAATGAGCCTCTATAATATTATCATGTTTATTTTACTGTATTTTGTGCATTATTGACGTTGACATTGTTGTTAATATGTATTCTAATTGTTACGTATATGTACTTCTGCAGTATTCAGCTGAACTGAAGATTGTAAGAGCAAAAAGGAAGCTTTGAAAGTAACTGATTTTGATTTTATTGAACAGAGTAAAATGAAGCTTTGATGGAGCCCACCATTCAATTCATTTGGTTGAAATGCTTTTGACAGAAAGTGTAGTCAATTCTTTAAATTTTGCTCTTTCTTTATAGATAATGGATCCCAGCTTTGAACCCACATTAAGAAGCTTTTAATTTAAAGCTATCCATCAGTTTTCCCATTTTCATAATCTCCTTCGCTTGTTTGTAGACTCCAGAGCTATCTCCTGCCTCCTTCCAAGAGTTTATAGATCCTTGAATGCCTGAATAACTAAATCCCTCTGCTGATAACACCTTCCCATTAAAATGGAGTTTCCTCTTGGTAATACTAATGGAGGTTGATAGAAAATGGTTGAATATCAAAGGTACTCAGCTACTATATAGCCAACTGTGATATGAGGTGGGATTTAATACTTCAAAAAGGGCATGTCACCTAATGTTTTATCCTGAATGTTTGGAATTTAATGAATTTGTCATTATGGATCAATCAGTGGTTTTGAATGCAGTGTTGACATTATGTCAGCTTCAGGTTAGTAAAATATCTGTAGATTGTCAAATAGAAACTACGTAAAATGGCCTAAATTGAGTGTACTTCTTCCTTGTCTGCTCTAACCAGTTATTACCTTAGAGAATTGCATGAATTCTTGAACAACTGGTAAAGTATGTATTTCTCAGGTGCCCACTCTTACTTGTTGTATGTACTTAGGTAGAACTATTTTACAATGCCCATGATAATAAACGTTTCCCTTTAATTTGTTCAGCTGTTGAAAGTCTCATGCTACTGGATTATTATACTGTCTCCTCCACTGACCAAATGTGAACTGCAGCAGGTGTCTATGATTTTGCAGAATAAACTGTAGAAGACTAGGGTTAGATGATTTTGATTATCAAGAGTTATCAGATTGGTGGAGAAGAGACATGCATGTCTGCTAGTCCTTGCACAGTGATTGGAATCTAAACCAAAAAGACTATACCAAAGGACTCCCTTAATAACTGCACTATAACTTAACATGAAATGGGCCACCACTTGCAGCACACAAGTTTTATACACTTTTACAGTCTTTGATTTTTTATCCATGCATGTTCTCTGTATAGTAATTGTGCTAATTGACACAAGTACCTTCACTGTACAGTCTTTGCAGATTATTTATTTGATGTGCTATATTTATACATTGATATTTTAATGTGATCTACGTATATACACATGTGGAGTACAATTCACTTAGTAAAAAACTTAATATGGAAACAAGCATATAATGCTAATTGAAGAATGTAACTACTTTTGGTACTTTAAATTGTATCCTATTCCTGTCATATGTTATATAGTTGTTTTATACAATAGGGTTGACCCTTATTGGTTTTGTTATTGCTTCATAACAGACCACCTCAACTAGAACATTCTAACAATGCTCTCTAATTAATTATGTCGTCTAGAGTATAGTGATGCATAAATATACTAGTAACACCATGCAAAATGTGCTTATATACAGAATGCATACGTATGTATGTACTTCTTTGACTTGGACAAAGGGAACTTGCATTTTTCATTGCAATTGGCCTTGACTGAGAAATATGGCAAACTTGAAAATGTATATTGGCAATGGAATGTGATCATGACTTCTGATCATGACAATCTGATCGTGACTTCAAACCATTTAAGTTCATACTGTCTAACAAGATACAACTTTCAGTTGTCACACCTAAATAATAGTAGCTCTGCAGGTATCTATCTTTACATCAAGGCAAAATTGAACAATTAGAACACTAGCTATAGCCAGGCACATGCATTAGCATCATGAAAGTGTACAAAGTGTACAAGTGTATACATGCACTTTTATAGACTATAACACTAAATGTCTTTGGGATGGTGTATCCTTCGACTTTTGAACGTTTAAAAAAAACGCAGCTTGGTTTCGTTTCTTGGGTAAACGTTTCGACGTTTTAAACGCTCAAAAGTCGAAGGATGTAAAGATAAGTTCGACGCTCTTACTGAGTTAATGTGTTGTCATTTCGATTCGATGACCATTATCTCAGCCGTCCCACGGAGCTGTGCTGTCTTATCTCGTCTACGTATAGACTATACATATTGTTAGTTTCTCAGTCAAATTTTTGTTATCAAGCACACTGGCCATGGGTGTTACGCATGAGCTATACCAATCGAATTTGTGCAAAAACAATTGCATGGGAGCGCGCGTACATATACCTTAATTTAAGTGAACATAAAGACAACTTTAATGGTTAAAGTAAATGCAAATTATAACTGTAACTGTATAGTCTTTAACAGTAGACTATCTAACACATATAATAAATGTACATGTTTTGTAAGCATAATAGATTCATGCCACGGAAGATTACGAGTCAATGAAAAAGGTCGTGGCTGCGTTGTTGTGACTTTACTGAAGATGTTCTTTCTATGGAGAAGGTCGTACGTGATCACCAGTTTTGCATGTGAATAGCTGAATGGCTGAATACTAGCTCATTGTTGCCGAACTTGACATGAAGCGGAAGTATTCACATGGTAAATAGCTGAATGGATGTACCTACATCCATTATTCGCGAACACTTATTTTGACGTACAGCAAAAATCTTCGTTCAATAGCTGAATAGATGTACTACACGTACCTATTGTTCCCGAACTTGCCACCAGAAAATAATTTACGAAAAAATACGTTTATTATAAATAGACCCTAGCAAATGTCATTCTTTGGCCTTCGGGCCCCGCTCTGTCCAGCGCCGGAGTATACGGTTCGCCAGCCTCCGGGAATTTGGTGCGACAACCATGGCTTGGAGTACGGTCATGGGACCATGTACTGCTGAAGGATCTGAGGTTTCTCTGAGGGGGATGGTCTTCTCCATTATGGCCTAGGATCCGGAGTTGTTCCTCCCTAGCAACTCGCCTTTGTGCGTTTGTTCTCCCGAAGATCGAGGCTGATGGTCTGGAAGCAGTGCGTGGGACCAGTACCCACCGACTCGGCGAAGAGAAGCTCTGACCGGAGTCCCTGTTTTAGGCTGCCCGTTTTAAGGTAATTGCATTGCATACACTTCAGGCATCTGCATACGTTTGCATTGGTTTCTGAGGATTTTGGTGGAAATTGGTTGTGTAGTTGTTAGCTTTTAAAGTATGTTGGAGGTAAGTTTGTGTATGTGCATATGGGTGATTTTTTAGTATGTGGGATTAAGGCATTTTTCAAGATTGGCATTTTTCAAGATTGGCATTTTTCAAGAATTGGCATTTTTCAAGAATTGGCATTTTTCAAGATTGGCATTTTTCAAGATTGGCATTTTTCAAGATTGGCATTTTCAAGATTGGCATTTTCACAAATTTAAATTTGCATTTTTAATTTGTTGCATTCTACAAAATTACTTAAGGAAAGAAATTTTTAACTTCAGAAATTTTGACTTCAGGAAAGAAATTTTAACTTGTATTTGTTATAGCTTTTAAAGTATGTTGAAGGTAAGTTTTGTGTATGTATTATGGGTGATTTTTTAGTATATGGAGTTAAGGCATTTTTCAAGTTTATGATTGCATGCATGGCTTTTTCAAGATTGGCATTTTTAAGATTTTTGGCATTTTTCAAGATCAAGATTTTTGCCTTTTTTCAAGATCAAGATTTTTGGCATTTTTAATTTTTTTTTAGCATTTTAAAGATTTTTTAACTTCACAACTTAAGAATTTTAGGAAAGAAATTTTTTAACATTCTTTTAACTTCAACAAAGAATTTAACATTTTTTAACTTCATGCAGCAAAGAATTTTTTAACCATATTTTAACTTCAGCAAAGGATTTTTTTAACTTTAGCAAATAATTTTTTTTAACCATTTTTTAACTTTAAGCAAAGAATTTAACATTTTTAACTACAGTAAAGAATTTTTTTAACCATTTCTTAACTTTGATCAGCAAAGGAAATTCTTTTAACTTCAGCAAAGAATTTTTAACTTCAGCAAAGAATTTTAGGAAAGAATCTTTTTAACTTAGCAAAGGAAATTTTAAACTTCAAAAGATTTTTTTAACTTCAGTAAAGATTTTTTAACTTCAGCAAAGCATTTTTAACTTCAGTAAAGTATTTTAGGAAAGAAAGTTTTTTAACTTAGCAAAGGAAATGTTTTACTTCAGGAAAGAATTTTTTTAACTTAGCAAAGGAAATGTTTTACTTCAGGAAAGAATTTTTTTTAACTTCAGCAAAGAAGTTTTAATTGCTGAAGTTTTAACTTAGCAAAGGATATTTTAACTTCATGCAGCAAAGCATTTTTTTAACTTCAGCTAACTTCAGCGAAGAACTTCAGCAAAGAATTTTAACTCAGGAAAAAAGTTTTAATTTAAGCAAAGCAATTTTTTTACCTTGATCAAGAATTTTTTTAACTTCAGCAAAGATTAACTTCAGCAAGAACTTCAGCAAATAATTATTTTCAACTTCAGCAAAGAAATTTTTTAACTTTTGAAGGTTTGTCATGCAATTTTATATAGATTATATATATTCAGTTATATATTACATTATATTTTCTACATTCCACAGGTTGCAAGCTTTACGTTTGTCATGGCTATTTTACTTCTACTTTGACATATTTGAGCTGGAAATATAGGCTAATGTTTTGTGGAGTTGCAACTTTGAACTGGCTGCATCTGTTCCATTTTTGACTTGCCACTAGCTGAGCTGGCAGTCCCTGGTCTGTTTTTGATTTAGCACTTTGAACTGGCTGCATCTGTTCCATTTTTGATTTGCCACTAGCTGAGCTGGTGGTCCCTGGTCTGTTTTTGATTTAGCACTTTGAACTGGCTGCTAACGTCCTATTTTGACCTGCCACTTTGAACTGCATGGCTGTCTATGTTTTGTTTTTAATGTATGTACCACTTTGAGCTGGCTGTCTATGTTCTGTTTATAACATGCCACCAAACTGACTTGCTGTTTTGCCAGCTGGTTGTCTCTGCCTGTTCTGTTTAATTTTTGATTTGCTAAATCTAGCCACTTTAAGCAGCAGCTGTGGCTATATCTTTTTGGTTGCTGCACGGCCATCTCTGTTCTGTTCTTTTGAGTTGCATGCCATTTTGAGCTGGCTGTATGTTTGGTATTTTTGACTTGCCATTTTGGGCTGGCTGTCCGGACACTGTTCTGTATTTTTGACTTACCATTAGAGCTGTCTGTCTGTTCTGTGCTTAATTTGACTTGGTACTTTGAGTTGGCTGTTGATTATTATAATTTATACTCAAGACATTCAATATTGGCCTTTTGCTTGCAGCCCTTTACTCGAAGAAATTGGCATTTGTGGCATTAAGACACTCCGTAACTTGCATTTATATATTCAGCAAGATTGACATTTTGCATGATTGGCATGCATTTTTGCATTTTAATGTCTTAAGACATTCAGAAGGAAGAAAACATGGATATTGGATTGTGTATGGTCGCTTATTTTCATCTTCTGCCTGTCAGTGAGTTTAAAATAACATTCTTCATACTTCAACTTATATTGTAAACCTTAAGACATTCAGAATATTCAGCAAGAAAAAATGAAGCAATGTTAACTTCAAAACCGTGATATTACTTCAGAACAGAAAACACCAGCCACAAGATCTTCATCTTTTGAAGGTTTGACATGTTATATATGTACATTATTCAGTTGTATTATATATGTATATATATATGCATTCCACAGGTTTTGTAATTATAAGCTTTTCATATGGCATGATTTGACCTGGATGTCCCAATTGTGGATTTGCAACATTCAGCTAGCAGTCCCTAATTTCATCTTCTGAAATTTCACAACCAAAGAATTCCTGGTTATTGTTATAAAGGTTTGCCATGTTTACAGTTTACGAGTACATTATTCAGTTGTATATATTATATATTTTCCTACATTCTACAGTTTGTGTGGACTATTTCAGATGTTCAGACTTGTGTTCATCTACTTTAATTTGTCACTCTGTGCTGGTTAATTGTTCCGGATCCTGCATGGTCATGGATTTACAGCTACGAGCTTGGCAGTTCCTGGTCACTTTGTGCTGGTTAATTGTTCCGGATCCTGCATGGTCATGGATTTACAGCTACGAGCTTGGCAGTTCCTGGTCACTCTGTGCTGGTTGTCTGGTTGATTTTGTCCCATTGTCATTTGAGCCCTGTCCTGTCCTATAAATTGTTTCACTTGTCATTTGAGTTGGTTGGTCTGTCTTGGTGTGTCTTAGCTGGTCTGAACTAGCTTGTCTCTGGCTTAATTGCAACATTTCTTAATACAATATTGATATATATATATATGTATATATGTTAGCCATACTTTACTTGTAATGTATATATGCTTAATTAGTATGATATTCTTCTCATTCCTATACAGTGGTCCCTATCTCATACGAAGGCAGGTCTGATTTGAGGTAAAGTGACGCACTGTTCTCTGGTGCTACGCCGGTGTGTCATGATTCTCAATGAAGAAGGTTTGAGGTCCGCCAGGGTCGGGTCATTGTACACGTAGCATTTGTACCTTGATCTAGTAACTGGTCAAAGGGCGGCTAGGTACGCCGAGCCGTTCCCGCGCATCTTCCTCCCCTCCTAGCTGAGAACGTGGAGCACTACTGGGCAGAGTGGGGGGCACGATGTACTCCCACCTCCGCGTGGTGTGCCCCGGATTCAACTTTTTCATGGTTGGAAGTTGATACAAAGAGGAGTACAAACTAAAGAGAAAAGATTATTCTTAAGTCAGTTCAGTTCCAGATTTATCAGATTTGTATATATGCCATAAGAAACATTAATATAAATGCATTTTTCTTTCTCTCCCTTAGGTTATTACTGCAGTTCATTCAAGGTCCCCTACTTCAAAAGTTGATACAATTAAAGAGGAGTACAAACTAAAAAGAAGGATGTAATTATTCATAAGTGAGTTCTGTTCCAGATTTGTCAGATTTGTATGCCATAAGAAACATTAATATAAAGGCATTCTTGTTTCTCTCCCTTAGGTTATTGCAGTTCATTCAAGGTCCCCTACTTCAAAGATTGCATTGTATGGACCACTAATCTTGCTCATGCAAGAAACTAAAAAGTGCTAAACCTCAGTTTACCAGCTGCATTGCACTCACTAAGTGGAGAGATGGCAATCTATATAGTAAGTGTGCAATTTGAGAAACAGAAAGCCTTGGCTTAATTTTAGTTGATGTGCTTTAGCTGTAATCTTTATGTATATACTGTTGTATGTCTAGAGTTTTGTTCCCAGGCTATTTTTATTTATTTCTAGCCATTTTAAGCGAGCTGTACATTGTAGGCTATACATTGCATTTTTAGCTATACACATAGGTGTATCATGCATGTGCTGGCTGTATTTGGAAATTTAGTCATTATACTAATTTATTTATTTATTCTGTGTTAGTTGAATAATTGACAAGTAACTGCATGAAAGCTGCTTAATATACAGTCAACAGTTTGACACACTGGACTTGGTCTACTTGCATTGGATTGCACATGTTTTTTGACAGTGGAACTTGCAATTTAACTGCATTATATTTCAAGTGTATAATACTTAAATTTGAATTTCTTTAATTGTGAACATCACAAAGATGCATCTTTTTTTAAATATTTGTAAACCTACTTTTTAATTTTGTTTCTAATACATTGAATTTTAAGCTATATGCAAACTAGAAGGTGTATAATTAAATCTAATCGATTTGTTAATATATACATGTACATAATAAGGATGAATGATGTTCATAATATGGATGAATAATGTATCTTTATTGGCATAATGAGACAAATTTTTCACAGAAATGAACATTTTGACCTGGAGGTCTTCTTCAGCAATGAGGAAAAAAACGAGTGTTGTGTCGTTTTTCCTCATTGCTCATGTTCTAATATTATTATCATATGTATGATTGCATTTTTATTGATGTCATACATATTGTTACATGAAATTGTGAATGCAGATAACATGTGTTTCGAGACTATCACAAACTATAACTAAGTATCTATATAGGTACGTATAACTAAGTATATCAAGCTTGATATGTTTTAAAAAATGAGTGTATGACAGTTAAACTTGAATTTTACTGATGTAGTCATTCCTTAGCATTAAATTGTAGGAAAATCTGCTCTTATAATCTTGGCATACATACTGCTTGTAGGCCTTGTCAAATACTGATTTTACTGTACTAGGGACGTGGTTATCTAGCATTCCTTTTGCTAGTTTGATGGCACTAAAGTCTTCATTGGAACACCAAAGAACTTCAAGGTCTGATGTTCCTCGGCAACACCACCTAATGAGGGAAGAGAATGCAAATATAAAGTCTAGTGGTATACACTCTGTGAAAATGTTAGAGAATTTGTTGTGTGTAGACTTATATACAGAGTAGAGGATACTAAATATACCTTTGAATCTTTCTTTCTTGTATCAGTATTATTCTTCCAGGAGGAAAGAGGGGAATACTTTCCTGTTTCTTCAAGAAATCTTTCAGATTCTGAACAGCTCCTGTTTTCGCCCGAAAGTGCCACAATTTGAAATATTTTGCAGCCAAATAGACTGATTGTGCTACAGTACCAAATGAAGGGCGAGGGGATTTCCCACCAAAATTACAGGTGCAGTTCAGTATCTGTGGTAGCCTCTCCCCAAGACCTCCCAGAAATATCTGATACTGGTAATAGGGGAAGAGTAAAATAATGAAGAACATACATAATGGAGACCATGCAAGTTGTGTCTGTAGACTGACCTTTGCTAGTTTGGAATGCTTCAGTTGGCGGGTCATTGAGTCAGTCATGTGTATGAGTGTTCTTATAGTTAACCTCAAGTACAGAGAGTGTATATGTAAATATATTACATTGCTTCGAATTCTACTTATACCAATTTATACAGAATGCAGCTGGAGTGCTTCATGCATTAATTATAAGGAATTTAAACAGAACCTATGTCACTTATATTGTGGAGTGAGTGCTGCAGTAACTGCTGACCACAGCCAGTCTGGCCTGATGAATCTAATTAAAAATGGATGCTATTTAGCAGATGCTTAGAATTCAAGAGAGGGACCATGGCATGATTGTGGCAATCAGGGCTCAGTAGCAGAGCACAGATAGCCTGGCCCGCATTTACTACACGTGTAACAATTTCTCACATTTTCCCTCTAAAGGATGCCTATCAATTAAGGGATTATTTAATTGCTACTTCAGTTATTCTCTAATACTAGACAGTTTTACCAACCTCGGAATTATGTCATTGCCAATGATGAAGCTTGTGATAAACTTCTTTGAGTACTCAACGAGGGGGAAACTGAATACTCCCCCAACTGGAGAATAACAATAACCTCTTAAGGTGGGATAGTCATCCTTCAACATCACACTGAGAACTGCTGCTACACCAGCTCCGAGTGAGTGACCACATATGATGAGATCATAGTCCTTAAGGGATGTGAGTATTGATGTAGTTATCCTTATTATAACTACCTCTTATTGTGTTAAATTATAGTCAAATATACACAAGATATCCATATTACATTCCATTGCTTGAAATGATTATTTTCAACATACTGGATGCATCTGAAAAGCTTTAACAAGAATCTCCCTGTCAGCAAGAAGGTTACGAATGGTGACAGCTGTCATAATTAGTCCCATGTGACAGTAGGTCTTCAAATCACTAAACGGCTCTTCATCAATTCTGAGGCGATGTACACTAACAGTCATATCAGTGAAGGCATCCTATAAGAAGAAATACAACTCCATGTATAATACATAGATTGCATATTATTATAATCTCGTATCTCGTATATAGTGTATAGTATTTTTTCATACATATACGTATAGCAACATATGTATATACCTTTAATGACATTGAGCCCCTAATTGAAATAACCACCTTTTTCTTCTCTTGATCTTGAACCACACAGAATGGAGTCATGTATATCTAAATGTGGGAAGAAAATGCACTCTATCCTACCAATGTAGTATTAAGATAATTACTTCTAGATAAATGATTCTTACATCGTTGATGAGTGTGGAGAAGAGTATGTCTTCTTCATTGATTCCTGAGGATTGCTTCAGTGCTGCTGTGTTGGTCATTAGACAATTATCAAATAGAATGCTCTCATTGGCCCTTGGATTTTGTCTTCTGCAACTGAATACAAAATGTGTAAAATTAAGTAGATGAATATAAGAGTATTTGGAAAGGAACATCAGAACACCAAATTTTAACAAGAGCACCTGATGAGACAATGTTTACAGTAGCAAAAGCTATCACATCAACATACCTTGCTGAGCAGCAGAGCTTGCATATACAGGTGCACGGATTCATAAAAACATGTATAGGCCATCCATAAATTCCAATGGCATACTTTAAATAGTAGTTACCATCTGCAAACACTTGTTGCTCATCCTAAAAATATAGAAAGTTAGTAGGAATCATATTTATATCAACTATATAAACAGGAATTCTAGCATTAGAGTTGTAAACCTACAATGTCAAAGAAATTTAATGACCTTGGAGGAAAATATCTATAATGTGGAACTTTCTGATCTTCTGTCAATATGTTCATCGTCCACTAGATAGAGAGCATAAGTTTAGGAACAAATTTATATTAAGGCCATTGTAGAAGCTTACTTGTCTCATTCTCTGTACCTCTTGGTCATAAAAGTCTCTCAGACCTTGCTTGCGAGATAATAGTGTAAGTCCAGCTACTAGATCACTAACAACATAGTCCTTATTATGAAAGGCAATTGAAAGGGCTGATGCCATATCTCTAAAGGAAGTAGACAGTGAGTCTCGTTCTCCAAAACAGTTAAGCAATCTTTTAAATTTTTTAAAATAATATTTTTGCTCAATTGATTGATGATAGTAGAGTTTCCTAGTAGCTCTTCCCATTTTTGTTTGACGATTGGGTGCTGAATGGATAGCAACATAGCTATCATTTTTTTCCAACCTTCGTCTAACGGGTCTTGTAGAATTAGTATCCAAGAGGTTTCCTGCTGCCCCTACCAGAGATTTATTCTCATTCTCAATATCAATATGCATCTCACCAGGTCCACTGAAAATATTGCACAAGTCAATGTAGTACACAAACAGTATGATGATGATCAGGAGAAGGGCCCAGGACAGACCTGTAAATACTCTTGTTGCTGTTAGAAGTTCAACTGCCAATTTACACTTCTCCTTGCGTACTGTATCATCTATGAAATAGACATCTGCTGCAGATACATAGGTACCAAAGATGGTCAATAAGACTTCAAGGACATAGAAGACGGCTCGAGCCCAGAGAAACACTGGAAGGAATCTTCTCTTGTGGAGCTCAAAGATCAGGCCTCTTGCACTGATGGTCATAATGGCAGCCTCCAATCCAAGCACAATGAATTGATCAACAAACCATAATAGCCAGAAAGACAGGATAAGTACAAAATAGTTATTCTTAAGTACATCACACTCAGAGGTAATCGGATCAAACCCTATAGTCACAAAGACAACTATACCAGAGATGAGCCTGTAAAAATATATAGAAATTGCAAGTGTATATTATTTGTTTGTATATCTAGATTAAACCAAAAATATAGAAAGTTTTAACCATATATATTTAGTACAAACTAAAAGCGGAATGGATTCATGTATCCCTCTCCAGCTATAAAATGTTTAATACTATGATACAAGAGACGAGGTTTGCGTCAAGAAAGGTGGGCGTACCCGTGATTACATTTCCTGCACAGGCACGGACATTGCTCACCATAGTAACCGAAAGAAAATAGCAATGGCTGAAGAGAAAACAAAGTCATCGCTCCCAGCATTCCATCTCTTTCCGCAGCACCTTAAAGCTGGCATTTTCTTAAAATGACCTTTGAGGTATTCAAGGGTGTGACTAATAAAGCCTCCCACAGTGTTCGAAGAAATTGTTGTGGTTATGCATGATATGCATAGCTATGATTTTATTTCATATGATACCTGAATACGGCTGGTAAAAGTCTTTTTCTAAATACGTTATGCATGTATATCTCTTTAACATCGCGATTCATTTGCTTTTGTACAGTCATTGAACCACCTGCGCGATGATGGCTGGCTGGAAAATTGCGCAAGTCCACAAACGTTACGTCAAGAATTCAAAATGGCTGCCGTAGATTGTGGGTCGTGAATTCAACGAAACTGTACAACAAAAGTTGCTGACCTATAACGTATTCGTTCTGTAAAGGCATTCGGTGTTTCTTAAAGGTACAGAATATAAACGTAGTCATACATAGCCCGTCTTACTTTTAGATAAACTTGTACATATCTCTGGGTGTTATGATTTTGAGAGACTTCTAGTACTGTCAACTGAAATACTGTTTTGAGCATTTTCGAAGAGAGTTTTGGCAATTTTGTAGATATTTGAGAAACACTACGTCACTGAATGAAGGAATTTATGTGAAATTTCCACAGTTTCAGATACTTGAGTAAAATGTAGTGAAAGTACATTTGTCGAATCTGGTCCTTTATAGTCCAATTACCCCAGCTTTTGCGAATGTTCATACTATTGCTCATTCTCTATGTAGACATGCTTATAGTAGTGGTAGAATGTCTTCTGCTGGTCTGGTTAAGCTGTACCTTCCTAGCTGGAGCACCAAAGGCCGTCGCTCACTGGAAGCTGAAGGATGAAGATGTGGTACCAGTCCCAGAAATATACTCTGAAGCTAAAGATGGATCTGATTGGTCAACTGACCCAATCATAAAGTTGTTAATGGGGCAGGTGTCCCTTATTCCATCTGAGCAGTATCTTAGGGATCCTGTGGAGAGGGATCCTGTGGAGAGGGATCCTGCGGAGAGGGATCCTGTGACGGACATCAGGTGCACAGAGGCATCCCCAGTAGCTGAAAGTAGCCATCACTCGCACCAGACACTGTCACAGTCCTGCCAGCAGAGTGAAAATGAACAACAGAAGAGGTATTTTCACTGTAGCACATACGTACAGTAATCCATCAAGCTTTTCAATATTGGTTGGTGTGCATAATAGTGTACTATTGATCAGATGGGCTGAGTTTACAATCTCTTCTGTACGTGTCCTCATGGTTCAGTATTGCAGCATGAAAAATCTAAGATACCATTTTCCTACATGCTATGCCTATCCTGTAAAAGAGCCTATAGGGGAACTAAACCTGAAGAGAGCTTTGGATGAAGATACAGGAGTCTTTTCTTCCTTCTTTTCCCTTCTTTCATCCACTTCTCCACTGGGTCAGACAGCTGTTTCTGGGAATTCCACCCTTCATCAGTGATCCTGGGAGTCTTTGTCTTTTTCTTTATCTTGATCTTCTGTGAACCCTTGGCATGTTAGCATGCATAGCTACTACCAGTCTGGGCTTTAGGAGACACATTGACATTGTCACCCATGAGAGAAGATAATTCCAGTGTTGTAGATCTGTCTAGTTCATGGATATATTTAAATACAATGCAAGCCATATACATAGTTCAATATGTTTGTTGCTAGTAAAAATGGCTATCTGTTATTCTTCAAAGAAGGCCAAATATTTTCATGGTGCAAAATCCTCTAGTTCCCTCCCACCAAAGAAACCTTACTTACCAACAGAAATAGGAAAGATGGTGTACTGGTTAATTCATACAGTTCATAAACATACCTAACTATAGACAGACATTTTTCTCCTATGTTCCACATAGTTCTCAGTCAAAGGTGTGCCTTAATAAGAACATCCCAAAAGAGTTGATATGTACAACCACAAGTACAGAAGTCACTGCCTACGATTTCCTGGAAGGCATAGCCAAAAGAAGAGGACACAAACCCTATCCAGAACCAGAGGTTGCAATGATCTTTAAAACTTCAGACAATGAAGAAGCCATTGACTTAACTGAAGTGGAACAGAAATTGAAAAAGTCGATTAAAGAGGTAAGTTTATCTTCGATCACCTAATTTACAACATACCTTCAGTCACTTGTGCAGAAGATTATATCAGCTCTGCCTCATTTGCTGTTACAGATCTGTGACTTTGAGCATGCACAGTACATGATTATGGTAACGAGAGGGTTAACCCCTCTAGCAACCTGACTGCATTCAGTTAACCTGATTAGGCAACAGGTCTTAGTCGAGTGCTATTTACGTAGTCTTTACGTAGTCTGTACACAGTCAGTTAGCTAATCCGAAAATACTTTTCAGTTAATGAAATAACTCAAGTCACCTGATACAGCTTTGGTGGCACTCACTATAATCAGTGTTATCTCACAGAATACTTTTCACACTTAACAGGCAGTCAATAAGACTAATGACTTAATTATGATTCCTCTTTCCCATCCTAAAATATCTGTAGTTATTTAACTTCTTTGAAAAAGTTCACACTTAACAGACAGTCAGTATGACTAGACTACTGTACTGTGATTCTACTTTGTCATTGTAAAATATCTTTAGTTAATATATAATTTTTTTGGAAAAACTTTCACACTTAACAGATAGCCAATTTAATGTGACCTTTCTCTCCAATCCTTAAGCATCCAAACTCCACAAGAGTTCTAAACCAGATTGGTAACTACTGGAGAATAAGAGGTCACACCTTTAGAGCAATAGAGTGCTTCAGAAGAGCTCTCCTGCTGTCTCCCAAGAATGCAGATGTTCTGCTCAATCTGGCCAGGGTGCTGTTTAACCTGCGATATCACGAAGATGCCATCTTTCTTACACGAGAATCACTAAAGCATTCCCTTCAAACAGAAGTTTGGTTACAGCACTATACTCTTGGGGAAATATTTAAGTCCATTGGGAAAACTGCAGAAGCTGTCAAGCACTTTAAAAGAGCAATAGAACTAAATCCTAGTTTTCATGCAGCAGAAATTCATCTCAGAGAATTAAAGGGCAGTTCTAGTGTATCTGCGAACCTGTACACTGTAGTTATTATTTTGGCACTCACTTTCATTGTGCTAGTTTTGATTTATAAGTTAATTGTAACTGCAACTACCCAGTAATACATAGTTCAATGTAAATGCCATCCGTGTCATAAAAACGCAAAAATTTCGTGTTTGGATAGGCAGTTAAAATGGCGTACGAGACAGTGTTACTATCTAAGCCCGAGGTCTTTATATACAACATACCTCCTCGAGCTAGCAGCACGAGAGCAGTAAGGTGAGTTGTCGCTACAACTGTCTTTTCTTGCTATTTTTAAAAATATTATTTGAGTATCACTTGATACAGCGATCAAGGTACAGTTTTCTAATCTTATTGTTTACGATTTGTAGATAAAAGTATAAATCTAGATTGTGAGGTATTTGTGGATTAATATGCATGAAGTCTTGTTTGAACTCTATTACCATCCATTTTAATGTAACTATCTTTCAAATGAAACTTAATCACAGGCACTTTATATTAGAATGATACTTCTGACATGTTGTCTCATGTAGAGCAGCAGATTGGAATTTAGCCTCTCCTGATTGGACGGGTAAAATGCGAATCACTACACTTGGGCAGAAGGTCACCATTAAATTGGAAGAGAAGGAAACAGGTACGTACGTACATGTTCATTTTACATTAATAAACTAATTTTTGTGTGACAATGAGGCAGAAATTCTAAATTATCTCTTGAGTTCAGGAAAGTTCAGTTAGGTACATCAGCTTTTAAAAATGTTTTAAATCTCTTTATTGATATGATTTAGGGCATATGTAGTATTAATTCAGTTAGATATTAATTAATAGTTTGTTACTAATATTGTCTCATGGTAATGATAGTAATAAAATTAGATTAATTAGTTCTATATACATCCTATGCCTCCTGCTTCAGTTTTGTTGCATGGCAGCTGAGAATGAACAGATGTGGTTTGCATAACATCATTTTCTGAATCAAATTTGCATTTAAACCATTTAGAGGAAACCCCTGAATATGGCTACTTTGATTTTCCTGGCCTCCACTGTTGTATAGTAATCTATTGATTACAATACTTATTGCTTTATGAAATTTTCTCTTTTGCAATACTTATGGCTTTATGAAAATTTCTCTTTTGCAACACTTGTTGTTTTATGAATTTTCTCTTCTGAGGTTCTGCTGTAGAGTGTATATTATAATACCTTTCCATCCTTCCTTCTCCGATTAGGTGAGCTATTTGCAGCCTGTCCTGTGGAGACTTTCCCCAGTATTGCAGTTGAGGCAGTATCAGATTCCAGTCGCTACTTTGTGCTTAGACTGCAAGATTCTAATGGTACATACATTCTGTCGCACGTCAAGACTTACCTTGTTTTCAACTTTAATTAATGAAATATTTAAGTCTTAAATTTCTTTTAAGCCGCGCATGAACACATTAGCATCTAGAGAGACCTTCTCCTGTGCAGGTCGCTATGCCTTTGTAGGCATGGGTTTTCAAGATAGAGGTGATTCATTTGACTTCAATGTGACCTTACAGGACCATTTCAAGTATGTCAAAATCTCCATACAAACCCTACCCAGATATGTAGTACAGAGGTACGTAGATGATTTTAAACAGGTTCAGGAACGACCAATCCCTTGCAAAACTTTGGTTGCTTGGTAACTTCTGAACGCCATCCTATTGTATCTACATGTGTGCAGTGCACTCACCAGCTGCATAGAACTGATTGCGTTTGGTGTTAGAATTTTAATTCTTTACTAGTCAGCTATTAGCATTTCTCTTCAGCATTTTATTGTACTGTTCATTAGCAGTTTTATAATGAATTATGGCTAATACTATCACCTTTATTTATATAGTATACTGTCCTTTGGGAAATGACTACCAAGAAATAAGAATGTGACATTACCATCTACTAGAGGAAGCCATTTACAGTGCTTCAGTTAGAATGGTATCTATGGTGATGGTTGTTATAGTTATGGGTTGTCATGGTGATTTACAATATTTCTCAGTGGGAAACTTTATAAATGTAAAAGTATATAGGCAACAATTAAATCGAAAATTAATAATGGACTTCCAAGTATAGAAATTGCTTGAATTGAGAGTATTCATTATGTTAAAGTTTCTCTTCATCTGCTCCATGTGCGTATGTAGTCGAGAAAAGAAAGCCAAAGATTTTGAGGGCAAGGAGGATGAGCCGGTCAAACTTCAAGATTTAAGACTAAAGGAAGGTCAAACTATTAAAATTAATCTTGGGGTAAGCAACTGTGGTTGCTATGGTTATGTATATTTCAATTGGTAAATCACTATATTTGTGCAGAGGTATATTCATACAGTTAAGGACAAGTCGTAATTATGTATTTAGTATAGCAGTGTAAGTAGTTCAAGGCCTACATCTCCCTAGTCATCTTGGAATTGTTTCTTGATAATGTAAAGTGATAATGAAGCATTGAACTTGCCAATTGGTAGCTGTGAATTCAAATGAGGTAGATTAGGAGGCAGAATGCATACCTGCCCTTGTCACTGTAATGTTAGTCAATAAGACTGATTCTCAGTTGAAAGGACTCGTTTGGATTCCTTTGACCTTAACTAGCTTGCTACCCAGGTGTCTTCTGACATGTAGGTGGTGACATTCCTATTACAGGCATGTGGGCGTTAGGGGGCATGATTGTTGATTTAGTACGAGGGCTTCTTCACACTTGTAATAGTACATTCAAGTGATGCTTTCCCTTGAAGTAGAACCATATGTCTCAGACCTTGTGTGCCTACCATCTGCCAACCCCTCGTACACTCCAAGCACACACCTAGTAGGATGGGAAGGTGGTCCTGGTTACCAGGATACCTGAGGTGCACTTTTATATGTAATACCTATGGCTACAGTAACAGTATACTTGTAAGGTACCATTTGTCAGGGTTGTATTACATATGCTATATTTGGTAAGTGTGATAATTATACACTTTCATGTTTGCTAAATTGTGTTTTATTTCACCTCTTTCTGTACTCTTCCTCTTCACTAGTCTGACCAGCCCTCATGAGCTCAATTACTGCTACTACAAGTATCATTCACATCTTTTCCGTGCTGTGTAGAACAAGAATGATTAGTATGGTGTAGCAGTCATATATCTGCTTTCAAATGGTTTCCTTGAACACCTTGAACACCTTGAACATCCGTTCTATGAAGTTTTTAGTTACACGTTGTAATATCCAAAATGAGGTTACAAATGACCCTATGGCTTTGATGTACTCTCTGTCTTGTGTACTTCACGCATCTCTGCCTCCCTGTCCCGTCTCTGCCTCTCTGTCCCTGTCTCTCTGCCTCTCTGTCCCTGTGTCTGCCTCTCTGTCCCCGTGTCTGCCTCTCTATCCCCGTGTCTGCCTCTCTATCCCTGTGTCTGTCCCTGTCTCTGCCTCTCTGTCCCTGTCTCTCTACCTCTTTGTCCCTGTCTCTACCTCTCTGTCCCCGTGTCTGCCTCTCTATCCCTGTGTCTGTCCCTGTCTCTGCCTCTCTGTCCCTGTCTCTCTACCTCTTTGTCCCTGTCTCTACCTCTCTGTCCCTGTGTCTGCCTCTCTGTCCCTGTCTCTCTGCCTCTCTGTCCCTGTGTCTGCCTCTCTGTCCCTGTCTCTCTGCCTCTCTGTCCCTGTCTCTCTGCCTCTCTGTCCCTGTGTCTGCCTCTCTATCCCTGTGTCTGTCCCTGTCTCTGCCTCTCTGTCCCTGTCTCTCTACCTCTTTGTCCCTGTCTCTACCTCTCTGTCCCTGTGTCTGCCTCTCTGTCCCCGTGTCTGCCTCTCTATCCCTGTGTCTGTCCCTGTCTCTGCCTCTCTGTCCCTGTCTCTCTACCTCTTTGTCCCTGTCTCTACCTCTCTGTCCCTGTGTCTGCCTCTCTGTCCCTGTCTCTCTGCCTCTCTGTCCCTGTGTCTGCCTCTCTGTCCCTGCATGTGTCTGCCTCTCTGTCCCTGTGTCTGCCTCCCTGTCCCTGTGTCTGCCTCTCTGTCCCTGTGTCTGCCTCTCTGTCCCTGTGTCTGCCTCTCTGTCCCTGTGTCTGCCCCTCTGTCCCTGTCTCTGCCTCTCTGTCCCTGTCTCTGCCTCTCTGTCCCTGTGTCTGCCTCTCTGTCCCTGCCTCTGCCTCTCTGTCCCTGTATCTGTCCCAGTCTCTCTGCCTCTCTGTCCCTGTGTCTACCTCTCTGTCCCTATCTCTACCTCTCTGTCCCTGTGTCTACCTCTCTGTCCCTATCTCTACCTCTCTGTCCCTGTGTCTACCTCTCTGTCCCTGTGTCTACCTCTGTGGCCCTGTGTCTACCTCTCTGTCCCTATCTCTACCTCTCTGTCCCTGTGTCTACCTCTCTGTCCCTATCTCTACCTCTCTGTCCCTGTGTCTACCTCTCTGTCCCTGTGTCTACCTCTTTGTCCCTGTGTCTACCTCTCTGTCCCTGTGTCTACCTCTTTGTCCCTGTGTCTACCTTTCTGTCCCTGTGTCTACCTCTCTGTCCCTGTGTCTACCTCTGTGGCCCTGTGTCTACCTCTCTGTCCCTGTGTCTACCTCTCTGTCCCTGTGTCTACCTCTGTGGCCCTCATTCTTTGTCTAGAGAGTTAATGTTATGTCACAAGGGAATGAATTTTGAATTAGATACCATATCCCCTGTTGGCATATTATTTGAGTTGTTTTGCTAATATGTTATGTTCAGATTATGTAGGAGTGCCATTCATTCATTCCATCCTGCCTTAATGAATTTACCTCCCTATCATAAATCTACCACAATATTTAGGTGTGTACACTTATTCTAATACTGTGTGTATTACACAATGAATATACCTCTACAGCTAATGTTATCACAGCCAAGGATATGTTACCTGTTGTTAATTGAATTCTATCCAGTGTCACTTTGAACTGTCCACAGAAACCCAATAAGCATACGATCAGAGTTGGATGTACTTATAATTGTATAACCTTCATTTCCTTATTAGAACACACAACCAAAGACAAAGACATCTTCTACCACAGGTAATAGAGATACAAATGCAAAAAAGTTTTCCCATGGTTACTTGTGTGGTTACCTGTCTGGCTAGTGAAGGTTTCCATGGTTACTTGTGTTGGTTACCTGTCTGGCTAGTGAAGGTTTCCATGGTTACTTGTGTGGTTACCTGTCTCGCTAGTGGACAAGCTCCTTATTGTAGCCTTATTCAGACATAATGCTTGTAATCCTCACAGGTTGCATTCTGTAAAACATTTGGTGTTGCTAATAGTTCAATTTGAGCAAAATGTGTCAAGCCATGTCAGTACCACTGTTATATCGCCTGTCTGTATCACTGTCCACCTGTATTATACGTATGTATATATATGCCTTTTTATGATGTAATTAGTGGCATAATTATGTTCAATGTTGTAACTTGAAACATCTCAGTTACATAGCCATTAGGAAATTTGTTAAGTTTCTAATGGAACTTTCTATGGATTCCTGTACACTGGTATGCCGCTCAGCTCAATACCTCTATCACACTTATTATAGTTTGACATGTACTGCTGTTTCACTAGTTTGATGTATACACTGTCCTTAGAAGCTCAGTCAATCAGAACTGTGGTTTGTGTTGGCTGCACAAGACATGACATAGTTCCTACATTTCTTATTCACATTGCAGATATATTTGGTATATAGTGACATTCTTGGCAGTAGCAGATGGTGTGTGTACATGTCTGTGCTGTTGTTCACTTTAACAGTGTAGTTTGTTTTCTTCTTGTTTTTCATTCAGGTAGTGGTTCTGTTGGTCTTCTTCCTCCGCCACCTGGAGGGTCTGGCGCAGTGAGAACAATCCCTCCTCCCTCACAAGCACCATCACAACCATTACCAATGGCTCAGACTACAAAAACAAGCGCACTAGGTGAAGCAGATGATTGGTCCGATTTCTTCTCTGCAAGGTCGGTCCTGTCCACTAGTGTACTAAAATGTAATGTATCTATATATAGAACTGTTCTTGACCTCCTGTTAATTGCCATATGATCCATAGGTGTTAAGGTAATTATGGATTATGCTAATGCTACCTTTAGTAGTTGGAAATGGCCATGCCTTTTAGTAAAAATGGCCTTGCTAAAGAAATAGGCAGTTACTGTAGATTGCCATTTATGGCGTGTTTTGAGATACGTATCTTCGTGTAAACTTCCTTTTAAAATGCACATAATGAAGATGAAAGTCCAATCTGTTATAAGATGTTTGAATTACGTAGGTTTAGGTACAGAGACAATTTGTAAACCCTTTTTTAATTGTTCCATTGAGTATTTTTGATTCATAATTATGTTTGTATACTACACCCAATAATTTTGTCTTATCTTGGATATGACTGAGTGGGTGTGTGGGGTATTGATCTAAAGGGGATACCCTGTAACCTGATTCTTGAAGTGTGGTTTGGTTGGGTTTAGCCAATTATATGTCTTCGGATTGTTTTGTAAGGACTCTCTGTATGAATTCTTTAAGACCTTTTTATGTATTCAAACCCAGTTGTCTGTACCAGGAGTGCCTTGACAATTAGTCCTGCATAAGTGCAGAGTGTAAGAAGAGATGCACCTTTAATATTGGGACATCTAGGTCAAAGCCATCTTTCTTTGTAGAAATCTCACCAATACATCAGATATGAGGTCATGAAGATATGTACACCATGAGTTCATTAAAGGGACTGTTTTATATATGCATTTAATTTTATTTTTTATTCAGTTTCAGTGTTCATGGTTAAGCCTATTTGTTATGAAGCTATCTATTCTGCCTTTTGTATCACTTATCCAGTGTATTTATGTGTAAAGTGTACTTGGAGGTGCATGTAATTATTTGATGCGTAGTCCAACACATTATGTAACTATAGTAGGAAAATATACTAATGGTGAGAAACATTAAATGTGTCTGTACCATGTATAATATATATATTATTGTTTTGTTATTATTCTGAGTTTAGAGGTACTTTTACCTCTTTACTTGTATGCTACCTATATCTGATATGATACCTATATGCTACCTATATCTGATATGATACCTATATCTTGTATACTACCTATATCTTGTATGCTACCCATATCTGATATACTACCTATATCTTGTATACTACCTATATCTTGTATACTACCTATATCTTGTATACTACCTATATCTTATGTATGCTACCTATATCTGGTATGCTACCTATATCTGGTATGATACCTACATCTTGTGTATATAGGTCAGAAACCTCTTCGAGTAGCTCAAGCAATACTACACAATCTGGATCTGGAGGGGATGCATGGGTGAAATTCTAGGGATTGTTTGAAGTAATGATCAACACATTGTAGTATAAAATTGATATTAACTTCATATTGGAATATAGTGTATTATTAACTTCATATTGGAATATAGTATTATTTTGTGGCAAACTGAAATTGTGTAAAAATTAATATGAATCTACCTGATTATTGTAGCAACTTTCCTAGAAAGATGTAAATGACTATATTTATTATAGTTTTTATGCCTAAATGTCCATATAAATATACACATGTATATGTACATAATTAATACACTAATTGTCATGATGAAACTATTGGGTGACACTATACATGACCAGACCCACTTACATTTTTGTACAATGTCTAAAAATTGTCTGTATAAAAACCAGCAAGTTCTACAAGTTGTTTTAATAATGTGTTAGATGCATGAACTATGAAATGTTATCTGAAACTTTAGGTAGTTGCAATGAAGCAATAGCTGACATATTAATGAAAGAATGCAACACACTAACAACACATAACAGCATCTGTTTTACATTACACTTCAAAGTGATTTAACAGTCTTTGTGGTTGCGTAATTATACCAGTTATTATTATACTTCCATTATCCTGTAATGTTAATTTAAAATTTCCCTAGTACTGGTACTATATGTGACAAAATGCTTTGCATCATTCAGTAAAATACATTATCTGTGATTATGTGCTACCATCTACATTGAAGGTAATTACAAGGTCGCCACCTGCTGTCAAATATTTCTTTTAGTTAATTAGGAAAAAGTATAAAATTTATATTTTATTCAATATATATTTGCTTTAGTATATATATATGTATATCTTTTTAAGATGATGTCATAACATAGGTCAGACGCTAGTACTGTTATAATAGGAAAGTTAACACATGACATCTGTTGCATTTGTAATGAAATGGGAGGTATATTGCTGTCGCTCAAAATGACGAATAATCAATCATTTTTCTTAATACGTGTACTTTAGAGCAAAAGCCTATGGGGAACTAAACCTGGTGAGAGATTTGGATGAGGCGTACTATGCCTATAACTTTTGTTAGAGTAGAGTTAGATAGCAGTATATATCTGCAAAATTGCAAGCCTTAATTCTTCTTGATCTTTTGTGAGTCCTTGATGATTCATGTTTTTATATACATCTGAAATTCAATTCCACTAAATGAAGATTCCCAGGGTCACTGATGAAGGGTGGAATTCCCAGAAACAGCAGTTTGACCCAGTGGAGAAGAAGAAGAAGAAGACTCTTGTATCCTCATACGTACAAAGCTCTCACTATAGGCCTATATACCTAGTGATAACTTTGTATGAGGATGCAGTAGATGCAGTTGAAAATAGAGTTTTTAGATTAAATTCATGATCAATACGTACGTTATATATATATTATACAGATTAGAATGGAATACTTATATATACAGTATAATATAGGTATAATTATAGTGGGAATGTGTGTTTATATATACAGGCCATATGTGCATATGTATGTACATGTATATACATTAGTACAGGAGATGCCTCCTTGACCACAATTCGTCTTTCTGTAAACTGTGGACAAGATGGAATTGAAATACTCATACCTAAGCACAATACAGTCACACTTTTGTGGCTAACAGCATCTGCAGACATTATTCTTCACTACTTATATGCTATAGTTAGGCTGTATAAACGTATATATATATATATATATACTATAGGCTATATAACTATAGCATTTGTATGCAAAACTGTAGTTTATTATAATTATTTGTATACAAAGCATATGCACTGCTCAACGCACTCTACACTGTATATTAACTTGAATCAGCACCATTATTGATCCACTTAATTTTATTTTATATATATATATTGCATTTGCAATATGCTTCACATATATATATATATATGAAACTTTTTAGCTACTAAATTCAGACAGCACTGTATATATACTAGACAAACTTCTCTTACTGCTTATCTATATACACAACATTACAGTCATGATACACGAAGATCAATGCAACTGCAATTAAGACACTAGCTATGTATATATATCCTTAGTCTAGATGTACTATTATATACATTTGTAGGTTTTATATATGTTTAGTCAAAAAGCCTTTTTAATAATCTAAGTCACCATTTTCCTACATTGCAAGGATATGATGCCAGGATTAGAACACACAAAATGTAATAGACCTGAGTCAGGACAACCTTATTATCTGTTACACTAAATTACTTTCTTCCTGTACTCTTCTTCTCCACTGGGCCAGATAGCTGTTTCTGGGAATTCCACCCTTTCATCAGTGACCTTGCATGGAAGTCTGTCTTCTTGTCCTTAGTATGTATTTCTAAAAATGCATTAATTATATTTGTGCATTTCCGCTTATCCGTGCACCGGATGTGATCACATACTTTGTTCGAATATATAGACAACTGGCGCCTTACCCTTACAAATTGGCAATAGCTTCGCAATAGTTGGTACGCATCTCTTAGTTAGTGTAATTCGTTCTGTGAGCTCGTTATGTCCAGCCAAGAACAGTATTCGCAGTCTCGGGTAAGTCTCCAGGAAGCATATAGGACGAGGGATAATTGCAAGCATCGTTTTATATATAGAAAAAAATAAAAGTACAATTTATTAAATAAGATTTTAATCTTCGTTGTATAGATAACGGAGGAACATTTACAAGCGCTGAAATCGAGACATCCTCCAGTTGGATGCAGCTACAGACTCGGAAAGTTCTTTGAGACACTTCATCAGACATCTGAATACGAACCAGTTGTCTCTCAGCACCCAAAGAGTGATTGTAATGGAACCGACTTGGAGGAAGACGCTGGATTTGGATCATTTATTTATGACAAGGCGGGAGGAGAGTCCGCTTCGACTGTGAACATGGGGCATATTGATGACATTAGGACAAAGAGAATTTCTGGGGAGTTCAGAGATATCCCTCTACCATCAATATCAGAGGAACCGAAAAGCTACAGCATCGATATTCGCACGAGCACGTCGAATGGTAGCGGTAGCGTGTCACAGGATCGTGAACACACCGGAGCTTCCAAATCTTCAACAAGTCACAATTCCCAAGATTCTGGGAGAGATTCTAACGGTTCTTCGGCCAAAGGGTCAAGCGAAAATAGCAAGAAGCTAAAAGAGAAGCTACAGAATAGCGGTAACGGTAAACCTACGGCGACCGGTCATCGTAGCAGATCTAAGGAAAGACTTGGCGCCTACAACGCACCAGAGCGCGTTGTTGAGAGACCGCGGTACGCTCAGCTGTCGCAAGATAATTCAGCCTTTCCCATGACCAAGAGAGGGGATAGATATGCTTTGAACGAGTTGGAAGATCGCCTGCACGCTACCAGGCTCAACGGCTACGCACATGGATTTCAAAGGGTGCCCTTAAATGAGAAACAGAACCAGAGGTATCTATCCCATCAGGCTCAGGTTGCCAAGATTGAACCCTCTCATGTAGTGATAGGTCCAACAGCCAATTCCAAGAGTACACCAGGGGGCCCTCCCATGAGGGTAACCCATAGCAACGAGCACCATCAGCACTTCATGTCTAGGTCAACCGGGGATTTACCCTTGAATCATTACACTCCTAGAACCAGTTCTACGTTGCCCCCCCAATATGCAAAACCTCCGAGTTATGGAAGTTCATACAGTAATCGGACTCCATTTCCACCAAAAACTCGCAAAACCAGTCACCCACCAACAACTGTCACAAACTATGGCTTTGTGTAATTATGAAATCAAACTGAATTTATTTTATCATTTCAACTGAGATGTACTAGTTTTGGTTAAATATGTGTCTTTGTAATCAAATGTCCAAATTGAAAACATTTTTTGCATTCCTTCACATACATCCTGGACAATTATGAAGGGTTTCGTGAATATAGATGTCGCAGTCTATGCAAAAGACGTTAGAACACTGCGGACACTGATAACCCTACACATTAGATAACCAAAAAAAACTTTTTACATATTGCCCATATATGAGAGTATGTACATGTACCTATATCTGGAGTAAGAAGATATAGACAAACATACCACAGACATCAAGATCAGCTGACACCCTGTGCAAGAGGTCCTGTGGATTGGAGAAGAGGATGAAGACATAAATCGCAAGCAGAATTGAGTGAACTGTCATAGGTTCAGAGTAGGAACAGGTTTTATAATCTGTACACATGGAACAAACCTATACTATGGTACAAGCTCATTCTTTGGTATACCTACCACAATATCCGGTATAGTATAGCTAAATATTCTGAGATTATTAGCATAAACAACCAGTCTGGTGAAATGAAGTAGTTCCAATGGCTAAACTTATTAGATAAACATGCTATAAGGCTGTAAACTTTCAATATATAATTAGCAATGATTGATTTGAAGATGTACAATGAAGCGAAAATAAAGTTGAAAATGAAGATGCACCCATTTTTGCATACCTTTTTATGTCATTTGGTACTAAAGACACTTCCTTATAAGGTGAAATAGGAAAGAGGTGATGATTTGAGCGAGCCAAATGAGGAGCCAGTACAAGTGTCAGACCTGCACAGATAGGTACACACACATAAACATATACATACATACACACATACATACAAGTACACAAAACAGAAAAAGATTAAAATAAGATACATATGTACACCTGTCCAGAAGAATATGACAGAGATTGAACGTGTAAAGATACAGCATCACTGATATTCAGCTTGACATTAAACTGTAAACCAAAGCAATGGTTGAAGTATGTAGTGTCAGTTAAAGGAATGTTTCAAACATGCAGTATAATAAAGTAAGGTATGAGTTCCTCTATATTAGTGCTAAAGTACATGAGTGTTGGGGGATGCAAACCTCAATACCTGGCATACATGGAATCCTAATAAGTGTTTCAAATCATGCTATTTATAGGCCTGAATACATTAAACACTCCAGCATCTTGATATAATGATGTAAGATTTGATCCATATAATTTTGAGCTACATATAAAGGTAGTGCAAATTAAACATTATCTGAGGAGAATATTCAACCACACAATATTTACTAGCTCATCACTGACCAAATGCATTCAGGTTGCAATGAACCTTACAGTATTACTGTTCATAAGATATATTGAAGGTATAAGTGTAGATAACAGAAAAATCTAAAGTCTAAAACATCTTTTATCACAATCATACATTAAAACAATATCTAGGGACGTACATATAAGGAAATACACAAACAACAATCTAAAACAATATTGAGAATTTTCTAACTACTTAAAAATACTATTTGGATGATTTTATACAATACCCACCAATGTATATTAACAGAAGCCTGAAGTAAGGACATATATCATTACATCAACATTTAACCAATTACTGCAAAAAGCATTTTTGTATGCATATGATGCCATATATATATATATATCAACTAGTCAAAATACAGAGAAAGCAATGTATAGGTAGTAACTGTTAGTTAGTAAGGTTTTAGAATGTTTTTTTAGGTGCCTCGTATGCCTCTCCTTTGATGTGGGCTAATCTAATGCTAGCTCAAGTACAAAAATAATGTTTTTCATTTCCTTGACGTTTGTACAATACATAATCAGAAATATTATGTGTACAACTTGCTTTGATGAGTAAGCTGATACTAATGTCATCTAAGGGACAATTAGCAAGGCACCTCTTTATGTCTGTTGCCACACTTTAGTTTGGATGCAATTCATTCATGTTTGCCACAGAACAGCAGTGAGATTGGGATTAAGAAAGGAAAGACATAAGCTTAGGAAAACTGAAGTATTTTATGGCATGATAAACACAGTGAAGAAAAATTCTATGTATCCCAACTTCCTAATCACTTGATTACCACTACCTATATAACAGTAAATTTGTACTTTACTAAAGTTATCCAAATTTTTCAGGTGAAGGCTTGAGATATGACACACATTAGTTAAACTTTCATGCTTACCACCCACACAAGATAGACTGGAATGTGAAGGATATAATATCCTGTATACAAACATCCCTCCCCCGTTTCGCAGCAATTCAAGCCTCTAATAATTTTATTAAATCCAACACAATTTAAAAGATCACCACTGACTAAGTACCAAGTATCAGCTACTGGTTTGAATAATTCATATACTGTACATCACATACGTACTGTGTACATGAGACAGTTAACATACAGCATGCATTATTCATATGGGTACATTTATATATTTACATATATAGACATATGTACATATATATTATAGACATATTTATTTACATACAGTATATAGACATATTTAATTACATATGCTTACCACACACTGTACAGTCGACAGGCAGATCACAATACTTGGACTGACACTGAAGAGAAATGGAAAGAGTTGACAATACATTGCAGTTAGGGCTGGATCTATAAATAACCATACATATAGTTCCCTATAGGCTTTTTTACAAAATAGGCATAGCATGTAGGAAAATGGTATATTAGATGTTTCATATAATAAGACCTATCAATTTCAATGGAATGGAACTTTGGTGTACTCGTCATTGCAAAGGGACAACCATAAGACGTCAGTTTGCACAACCCATGATTAGGTGGTGCCTCGAGCTGATGATAACTTTTGTGAACAACACATAGCATTTGCCCATCTCTCAAACAATCTTACTACAAAGCTGGGGGGAGTGGGAGGGAATGGATAATTGATAGTGCAAGGCTATAGGTGGGCGTGGGAACACAGGATAATGAGATACCATTATGTACACCCTTGAGGCATTGGTCAGTGGTACTTCATACACTAGCCTAGGGCTAAAAAAGCTGATTTTTAAATTGTTCATCTCTCATTAAATGTTGTGTATTTCTTTAGATCTGATAAAAGGTCGATTTTTCAACCTTAATCTACTAGTTCAACTGTGTGCAAAAAATTAAAAGGCTCTTGGGGGAACAAAATATTTCAACTCCTTATTTATTGCATGTAATCTAACACACTTGAAGCAATAGATGAACTTAAGTGTGTTGATCTGAGAAAGTGCTGGCATCAATTAAAGTTCATGAGAAGCCCATCATCACCAGCCAACTCTGGGAAATGTCTCAGATGGCTATAAACACTGAAGAGTGATAATTGCTTAATAAAGTGCAATTCTTTGATAGTTATGCATCACAGGCTGACTGTGTGCAATATATGGGTGGTTAGGGTGGTCATTTAGTCTCATTGAGGCAGACTAGATTTGTCATTAATACATAATCCCATGTAGTAAAATAAATTTTAAACTTCTCAAATTTCCACCACAGAAATTCTACTTTTAAAAAAATGGATCGTTACCAAAGAATCTAATCTTGTTACCAAATATGTTCAAAATGCTAAAGCCTCGATGTTAGTTTCCCAGTCCGCTTGGTTGACCACAAACTGTTATTAAACATGTCAACTAGCCTTTGATGTAGCAAACTGCCCTTTCACTCTCTTTCTCTCCTTCTCTCAATCACAGACAATCAGTTGGTCAATTTAATTGCTTATATATTAATGCAAAGATTTGATAGACAAAGTCTAGCATGGTATGAATGCTTAATGACCACAGCTGTAAATACAGCATTACATTGCTACACTGTGTTAATGAGCCACAAGTGCACACTGTCCTTTGATAGAGCTGGTAGTGGTGGTTGGGTATTTACCATACAGTCAAATAGGGTTCACTAGGTAAGGTCTCTCTATTTGGTTTGTTTAATACACAATGTAACAAAGCCTACACTGTTGCTTGTTCCCTGCAGACCAAAATATTACACTTGGTCACCCCATTATATTCAGCTGGTGAGGTAAGGGTGACACAAGGGTGATGTGGTGAGGTCACTTGGAGACAGGCTGACCTTGTATTCAAAATGGCACTTTGAAATATTAAATCTAAACATTACAATAAAATAGAAACACCAAACTAATCATTGTGTGAACCAAAAACCTTGAATTCCACTTCAGCTACTGTCAAAATATCTATATACAGTAGGTACCATAAGCCAAACTATATAATATAGAGTATTTCAGCCCTTTCCTAATAACATATTATGTTATTAGGAAAGGGCTGAAATGCTATTATAAATACAGTTTTCTGAGAATTAGAGCACACATAAATAATCTAACACACCATTTTCTTACATGCTACATCCACTTTAGAGTAAAGGCCTATAGGTAACTAAACCTAGTGAGAGCTTTGGATGAGGATACAAGAGTCTTCTCCTTCTACTTCTCACATGTTTGGGTGCTGGTTGCCAGGTAACATCCACCCACACTATGAAATGTAATGGTTTATGGTGCTATAGACATGAAAGAGTCAATATGAATTGAACAAGCAATAGACAGTATTTCAAAACCCACTTTCACAACATTCTTTATGGAGTAACATCTTGAGAAAGATAAACAGGCCAATATATCATATTAAGGTTAGCTAATCATGCAACTAACAAGAGAGCAACTGGTTCACGAATCAAATGATACTTATTTGTTTAAAATTCTTTCCATCTATTGTTGTTCTATTATGTATTCAGTATATAGAATATGCATGGGATAATAATACGCTACATAAATTAAATTAAATCACCATCGTAGATTAATTTAATAATTGAATGAAACCAAACCTAAAATAGTACTATTGCATGCAATTCAACTTTGAGCAAATTGAATGGATAAACTTATTTCACAAATGTGACAAAATTAGACACAATAGTTTGACAAACAACACATAATATTAACAAATTAAAAGTACATATGTAATTAGAACAGCATGTATGCCTATGTACGTATGTAGTACTTGTTGACAAAGAAGTATCTTACCTGTGGACAAAAGTAGCCATTTTTAGATATGGTTGTCGGTGCTTGACTGCTGCTTGCATGGCTACGAGAATGATACATAAAAATTAATACATGTATGTGATATAGTATGTGTATAGTATAGAGTCAGGGACTCACAATAGATCAAGAAAAAGACAAAGATTCCCAGGGTAGCTGATGAAAGGTGGAATTCCCAGAAACAGTTGTCTGGTCCAGTGGAGAATAAGAGAAGAAGAGAAGGAGAAACTCTTGTATCGTCATCCAAAGCTCTCACTAGGTTTAGTTCCCTATAAGGCCCAGTTTACTCTAAAGTAGATGTAGCATGTCAAGAAGAATGTTATTCATGTATAATATAAGCTTAACAGGAATCATAAAAATGCTATACATGAAGAGAAAAGTGATACACTATTGCTATATACGTACGTATCTATAAGGGGAGTCTTGTGGTGTTGAGTATAGGCACAAATTATATGTATCACTTAGGCTAATATATAGAACATTAGATGTATCTCTACAGCCCTCTGACAGTGTGATGATATAAATGGTTGTGGTTTGACTTCTACACTCGCAATTATATACATAAAGTGATAAGAACATGAACACTTTGGGTACATATATACATGCACACTCACCAAACGCACAGAGAAGGGAAAGCTGAGAGCATGTGTTTAGGAAATCCTGCATGACCGATAAAATTCAGACATAGATAATTAAAAATGTAACAAATACAAATATAGTAGGTTTTACTACACGTATGGAGATATATTGAACATTGCATTGATTCCAAAGAGTGGGCGGGGCTGATAAACTAAAAAGTTGAATAATGGTTGTCAACTACAAAAGGTCTTCAGTTCTGTATGTAGTAAAAATATTTCCAACTTGGAATGTGAACCAAAAGTACTTTGTGATTGATGATATTATTTCCTATAGATTTACACTCAGTCAAGTGTTACACTGCATAAAGGGTTCACTGGTTCAAGATTAACATCACTAAATAAAAATAAACGATTTAAGTTGGTTGAAATCATTAGTTTCTTCATACGTAGGCATTCAAGCATGCATGAGTGATTGCAATATTAAGTGTTAGGCCTATATGTGCTGAAATAACCATTGTGCCTCCATTAATAGCCATTACAGGATAATAACTACAGCCATTGTGGTGACTAATTAAAATCACTTTACTAATACCATCCTAACAGACTGGAACATACACAATCATACAAAGATCATTCTTTTGGAGTTAACCATCTCATCATTAGAGCATGTGTAATGCGATATGCTTTTCATATGCAACTAACTATAATATAACTTGGAACAATGGCTGCTTCACTAGAGTGAGATTCCTTCTTATTAAATATATTACTCTACTCCCCCAAAGCATAACTATTAACATCCACAGTTAGACATGTGTGTAAACATCACAGACTTATAAAGGACAAGAAGACAAAGACTCCCAGGGGGATTAATAAGGGTAGAAATTCCAGGAATAGCTGTCTGGCCAATTGAAGTAAAGTTTATAAGTCCATGAAGTGGTGTTTTAGATTAATGGAGGGTGCATAAAGACTATGTTATTCCTTCAAGACAGTCTACCAAAATCTGTTCTAATTTCAACCACCATATTAGTCAGATAGTAGACGTTAGTCATCTGTGGCAGACATGGCAGCCGCTAGAGACAGACGGGAGACCATTAGCATGGCGGGCCAAATCAGCACACAAGATTCTCAACTTTCAAACTGTTTATTTATTACCAAGGAACCAAATGTACCTATTTAATGAAATGTGCTTGTTCAGAAGCCTATGGTACAATTAATAACACTTTTAATAGTCACCCTTGATAAAACACTATCTACTGTAATAGGATAAATCTTAAATAACAGCCATTTAAACTTTGGGGTCATTTTCAGCTATTCTTGTGCAAATTTGTACATTTACTGTTTAAACTGTATACTTTTGTACAAGAAACAGCTGAAATGACCAAATAATTGAATGCTGCTATTTAAGATAGCAAATGCTGAGTTCTTCTTGATTTTATAAGACAGTGACCAAGCATAACATCTCTCCATCCTATTGCTAGATTTCTAATTTCTATCATTGGCGTGAGAAAGGAAATCCTTGCACAAATAACAGCCTGACTCGGAGCCTGATAATGCTTAATGTGGAGTGCACTCCTATTAGACTAACACCATGACCCTACTTAGAGGAGAGGGGTGAAATTGGATATAATCAACTTAGACCTCTCCACAGACTATTTGGCTCCTGAGTGAAGAACAAAAGATATAGGTCGTGTATTACATTAGCTGAACTAATATTCAGCCCATATACGTATGAACTGTAATAGTGAAAGGATACAATCTATTTGTCTTTCATTTCTCCATTTCAAATAATCATGATTAAACTATTCCTATTATTCTTATTACAAAGACCACAAAATAGCCTAAATTATTAGATAATGTCTTATATATCTTATATATCAGCTCATTAGAAAGGTGTATACTTTTTATGTAGATCATATTCAATTTGTGGATACTTAATTAGTTCCAAAACGAGAAGACAAAAATTTCTTGATGCAACATATGTATACTCATCTCAAAGTGGCCCAAAAATGGCTGCCTCTAGGGAGCTAGGACAAGCTGCATGAGACCACACAGTAGAATCTGTATGCCTTTCTAAGATAGTTATTTGCTTAAATACGTACATCAATTCAATTGAATCCCATTGGTTTTAAATCTCTCTAATACTTCTGAACCTTATCTGGTTCCAGACATGGTTCACCTGTATATCTCTTCACTCGCAAACATTCAGGTACAGTGTAATTTGCAGTGTTGAAGCCACTAATGAGAGGGATATCCTCTAAAAGGCAGCTGATTTTTCAGGCTGTCACAATCAGCAAATGTCTCCATTTGTAATGAAAACAACAGATACACCCTACAATAACACCTTATAGTGCTAAAGAACCTAATCTGAAGGTAACCTTGCATATAAGTACATTCCACGTATCAGATGGTCCAGGTGGTCCTATGTGTAATTTGCTAACAACTTATAAGTCTAGAGGTATGTGAATATATCATTTCATTATGCCCAAAACAAATGAACTGGTTCTCATCAACAGAGCTAGGCTAGTGGTACCATGTGTCCTATTATTATGAGCTCATTTAATTACTAGTCTAATCAAATCATAAAAGTTGGGATGGCATATTTGAGAAACCTATCTTTCTGAGCCTACTTAGCATACTCTGCTCAATAAACAATGGTAAAAAGGAAAAAATCCAATCTCTTCTTAATTTATATGATTTAAAGTGCATCTCTTCATGGAGCAGAAGAAGAAAGAGAAGAAATGAAGAAAGAAAGACTCCTGTATCTTCATCCAAAGCTCTCTCCAGGTTTAGTTCCCTATAGGCTTTTTACAGAGTAGGTATAGCATGTAGGAAAATGGTGTATTAGATTTTTTATCTCTATGTATACAGTATATAGCACATATCTATAATGCATGATATACGTATATACGTAAATACGTACACGCACCATTAGGTACGCATACATTAATGGTCACTTACCCATTTTAATTAAAGAGCATTCTGCTGTAGTCTACAGAATGGAAACGGAAATATCTAATAAAGTAAAATGTAATTCTTCAATTTTCTAATATAATAAAAGTGTAAAACATATTGTATCACATGTATAAAGAAAGATGGTGTTTTATATTATTCAAACAGGCTTTGATTGATGACTATTTCATCACACTTTATATTGATCTACAAGTCCCAGCAGGAGAGTAACCTACGTAAACTAATACAATACAACATTACAATAACAGTAATGTGTGGTGTTATATATAAATCTAGACCTGCAAAGGCAGATCCTATAACAGAGTGCATCCTTATAAGGTCATTGAGAGTTACGTATACGTATATATACAGGAAATGCCTAAGGAAAAAAAAACTTATCAAAAGAATTATGGATTAATTTAGTCAATGAAGCGTGTACTGTGGTAGATACTGCCTAGCTTAAATGGTCTGAGTAGGGCATTTGAAAGTCTGCTACACATGTGCTGGCGGTCTGTCTAATAATCTGAATGGTAGAAACTCAAGTGAATCCCTTATCTACTATCATAATTCACAAGGTTAAGTATATACTTCAAAGTGGAGACTACTGTCTAGAGTATGAAATTGCAAACATACTCCAATATATCTAGACTCACTACATATGTATACAGAGTGTTTGAAATTTACCTTTGCCAGATATGAAATTCATAATAAACGGAATACAATATATTATACAGCCACATTATTCATAACAAGTAACTTACACCAGGATAAACAAGTTCATTTAAACATATGGTACATATATACGAAATACCAATCACAGGTAACAGAGTGTTTAGATGCTCTAAAACTCCAAAGATGATCCTTTCAGAAGATACACAGGTGACAGAGTGTTTGAAATTGCATTAAATATAGTATGGCAACCTCTGTTACACAAGTTATTACATATTCACTATATTACAGTAAATAATAAGACAGTAAACTACAAATATTCAAGAAAGGCAGATGCATTCTTTTGTTCGTACAAACACGATACGGTAATTGATCTGGAATGCATTATTCTCTTAACAGTCTTATCATGATAACTAAGTCAGCTGATATTAAATTAAATGGTAATGTTTAGAATTGCACAATGTACGTATAATGAAGCATATATTCTCCAGTAAGCAAAACGAAGTGATTAGAGATCATTATATAATATTACTGCTGATACAGGAAGACAAATTTATAATAATTGGACTTAACTCTATTATTGTAACTATGTTAGTATAAAATTCAATACCATAAATTTAATATGTACATATGTACATATATATGCTAAAGGATGGCCCTGCATGACATATAAATTATATATTACTACCAACAATTATATATGATTACTACTAAGCTTATGGACTCTTTGGCATTATTATGTACACATAATTCAAGTTTCAATAAACACATTGAATAAAATGTTTGCCCTATGAATTGTCTCCTTATATATGTACATAGAAGTCAATGAGGCATTATCAATCATCCATTCATATACAGTAGCACATTAAGAACAATGTTTGAGCTTTCTAGTTTGCAGTGTAAGATATGCTTGACAGTTGATCAAAATAACCATATATAGAGCTTCTGAGACTGACCCAAACAGAGTGCAACTGAAAATACATAAAACCAGTATAGTTTTCAATCTACCAAATATTGAATCACAGGGCTGAAATTTGCTTTCAAATTTCCACATGTAGAAATGAGTATAGTCTATTCTGGATTTACCTAAAATCAAGTCAATAACACTATATTAGAATATTATACCTACGTACAGACAATAACTGTGATAAAAGAGTCAGTGACTATAATAGCAATAGAATATTACATACATATACCTGCAGCCAACAACTGTATTAATTAAGTCAGTAACACAGTATTATACCCACAGGCAACAACTGTAATTATAAATAGATCAAACAGCAAAATAACCAATCATTTATATTGATTTATACATCTTAGATCATAACCAAACCCATGGAAGAATTAATGACCTGTTTATGAAGAGATTATATAAACTTAATGAATAAACAAGGATTAAAGAGGAGTGGCTGGGTTACAGACTGTTAACACTGAGTTCAGTTAACAGATCTCTGTTACAAAACAAAGTAAGAAGAAAGATAAATGATACCACACCAATCAAATTGATTCTTATTAAACAAAGTTAATGAATTCCAAACAAAACATAATAGCGCAGATGAAAATTACTTAATTATATATTATAATTCTTGTCATATTTGAGACATACACGTACGTAAATGGTATATTAAATGCACTAATACAAAAATCCTTGAATATACAAAAGACTATATGTACAACCAAACTAACTGTATACTAAGTGATTTCTACGTAATATATAGTTACAAGTCATTACATGTTTATCTACATACAACCTCTTCTCTTTACTTAAGGTTCCTCAAAAGTACAATAATTCTTCTTACTAGCATAGTTACCAGATAGATCTCTTTCTTTGGGTAATGGTTGTACAATATCTGTTGCCATCTTCAGTCTTTTAGGATACCGACACCATTTTACTAAACCTGCAAACAGGGTGCCAATAGCAGTTAAGACTATTCCATTGGAGAAACTAAGCAGGTTGAAGAGGTCATCAGATGGGGAAAGAAAAAGGGCATCCCTAATCACCCTGAAGCACAACCATACTCCAGCCAGAAAGACAGAGGCTACTACTGTTATTAACAGTTCAACCCACACTCTCAGTGTCATACCACTTCTGTGCTTACAACACACCTTGTGCAGGATAGAAAATAGAAGAAAAATAGTGTGAAATGCACCACAAATCATGAAAATACAACTAGCACATTTTAAAATGATGAAGGTTGTAAGAAGGGGCCACGTAAGCAAGCCAAATAATATGAAAATTCCATGATACACTGAATACTCTACTATATTCAAAATGATTATCAACTTTATTGGAATCCAGTATTGCTTCTGAAAATAAGCATATTTCACAACAAGGAATACACCAGCTGCTATTATTAGTGATATAACTAAGAGCTGTATCAGCAAGAAGATAAAATCAGCCCTACATTGATGAGATGATGATGCTAAATCAATGTATGCACCCCAAACCCTGCCAATGTAGGCAATAATAACCGCATGGATGGTCAGGAATAGAGAAAGGGTTAATAGCTTTTGGTCCTGAATGCATATTCTCATTCTTTTTACATCTTCAGAATATATAAAGTATACTATATATGCAGCCACACAAGCTGCAGCAAGGGTTAATGGTAATGCCAAATCTTGTACAAGCTTGTGCCAATTATTCCAAGAAGATCCAAATTGAAGCTGGCGGATTCTCATGTAATGACTTCCATCATCTTGAAAAGTTGATTTCAAAGAGAGAAGAAGCTTATTCTGCTTGTGTTCAAGGGACATGGGAATATACCAGGTTTCTTTACTAAAGTAAATACAACCTTCCCAAGGATTCAACAAATTGTACAACTTGTCACAGCGGATGAGAATAAACGTTGAAGACCTGTATACCTCAAAAACATCAAATATTTTATAAGTGCAGCCTTCAACAGCACTCCTTGTCCCCTTCCAACAACACTGTCCTTTAGAATTAGTAATATTCATAGGTATCAAAAAAGTGAGTTGGGCTTGCTCAAAAAAATTTTCAGATATAGTTTTCTTAACTAACGATGACAGCACTGATTCATTCAAGTTAACATCACAACTGTCATCTTTCAAAAGCTCATCTACTGGTTTTGCTTCTGTATCCATTATTCCAGCTTCAAAAATACAAAGAAATGCTGGGAGAGCAAACATCGTCCACCCTCCTTTCAATACATATAGTCCACATCTCATGATAATTTTCCTATATAGTCCAGTTTCTTTATAGGATTTGCTGAAACTGTATCCTTATATTTGAGTTCTATAGTGAAATGGAATGTAGTGTTTAAATGTGATAGAATATAGCGACAGAAATGTACTTTACGGAAAGGAAATGGGGCAGCCAAGATGAGCTACCATCCAATGAGTACAGTAGTCCAAGAGTCCAGAGTGGATTGTAGAAACAGAAAACATATTTATGGTATTGTCAAATGACCAAATACGTATATATATAAACTAAAGGTTTAGGACTAAGTGTGTGCATAAACAATAACCAAAAAGGAATTCAAATCATTTATGTTTTAACATGACCGGTAATTGTCTCATTTGATCATCACAGTGTTTTTGAAAACAACCTCTACTATATATACAGATCATGTGAAAGAGACTATAAAGTCTCCTTATTTAGCAATGAATTCACAAAAAGGATACATCTTCTGCTTAATAGAATAAGCAGATGTTGGGAAGGTGTGATGAGAGGGTGTGATGAGAGGGTGGAGATGAAAGGGTGTGATGAAAGGGTGTGATGAGAGGGTGTGATGAGAGGGTGGAGATGAAAGGGTGTGATGAGAGGGTGTGATGAGAGGGTGTGATGAGAGGGTGTGATGAGAGGGTGTGATGAGAGGGTGTGATGAGAGGGTGTGATGAGAGGGTGTGATGAGAGGGTGTGATGAGAGGGTGTGATGAGAGGGTGTGATGAGAGGGTGTGATGAGAGGGTGGAGATGTTAGGTCAGGGAGGGATCAAGGATGGTTGGACTGAAGAGATGTATATTGATGCAGAAATGCCATGTACTGAAAAGAAATGGAGCAGACAAGCTGTAGTACCATCCAGTAGGTATGGTGGGCTAAGAGTGGATTGTAGAAACATACATAAAGTGACTGTAATCTAATAATTATGGAGATAATTAAATCTATTTGTTACAATCTAAAGCCTATATCTTAAAGCTTTGAATGCCAAATGTGATGATTTCAACCTTCAGAGCTGATCTTCTTTGGATCTCATACTCACTTAACAGTAGTCAACCACAAGCCCCTTTGAGTTCTCCCTAAGGAAAACCACAAGCCCCTTTGGTTGCTCCCTAAGGAAAACCACAAGCCCCTTTGGTTGCTCCCTAAGGAAAACCACAAACCCCTTTGGGTTCTCCCTAAGGAAAACCACAAACCCCTTTGGTTCTCCCTAAGGAAAACCACAAACCCCTTTGGTTCTCCCTAAGGAAAACCACAAACCCCTTTGGTTCTCCCTAAGGAAAACCACAAACCCCTTTGGTTCTCCCTAAGGAAAACCACAAACCCTTTGGGTTCTCCCTAAGGAAAACCACAAACCCTTTGGTTGCTCCCTAAGGAAAACCACAAGCCCCTTTGGTTGCTCCCTAAGGAAAACCACAAGCCCCTTTGAGTTCTCCCTAAGGAAAACCACAAGCCCCTTTGGGTTCTCCCTAAGGAAAACCACAAACCTTGTTAGTTTGAAAGTATTTCATAATTATTGGTAGCAAGTCCACTAATTCTTATGCATCTCAGGTGCATGAGTGGGTGGGGCAAAATCAAAGATCAATGATTTTGACCTATTTGTGATAACTTCTGTGTATCCCAGTTAAAGCATGGTTTTCAACTAGGTTATTGTGAGACCATTAGCAGCTAGGTCAATATGATATAAATATTAGGGAATGAATACAAGGGGTAAAATATTACAAAGGGTAAACATAAACACAAAGGATTAAAAATATACAAAGCACTAACTACCACAAAAAAGGAAATTACAATGAATGTGTATTATTTTCAAGTTAGTAGTCAGAAAAATAAATAAGACACATGTACGTACGTATATGTACATACACAGGTGAAATTCATGACAATGCATCAAATGCTTTCGTAAGGAACTTTCTTCATTTCTTCATCAGTTGAGTTTTCTTTCAGGGAATCCTTATCAAACTTACTCTTCAACCACTTTAGCAATCCAACAGAAATGGTACCAGCTACTGCTAATATTAATCCATTAGAAAAAGTAATTAAGTTAGAAAAGTCATCTGCAGCATAATAAAACAGTGTTCCTTGAAAACTCTTCAAGATTAAATTCATCCCCAAAGAAAACAAAGTTACCAAAAAGGAAAGTATTGCTTCAATTAAATATTTTTGAACCTTAGTACATTCTCTAAAATTGAAGCATTTAAGAAGCAAGTTGAAAACAATGGCAATAAGAAGAAGTAAAGCATACACAGTACCAACAAAGTAAGAAAAAAATGGGAAAAGAGTCAAAAACACTCCAAATAATACAACAAGTGGCCAGCTTAATGTTCCTAGAACAAGAAAACATCCATAGAAGGATAGGAATTCCAAAACCAATATAACGGTGACCAGCTTGAAGAAGAACAAATATTGTCTCCTCAACTTTATATACTTAATGGCCAACGTGATAGTGGAGATTATCATAACTACAACAATGAACACGCCTGAAGCTACTATACTGCATAGCCTAGGATAAGATGTAAACAATTTGTTGTTCTCTTTCAACCACTGGATGTAGCACCCTGTTGCCATACATACCACTTGGTAGGGAAATAAAAATATTGAAACAATCAGCAGTTTTCTATTTCTCAGAAATGATGGTGATTCCAGGTAAATAATATCATCTGAATACCTCCAAACCAGCCAAAGGGAAGAGAGTGATAGAAATATAAAGATCAATACAAACGCATTTTCAGGATAAAAATGGAACACAAAATGGATAATATTCCCATAATACACAATTATAAAGTCAAAATTATTTGCTTTTTTAATGGCAAATTTCACCGCTCCAATTAAACTAATTCTGTTAACTTTTGTTCTGTCAAATTGTGCATCAATGAAGTTCGGAGAGTACCAAGAGACCTCTTTAAATTGTGAATGCAAGTCTATAGACCAGGGAATTGTAAATTGGTACAGAATATCACACCTCAGCATTCTGAAAGCACTTGATCTTAATAATTCAAGCTGATAAGCAATCTTATAGGAACAGTTGCCAACTGGTTCATCCATATTCTTATAACAACATTCACCTTTGTCATTGCTTTCCCTCACAGGTCTCATGACTGTAATCAGTATCTGTTCATAAAGATTGTAGGCCAGAAGTCTCTGCACTTTGTCTGAAATGTTAGGGAGAAACTGCCTGCTATATCCTTGGACACAAGACGGCCTCTCAGAAACATTAGCAGGACTGCTGGTAGCAGGTCTTTCAGCAGCCAACACAGGAAAGAGAAGGACAATGATACAAGAACTGGTTGATTTAAAGCACATACTAGTACCTCATATTAAAGACCTTACAAGAACAACTACATTGCAGGAATTATATACTTTGTTCTCAGGATATTGAAACTGAGATAAATGGAAACACTGACAATATGATTAAAATGTAAGTCAGCAGTTTTTATCATGAGGAAGGGAAGGTTATGATTGAGAATCTTCCACTACAGTTAAGTATTGCATAATTCTCCATTATGTACTAAATAGAAACTTATCTTCATATAAATATGAAAATGGACAATCCTGACCATTTATTCAAATGTTTATAATGCCTAAATTTAGAGTGTGCTATTAAGTGCCACTCTCATGTGATAGATAATTTCACCATTCACTTGTTATATAAAGTTATATTTTTTACAAAAATAGATTTAGCCATACCTGATAATCTTTGCACAGAGATAGCTACTAATATATCATTTTCTGCTCAAAAATTCCCCTTGAAAGCTTGCAGCAATTAGTTATAAATTGCAATCATTGTTTAAGCTAGATGCTACTATTACAGACATACGTAAATACGTACATACATATAGGAAAAATGTACATACGTATATAGAATTTAGAAGAGTAGTTTGTTGCTGACATAATAGCATGAACTCAAATTCATCTCAATAGTCCAAATATGATTAAATTTTGTAATATTTTCTTTAAAAATACACTTTTTATTGCTCATTGAATTCTTTGTTTACCTTTGCCACTGGAGGTCGAACATGTTCAAGAAGAAGATCTCTAAAGTGAGGTTCATGAAGAATGATTCTATATTTGCCATCTGTTTGTTCTGCAATTGTTTTTAAAATCTTCATTTCAGCTGCAAGTCCTATGAAAGAACACCTAATCCCAGCTTCTCTCATCTCCTGTGAAGATGCATTAAAAACTTGTAATACAATTAAGTGGTGACATTGGAAAGTTAAACAAATTGTGTAAGACTTTTTGGAGAATCTTTTAGATACCAAACTTTTGGAGAAAAAAGAGAGACAGGTGAACTCAAACTATCTAACCTGAAGTGTTGTGTATATACTCCCAGGATCACATGTGGTTATTGATCCCATGACAACCAGTATCTCCTTACTAGAGTGTAAGGGGGTATTCCTGCAATTAAGATTTGAATTATTGGTTATCACAACAGCAGCACTAAGTGCTTCATTCACAACTGACTCACTTTAATCCTCTAATGGCCATCTCAAATGAATTTTGCAGACTTGGCTCTCCCTGGCACTCCAGTTTTAGTAGCTGTTTTAATAGTCCAACTTGTTTGGTTAGATTACCTGAGATTGTCATGAACATGCTATGAATGTAGTGGAAGGTTTGTAAACTCCATAGCCCTCCATACCAATGTACTTGAGAGCAACTGGTGTTATGTGCACCTTCATATTCAGTCAACCACAACTTACATCCCAATTCTGATATCTTTCGAGCCTTTGCATTTAAAGTGGCAATGAGTCCCAACTATGGAAAGAAGAGAACACAAACTACAGTAACAGCTATTTTGATTTTGAATGCTTTATTTTTGAACTTTTTGAGTGTCTAATGACACATTTGGATTTATTGTCACATATTTCAACCCTGAGACTTTCTTTCAACCGTGACTTTAGACACTCAAAGGTCAAAAGATGAATCATACAAAAGATAGGTTTAATGCAATCTGAAAAACTAACGTACTTGTGAAAGTGGATTTTGATCAAAATATTCAGTCATAAAATTTTCCAGCAGCTTGAGATAAAAGGAATATAAAACATGTAAGTACTCCATAGGCTATCATATAAAAGGCATACTGACTATAATAATATACACAATAGGGAACATAACCAACTTTTAGTGATGCAATGAAGCGATTTGGTTTGAGGTCATGGTCCTCCATTGACTTTGAGCAATCCAACACAACAAATAGATGTCTCATCTAGTATCAACAACAATAAGATTAAACTATATAAGATACCATTAAAATAAATAATTAACATTGAATACACCCACGTGTTCATTACAAACCAGATCATGTGTCTTTTTGGTTAAAACTATAACTTATAACAACAATTTTTCTATAGTTTACAAAACAGATCTGGTAAATTATATATCTCTATAAGTATGTTACAGTATGTATACATATTCCTACAAAATACTAATTTTCTAAGTCTGCTGAGGCTGATAGTGGCCCTACCATTCCCAGTTTAGTCTTTCCTTTAGTTTCAAAGAGCCTAACAAATGAGAAACATCACATATGCAACTCACATATGACATGGCAAAAATATGCATATTGTAACTCCAACAGCAAGATATCATTATAGTCAAATAAATTAATTTAAAGTCATAATTTTTTATTTCTGTGCTGACAATATTAGTGCAATTGTTATAAATGCAATAATATACCCGTATTTGTATCAATAAATGATCACTCCTTTTATTAGGAATTAAAAAATTAGCTGATTCCCTAAAGGTCTCTATACTAGCAAGACTCTACTGTCGTTTGTACATTCCTAGAACTATAATAGAAATTTAATCGACGAAGTACAATAGTTCAGCTACTTTCTCCTCTTTGCTTTGTATGCAGCTTCTTCCGATGGCGTTTCAAGCAATCCTTCCGCTGATTCCTTGATATTCTCCCTAAATGATAAAATATGCATTGTCAGCTCGAGATCGCACTAAGAAACAAACCCTATATATAGCTTATTCATCTTATTATACGATCTTAATCATACGGTTCTTGTATAAACATACCATGATTTCTCATAGTCGGTTTCCCAGGAGTACACATTCGATTGTTCATCGTCCATTTTAGGAGTATTGCTCAATAATATTGCATAGACATAGGCTCATGTTGGATAGCAATTTATCAAGGATATATCAGTGCTACATTATGGAGCAAAGGCCCTAGTGTGTTTTACACATGGTGCACTTTAGTAATAATAATAATAATAATATATCAATTTTAAGCTCATAAGTAGTCGATTACTTTAGTTATCAATTTGATTTAATCGTTACAAGTTAGAAAAACTTAATTACTGTCCTGCCATCATAGTTTATAGCGTAATGTCCGTATGAGGTTTAGGAGTTATAATTCTTTGTTACTGTTGAGAGCTGTCGGAGCTGTACTAGGATATGTCTTGTGTATTGGCTGTAGAGAGGACGAATTTGGACACATTCCAAGCATCAGACGAGTCCACCACGACAGGTCTTCTTCGCAACCTCTTTTCTCTACCACCTTGTCGTCCGTACGAGTGCGCTTTCTTAAAATTTTTGTATCACTTAACTGAAACTCCATCTTTTCCATTCTGGTGCTAACCTAATATGCCCTAAGCCAGAGGGCAGTCAGGATAAAATCTTAGGAGCCGCCATGTTTGAAATTAAAAATGGCCGACGGACCGTAAGGAATGTTAGCTATAGATTACGAATGCAAAGTGTAAGACTAGTATGATTTCCAGTAGGAAAGTATTTTGGAGGAAATATCTCCTTTGCAGTATGTTTTTGTCTTCTATATGGGTATACTTTGGAGAAATTGGCGTGTATTCCCTCTATCCGTTCCTGTATTGGTCAAAGGAACACACTAACTTAATCGACGAAGACTTAAAGATTTTATTCATTTCAGATATACATCTAATGTGTACAGTTCCTCTCGTGGAAAATGCTCTGTTCCGTTGGGACGCTGATCGCTATATCAGAATGAATGTCAGACAAGCGTTAGCATATTTGGTCCCCGACGCAGTGGTGTCATTGGGGGACACATTTGACCAGGGGTTTTATGCAAACGATGGCGAATGGGCGGCTTACCAAACCTGTTTGAAGAGCGTTATTCCATCCCATATCCAGTTGTTTGTTACTCCAGGGGATAACGATATTGGAGGAGAGGGAAGAGATGTGATGAATAAAGATGTAATTGACAAATTTAAAAGAACATTTTCATCACTAAACGATGTTCATATTATAAGAAATGTTGCCTTAGTACAAGTAAGTGGTAAAACATTGTATAGACATTGGCTGTAGTAGCTGTTTTATGATTGGCCTCAAATGGATATTTGTCCATATCTCCACTTGTTTTCTTTAAGGTCAATACTGTCCCACTTATACGACACTCTCCAATAGGAGAAGTTGAAGGAATGGTTCGTAAAGAAATGGAAATATTTGCGATCTCATTAGCCGAAAAACTTAGGGGAATTCCCCCAATTAATACCACTCTCATGTTCAGCCATGTTCCCTTACAAGAGATGCAGGATGACAGATTAAAGAATATATTATTTGAATCTGTGAAGCCAAACTTCTACTTCTCTGGTCATACTCACAGCTTTAGACACACTATTCATAGAATAGGTGGCATGCATGTGCAGCAGTTCCTCCTGCCAACAGCAAGCTACCGTATGGGTGAAGCTCACATGGCCGCTGGAGCCGTAACAATCAGTGAGTCCATTAAATAGAGATAATCATCTTATCCAAGACGTGTCCCTCTGCCCTCTCCTCCCGTGAAACTGTAATGTTATGTGCCTTGCAATTAAATATTAGTATATTTATTTATGAAGTATTTTATGTGGATAATAGTTTGTGTCCTAGGTAAGGTGGGGGTGTGTCCTAGGTGAGGTGGGGGTGTGTCCTAGGTAAGGTGGGGGTGTGTCCTAGGTGAGGTGGGGGTGTGTCCTAGGTAAGATGGGGGTGTGTCCTAGGTGAGGTGGGGTGTGTCCTATAGGTGAGGTAGGGGTGTGTCCTAGGTGAGGTGGGGTGTGTCCTAGGTAAGGTGGGGGTGTGTCCTAGGTAAGGTGGGGGTGTGTCCTAGGTGAGGTGGGAGGGTGTCCTAGGTGAGGTGGGGTGTGTCCTAGGTAAGGTGGGGGTGTGTCCTAGGTGAGGTGGGGTGTGTCCTAGGTAAGGTGGGGGTGTGTCCTAGGTAAGGTAGGTATATGTGAAGTTGTGATAACCATATAATTTGTATCTTGATCTTTCTTGTCCCTGCAGGTAAGGACGGCCACTTGTCTTTCCATCTGCTCTGGTTCCCTCCACGTTTCCCAATTTTGGTTTCATATCTTGTAATTCTGGCAATTATCTCTTTTCTCTGTGTTCAGTACTGTCGTTCAAGACGTCGTTATCTTGGTAGATAACACTTATTTTAATATTTGTACCATATGTATTTATACTTGGAACTGCATGATGTGCTTAATAAATGTGGTGCCATTTTTGACATCCATTTATAATACATGATGTCACGTGCATTATGTTTAAAAATGGATGACTGCGGGGTCTGGACTAATTTTTAATACCGGAAATACCAAATCTGAAAACAAACAAAATGGACGCTGGAACAGAAAGACAATTGCGCTGTTGGGTAACTCTTTACAATCCGCCTAGAGGTATTATTCAAGACGAAGACAATCGTTCAAGAGAAAATTTTGAGTTCCTCTTCAAAAAAATTGATACAGGAGTCCATTTCTCTTATTTAAAGGCGTTTAATGTAGCTAGAATCTGTTTCACGTCACACGCCAAAGCTTCAGATGCTGTTAATGCACTGGACGGGTATTTGTTCGGAGAAGAAAAATTGAAATTGAAATATGGTCCCGATTATATACAAATAGGACCGTCAACACTGGAGGTTCCTCAACTAGAGAAGTTATTATTAATATCGCCTCCACATACTCCTCCGGTTGATTGGAAGCAGTGTCGAGAGGAGAAGCCATCCGGTTCTATGATGGAGGAACTGACACAAGCGCTTACTCTGTCAGCCAACCCTTTGGAACCAATTAACTTGCATCCCGGATGTGACAAGACACCATCAATTCTCCTTCAAGCGCCAACTGAGGAGGACGAGGAACTCAAACCTCATATCAAAATTAACGTTCTACCTCGAGAGGTTGTATACACAGCAATGCCACCTTATTAACTGCTCACAGATTAATCATCCATTTTAATTAACTGTACTTTTAATTAAGAACATTTATAGCTTGTGTATATATTTGAATTGGTAAATTGACTTGTTGCTGTAAAATATAAAATAGTATTAGAGGCATTACTATCAAACTATTATATATCTACAGAAAAGCTGTACCTTTATATGTATATCTACAACATAATTCCATGCATAATATTTCCGATCCAGATCATGGTTTGTGATGACGTAATCGGTTGCTGACCTTACATAAGAACGGTATTTTCCCCATGTGAACTGGGAGCAGAATCACGTGTTATGTCATATGACTCCTTTGTAGTTAGAAGAGTGAGAGATGAACGCTGTTTTGGCTCTTTGTCATTTCTGTGAGCAGCATGGACCTCGAGTGATGCTCTGTACGCAGTCCTTTCACAGAGTTTTAGATGCACAACTCTTTTACGACTCCACGCGCCCAGTGAAACTTGGAAAGAATAGTGACTTGGACATGTCACAAGAAACGCCTCCCTCCTCACCGAACCACACCTGCGACGCGTGTCGTTCCTTCCCCGTAGAACAACCGGGAATTATTTCTCACGATCCCAAATCAAACGTGTACTATGTCAGCACTCAGAGACCTTATGAGAAGAACACCTTCGCTCTAGTTAGGCAAGCCTGTCTCTGTAGCCTCAGCTCCGAGGGCGCGGAAGGGTTCGAAGGACCTATGGTATTTGGAGAGTCACCTGATCTGCACGTGCTCTCTTACCAGTTCTTTCTGGATGATTCAAAGGCTCGAGGAAAGAGGAGGCGATTCAGTCTCTTGGCTGTCATGAAGGACAAATATCATTTAATCCAATCTTGGATATTTCTCGTTAACAATTTTAAAAGAATAATTAGCAGCCTGCAAGGTAGAGCTAAGAACGTATACAGCAAAGAAGACAGCGTGTTGGCGAAGTCGGACAAGAATCGTGCCATTGATCAAGCAAGATTACTGTCAAGAATGGAACGCAAGATGGATGAAGTAGCGCGACCTCTAGTGACATTGATCAACTATAAGAAAGTCTTTCATGACCTGCATCAGGAGTTTATCTACATCCTGAAAACTGGCGGAATGCAGTGGAGAGAAAGAAAAGTGGAATGGCCCCTCCAGGGAAAACCCCACTCGCCTGTACCAGACCAACCAGAAGTTGAAGTTGATCTAACTGATTGGGAGACCATAGACTGTGACAGTAGTACTCCCCAGACAGTCTTGACCTATTATGAGCTGGTTGAGGCTCGTAGCCTTTTTGAGAAGGACCCAGCGAATGGGGTCCCCTTTCGCAGTCTCAAGCAGTTGTTTCAGGCAATTAATCCAGAGACCTTCAACACTCTTGCCTTCCACGTCATAAGAGGGGACCAAGTCATTGTGCGTGGTCTGGAGAAGTCAACTGTAGTCTCAATTCTCTGCCTACTCGCTGAATTACTGCCCCCAAAGTGCTGTAAGGCAGTACCTTACAGCAACGCATACATTGAATCGTATCGCTATAGCTGTAACTTTCTTGGCTTGGCAGTAGGTGTTCAACTACCAGATTCCTTAGTATCCTCAAGTGACTACGTCATTCTGGATGTTCTTCCACCACTGGAGGACAGCTTAAGTCCTCCAGTATCAACTGCAACCACGCCCATTTCCTGCCTCAGTGGTGATAGTACCAGGAATGACCAGCTACTAATGTATAAATATATTGTAAACAGGACAAAATCTGCAGACTCTTTGGATGGTAGCAGTACTGCGCAGCCAGCCCTTCTCCAAAAATACACCTCTGCCTTGGCCACGCAGACCTTTTCTGATGCCCTGGTGGACCAGTTTGTGAGTGTGACCAAACAGGAGTGGTTGGACAAGGCAAAGGTTCTCTATCAAGTGTCCAAGTCAGGCAAGCTGGACGGATCCAGTAATAAGAGTGAGAAGCTCTGTCAGCTCCTAGGCGTCATCAAGGCTGGACAGCAAGATTTACAAGTTCTCCGCTTCTGGTTTTCTGGTATTACTGATGAAGATAGGCAACAGATTTACTTATCACTTTCCTAATTTTAACTCAGCAGCTATTTTGTAGTGTATGTCATACTGTCAGGTTTCTATATTTTTAATGTGTACATTTTTGCAGTCAATTTTGATAATTAAAAACTGTCAACAGTGTACATGTATATATACCTAACACCAAACATGCACTTGCACCTACCTACACCTCCCTTTCTATCTGCTCTCAAGTGCATGACTTTGCAGATCAGTAATTCCTTTGCCAGCTCTTATTGAGTCATCATTCGATGGAGCTACTGAAGAGGCTTTTGATAGAAGCGCTTCTCACCAACTAGAATTATGGAACACCTAGCTAATGGATGTATATACATGGTAAGATATATAGATAAGATGTGTACAAAGATTCATTCATGCATTAAAGCTTAGTTCCATATACTCATTCAGTATATGTATGTCAGGTCTTTACATTCAAAACACTTACTGTTGCACGACTATGATGCAAATATAACCTAAGCTAAAGTATTATGATACAGAAGATCTACAAGTCTTCTAACTCCCATAACTCCTTTTTAAGCATGCATATACGTAAATCAATCTTTTCCGACTTTCAGAGTATACTTAAACTTCCTATGTTATTATTATGTGCGCATGTGCTAATCCTAGCCGGCTGTAGTCAATACCCACCAGCATGTCACCCCTCGTGCAATCGAACCAGAAGAATGCAATTATACACATGCACATCCATGCAATGTCTGTACATAAAATAAATGCAGTATTGACTGTTAGAAGACTCTGTGTTGTAAAACTGTTGCCAAACTGACTTGGTTCCCCACAATCACGTCCAGAGTATCAAAATTGGCAGATCCATTCTTTAAGCCTTTCACAAAGGTGTCACATGCAGATGTGCCAATCACTGTTATAGTGCCATCCCTACTTTTAACTTCATTTTTGAATGTTTTTATTAAACTTGTATAAAAAGCATTCACATAATACGTACATTGAACACTAATCAATCACTACAATTATTATTTTCAAATGTTAAAATTTCCTCTTCAGTAATATCCAGCTGGTTTGTGGTGGTAAGTAATGACGGTCTGTATGATGCCCTTAGTCCCTGCTCCACGTCATCTGCTTCTATTGGGAATGTGGGGTTTGCATCCAAATGGTCATTTGATATGCTTTCTAGCGCTTCCCTAAGACTAGCTGGCAAATGATCTGTAAGAGGGGATCCTTCAAGCTGGATGTAGGAATACTCTTCATTAGCTTTCCAGTGCATGGTATATTGAGGCCTTGTATGACAACAGGACGACCTACGTATATATATGCAGAGACAGACACAAACTGAAACATATTTTAGAATAAAATTATAGATTTATACCAGTACATTAGGTTAAATATACATTAGATGAAATGTCTATAGCACGTATGTACATATTATGGCTAGCCGACCTGCTAATTGTGTCTGTCTGATCAATCTGAAGCACTTTTCCGGGAACAAATGCAGGAACACAGACCACTGGTTTAGCTTGTCTCTCAATGCTGCTGAAAGACAGTGTACCTTGTGCTAATGTCTTTTTAAGTCTCATTCTTTGTGCTGATTTAGCTGCAGTAACAGCTATTGCTAAACAAGACAATTGATCTGAAGCCTTTTCATCTTCTGGAGCAAAATCCCCCAATTCTTCCCATTGAGGATTCTCATAGACAGTCTTTATTACATCATCATTGCTATCTTCATCATCTGTCATGTTTGAAAAGGATTGCTTCTTTTGATGGCACAAGAAGCAGGAGTCCCGGAAAAGTATTTCAAGCTATAGGAAGGAATAAATAAGTTTTATGCACACTGATAATCTAAAACAACAGACATGGTTGACATAAATTCAGAAAAAGTATTTAGAATTTTACTATTTCCTAGACTTAGAGAAAACAGCTTTGAATAATAATGAGGATACAGTTTCTATTTTCTTCCTATATCAGCTTTTATCCTTTGTGCCATTTAGCATTATTGCACTGTTCATTCAGTAGTTACGTACCTTTGATTTCTGACAATGATTCAACTGTTTCACTAGAGACTTCTTGAGAAAGAGTAATGACCTCCAATTTAACCTAAGTATGGTGATTATATGATAACTACCTACGTAAATTAAGGACGGTTACTATATAGACCTACCTCGGAAAAATATCATTCTTTAAGACAATAGTAGTAATGAATCGCTTTGTATAGGTTGCCAAAGAGTAACTAAACATTAAGAACAGAATTAATGCATAATACATATGAATAATTCAAGTGATAATCAAACCACAAGTAATCATTCTCAAATACATAAAGAGGGAAAAACATAAGAAGCCATTCTTTCATACTAACAGAAACATAGGTACAGTAATTAGTTGCCACTCACACTGATAATAGTAGGAGTTTCATTTATGCAGAACAAGCTGATAATTAGAGATACACAATAGCATCATTTTACCTGAAGACACAGCCCGGAGTAGAGTATCCAAAGCACTTTAGTTTCTTAGCCCATTTCTCTTCGTAAAGATGAATGTAAAGTGACAAGACACTTGCTACAGCTCCTCCTAAAGAATGCCCCACAATAACTAGGCTGTAATCCTACAGATGATGGGGTTTAGTTGCATGGTATATAGAAATAAAAATAAAGGCAAATAGATAACACTTACTGGATTATCACTCAAAGCTTTTTCTAAAATGTTTTCATCTCGCAATTCAAACAAAATGTACCTTGCAGTGTAGTCCCAACCCTAAACAGTAATATGTATATAGATACATGTAAGAGGCAGCTCATGTTTGTAAATGATGTCGCATGCACACCTCTACACTTAGTGTAAACAAGCTTTCTTATATACCTTGTGTATTTGATTATTCAAGTTTTTTAGTTCCGGATGGTCAATCTTTATAGGATGAAGTGAGACTTGCAAGCATGTTACCACATCCTATATAATTGCAAAGCATGTATTAGTCACTTAAACTTCAAGGCATGCTCAGTTTATAGTTCTAACCCTGCTTCTATAGCAATCATTCTTATCTATTGCAAAGTAATTACTTACTTTCATAGATAAAGTTCCTCTTATAGTAATGATTACTGCCTTTTGATGATGATCCAGTACAACATAATATGGAGTCTCGTAGAACTATATACGTATACATATACACATCAGAATATTGGATATGAAGTTAAGATATTCAATCACTACCTTCCACAAATTAACACATATAGAATAAAATGAAGCATACTAATATCTTGTATGTTCACCTCGTTCTGTTTGGAGCAGTGAATAACATCTTTAGTGCCACAGTTGGGCACTTGAATGTGAAAGGCAGCTCTACTGCAGTTACAACAGAGCTTGCGACCCTCAGTGCAACAGAGGAGACTATAGCATGCAGGATTTGGAAAAGAAGCAAGATTTCATGTTCATGGGAGTGCTAATAAGGCTTGCACGCACGCACGCACGCACGCACGCACGCACGCACGCACGCACGCACGCACGCACGCACGCACTCATTCATGCACCCACACTCACACATACATTCACACACATGCACACAAACCACTCTTAACTTTGCTTGGGAATTGAGGAGTGGTACAGGCCAAACACACATACATACCTTGCTTTGCAGGCTAGTTTGCATAATCCTTTACATGGTGAGTCAAAAACATAGAGAGGCCAGCCATAGATGCCCATTGCGTAATTGTAGTAGTAGATTGCCTCACTCAGCTCACGGAGATCATTCTATAATTAACCATTGATATTATGTATTATTTACTGTATAAAAATAGAGGACTTACAGTATCAGAACTGCTCCACAATGTTGGTGGTCGGTATTCATAGCTTCCTTTCAAAAACTGATCTTGGGTTAATAGGCCGGTTACTCTCTATAGATAAGAAGTAATTCTATACATATACAACACACATGTACACCTACGTATGAAGTAAAGCTACAGTCATGCAATTCATACTCTTAGGCACTCCCTCTGCTGGTATTTGCCATTCAGCTTTTGATGGCGACTGGTTAGCAAAACTGCTACAAGCAAATCACTAAGCACATAATCTGTGTCCTTGAAGAGTGTTCCAAAGAGTTTGGCTGCCTCTGTGATTGGATTACCAACTGAAGATGTGTGAGAATGGGTCAGTGTATTCAGCCTATAATACCAAAGCTGAACGGCTTCACTTTGAAACAATTTATAGTCATTAGTAGCAGTTCTCTTCAGACTACTGCATGTCTTGGAATGCTGTGGGGTAACCGAAGAATTATAATGACCTTCCAGCAATTGCAAATTGGGCTCTGGATCAAAATGATAAATGTTTTTCATTTCATTTGATCTGTTACAGATTGACAGTCCTCCTCCTCCAAAGGTACAACAGCCACAAGGGTCAAGAAATATTACAGAGAATATGATATACAAAATAAGCGTGATTATAATCACACTATTATATGCTAACAGATATCTATAGATTGATGGATTACATAAGCTTTCCCTATATTCCAGACTATTAATTCTCCCTGCCAAAATGTATCCAAGAATGATAAAGAGCAGCTCTGGTAAAAAAGCCATAACCCTGATTGATATCAGAACATTTATTTTCAAAGTTCTTGATCTTGAATACTGAAGTTTGCCAGATCCACTAATGTAAACTAGAAGCATGTTAATTAATACCAGTACTAGATGTAATGCTGTTGATCCAATCACAAAAGCCATGAGGAGATGATGTATAAGTAAACTGTCTGACCTAGTTCCACTGCTCTGTGTATAGTTAGTGCAGTTTAATGATTCAGAATCTGAAATGTTTTTGTCTGACCTAGTTCCACTGCTCTGTGTATAGTTAGTGCAGTTTAATAGGCTATAGCCAATCAAGAAAGCACCCAAAGTGAACCTGCAGATATTGACAAATATAGTACATATATGTGCCTAACTATTATAAATATTTCACATACTTTATATTTTCAATTTTCAAATGTTTTTTTTTAAATAAACATGCAGGTATACCCTAGTGGACTATATCACATATGGAAAAAATAATGATAGTATGTATGACATTTAAATGACACATGCACACTTCTGTGTTTGGCCGCATCAAGATAGCTCGGATCATGAAGTAGGGATGATGCGCCCAAAAATATAGGAATAATGTGTATGATTAAGTCATATATATACAAGTAAATAAAAACATTTAAAAAATGAAATGAGAAGTAGGGATGGCAGTCCCTGCAACAGTACCTATCACAACTAGAAAAAGTAATGAAACAAGAAAGTGATCATATGGTAAGGCTAACATTGCAGAAGTGGCATACTGAAACTTAACTATACACATCACTTCTATGTTTGGGCGCATCATGGATATACTAGAAGTAGGGATCGATGCGCCCAAACATAGAAGTGATGTGTATAGTTAAGTTTCAGTATGCCACTTCTGCAATGTGTGCAACTTCTGCGGCGAGAATTAAATGGGGTCTGGGTGCGTTAGCGTATAAACCGTATATACTCTCTCTGATATAATCGTCAACAGTTTTTATTATTTGTTAGTTATTAACTGTGTGACACAAGTGTAATAACTCTCTCAATAAACACTTACAATAGTACTCTCCAAATAGCTGATATCAGAGACGAAATCGCAAAGTCATCATCAGCAACGTTACATTTCAATCGACTACTGTTACAGCATCGAAAGGCAGGCATTATCCACTTCCACAAGACTGACAGTGCTAGTCTGATGAAATCAGACCCAAAACTTACGCAATACTTGCTCCAGTAAGGGTCTGACAACTTACGGCCGGTTTGCTGTTGCACGGTCGCAATTAACACCGACCATTCTGTGGTCAAACACCTTCCATATTTGGTAATTGGAATGTAAACATTGCCGTCCTTATTAATAATTAACAAATGTGTAAAGTACAAGACTAAATGGCAGTCCACTCAAGTTATATATAGAAGAAATCCACGCAGCAAAATCCTTTCTGTTGTTGTTCTTAAAAGTTGGCTGGGGCTTCAATGGATGGTTTGTCCTTCCACTATCACTGAAGAGATCTGCTTGACTTAGCAGCTGTGAAGCTTTTCGAATGTCTGGAGACAAGTCAGGCAACTTGTGTGTTCCAGGGCTATAGTGGTCATCAAAACTGCTGCAAATCGACTTGAGAATATCCAGAATACGCCCAGTCCGCAAGATGGTGTTTTCTGTCAAGTTTGAACCAGCCTCTGATAGGTATTTCTTCAAATCTCTGTATATTAACTTAAGTCGATTTGCAGCAGTTTTGATGACCACTATAGCCCTGGAACACACAAGTTGCCTGACTTGTCTCCAGACATTCGAAAAGCTTCACAGCTGCTAAGTCAAGCAGATCTCTTCAGTGATAGTGGAAGGACAAACCATCCGATATGCCCCTAAGATGTATTAATCTACAAGCGCGTTTATGCACTAGCGTGAAATAAAAGGAAGAAGAATAAGAAGAAAATGAGGAAAACCGGAAGTAGGTCTGAAACCGTTTTACAAACTTGGAGCCTTTATGCGCTCTTGAAAACAGCTTCCCTCAATTGAAATCGTACAAAAAAGACACATTATGAGTTTAAAAGAGGTAAAAACGCATTCGCTGCCTACTTATAAGGTGTTAACCCGTAATACATTGAATATGGCATCCTTTTTTTTTCGGGCCATCCCTACTTAGAGAGTACTATCGTACTCTCTGATAGCGGCGAGAATTAAATGAGGTCTGGGTGCGTTAGCGTATAAACCGTATATACTCTCTCTGATATAATCGTCAACAGTTTTTATTATTTGTTAGTTATTAACTGTGTGACACAAGTGTAATAACTCTCTCAATAAACACTTACAATAGTACTCTCCAAATAGCTGATATCAGAGACGAAATCGCAAAGTCATCATCAGCAACGTTACATTTCAATCGACTACTGTTACAGCATCGAAAGGCAGGCATTATCCACTTCCACAAGACTGACAGTGCTAGTCTGATGAAATCAGACCCAAAACTTAATTGTGTTAATTGCGACCGTGCAACAGCAAACCGGCCGTAAGTTGTCAGACCCTTACTGGAGCAAGTATTGCGTAAGTTTTGGGTCTGATTTCATCAGACTAGACAGTGCAGTATGGAGAATTATTTAATAGACTCTACCAAAAATTCCTATGAACTCCACTATATATATAGGTACCGTAATACACACCCAGCCCACGCCCGAGCGCTTGTAACATGTACAGCTAGCCACAGTTGTATAAACTGCAACACCCTCCCCCCCCCCACCATAATTAGAATGATTGTTATAAGCTTGCTGACAGCCCAGGATGGGGTATATAAAAAACTATATATCCTGGCATACATATATCTATATTCAAAGTCAGCCTGTCTGTAAAATGTAAAGATAACATTGTGACACCTATACAATACATATTCATATCATTGTGCATGAAGAAACCAATATATATATAACTACATAACAGATAACAAGTTCAACCACTAAATACATATTATATATATAAAACCTTTTTTTGAGAAGGGTACCAGTCATATTTAGTCTTTGAGTGTCTATAGAAGTTGAGATGGGTCACCTTTAGTCATTGGTTTTGAGTAGTTAAAAGAAGTCCTAATTTAAAAATTATACAAAACATAAAAGCTGTTCAAATTTAAAGGAAAACTTTCAGTTTGAATCTCTACATATTTAAACCACATCTTCAGGTTCATTTCCTAGCTGAAAAGCTAGATTGAAAGGAAGCAGTTCTTCGTCCATATTATTTGCCAAATGTTCCTTTTTCAATACCATAAAAATGTTCTTCAGTGATCTGGGTAGGTGACTCACAAATGGCTTTCCTCCTTGGAGTTCCATTAGACAGTAATCTTCGTTGGAATGCCATGTCAGTTTGTACCTAGTCTTTCTGAACCATGTACACCAGGATCTGATAAATAGAAAAAGTCTACAGGTCTATACTAATATATACGTACGTACCATCACACTGGTGAGAAACACAATGGCATGCATGCTTACTTGGAACTAGTTTCAGTATCTCTGTCAATTTGCAGTACTCTGCCTGGCACAAAGGCAGGTATCATAACAACATCTTTGGCTTGTTTTTCAATGGCCTCATAAGTGTGTTTTCTCAATAGAGGCATCCCCAGAGCTTTACTCTTCCACCGAACAGCTGCTGTTGCAACATGCATGACAGTTTTCAGATCAATATCAAGTGGCTTGGGAGCATAATCTCCCAGCTCATTCCAATCAGGGTGGTCGTACACTTGCTTAAGGAACTGTTCTACACTCATCAGCTCTGGCTCTTCTCCAGCAGAACTCTCTCTTTTTGTTGAAGATTTCCGTTGACAGAGAATTGAATCAGCGTACAAGACTTGGTACTATTTAAAAATGGGAAATTATGGGAGAATACACTTTTTCAATGCAAAATATTCTAAAGAACAATTTAAAGTACGTAGATACATAACAATAATTATAGTTAGCTTTTGATATAGCACATATATAGGAACATACCCCATGCACAGAGTACGTATATACGTACATATAAACATATTAAGGTTATGTATCATTGTATAGCTGTATATATACCTTAGGTTTTTGGCATTTTTCCAGTTGTCTTGTCATTGATTTCTTCAGAAACAAAAGTGACCTCCAATTCATCCTGCATAAAAAGAAGTACATCTCTGATAAAGTGTGAAATTTCTTTTGAAGACAAGGCTATCTCTATAGAGTAACAGACTGTTTGTACCTGTTTAATGATAAATCTGGTAGATTAATAAGGACATTTATTAAATCAGTAGTATTATTCTATGTACATATTGGTTACGTACTGTAATTAAAGCTTATAATTGGTTAATGAGGACCTTTGTGTATCTACTGCAAGAAATTATCATTAATTATCACAATTATCACAAATCCATTAAATACATACATATATGTATATCATCGTATATTTTAACAGTGCTTAATAAAACTGCTTCATGTATATACATATGTACAGGTACAAATAGGTTAATATACAAATGCTATATGTACGTATGTACATACCTCGGAAGGATATCATTCTCTGGTACAACTGTTGTGATGAAACTCCTTGTATAGACTGCCAATGGATAACTAATGATACAAAAAAAAACAAACAAACACACAATTCACTTGTGATTGCATGTACGTATGCACAAGATATATGTTATGAAACCTCTACAGTGGAACCTAATCCAGTCTCAAGAACACAGTTTATTGCTGTGACCATACATAGATACAGTACATACATCAACCTTGACAAATATTTAGACAATAGGATGACTGTTGTACATACATACGTACACTTTCTACATGCAAATCTGTTTTGAACACTGGAATGATTCAGCATCAGTTTCGGAATAGGTGGGTCTTGGGAATAGAAATCATAAAATATTATGACCTTTTGACAATAAATGAAAACCTTTTTAGTCTCTTGCATTTCTAGGATATCTGATGCAAACATTTCATTCCAATAAGATCAGCCTATTCACCTGAAAGTAGGTAGACTTAAAGCCTTAAGAAGGTAAATTCACTATTAATACAGAATATGTCTTTTCAATAGAATAATCATTGACTAAGGCATTGATGTTTTCTTACATCTTTAGAGTCAAATACAGGCATTTTTCAACAATCATACGTAGCTATGTCAATTGTAAAATGATAGATCTCTAGAATAACTTTCATTCAATACACTATATATACGTACATCAAAAAAACTCAAAGATTTTAAGTACAGTTAGATATTTAGAAAAAAGGATGACCAGTTGAAGACTTAATAGATAATGAAAGAAAAGTGATGGAATAAAAGGTTAAAAGGCAACTGTGTACATGTACCCATCCTGTTAAAGGAACCATTTGAATGGCAACAAGACCACAATTATGTGTCTGATTCCTCCCGTGACAGGCACAGTAATGATGTAAGGACAATCCCAACAACAAGAACTGTCCATATAAGCCTTAAGAACTGTCCATATAAGCCTTAAGAACTGTCCATATAAGCCTTAAGAACTGTCCATATAAGCCTTAAGAACTGTCCATATAAGCCTTAAGAATTGTTCATATAAGCATTAAGAACTGTTCATATAAGCATTAAGAACTGTTCATATAAGCGATAAGAACTGTTCATATAAGCGATAAGAATTGTACATATAAGCGGATCATTTTATTACATCAAACAATACTAAATTAGCATCCAAACTATGTACACATACTAATTAAATAGAAAATACTGTATATATGTACGTATACGTACAGATTATGTTTGCCTACTTCTTACCCAGGAGACAGTTACAGTACGTGAATACTGTCTTAATTATTTCAAGGGTTTAAAGTGTTATGAATGAGGAAATAACACTGCGGGCACAACTATAGAATATTGGATGTATTGATTGCATAAGAACTAATGCATAAACTGTCTACAAGAGACTAGTCAAGCAACACTGGAAAGCTTCTGTAGTGACTGACAGGGAAAGGTGCATTTCATTGGGTTCAGGAGCGTCAGAGGTGACTTAAAGGAGAGATCATCATTATCATTGATAATATAGAGTTGAGATGGCTCATTTCTAGTCTTTTGAGCGTCTAGAGATGCAGTTTGTTCTTCATGAAACAGTTCAACCCTGGGTGTCTTCTTTAGCGACTGACACAGACGAACCATGTTTGGCACAGTTAGAAGAAATCCCTATCACCTAATTACATAGAGTTGATTAAGGTGCTGTGCTGAGGTTATGTTGCTAGCTACCTAGCTAGCTTAGTTTATTCATTTATTTAGTGAAAATAGATACTTAAATTGGTGTGCTGCTCATACATACATTTGTCTCACAATTACATACTTAGCCAAAATAAACATTCCCAAAGTGATTCAATCCATAAAAATCAATCACAAAATTAGTAATATTTTGCATGGGGTCACTAAACAAGGATAATCAGATGATCTGTGTGTATGAAATTGAGCTAGTTAGTGGAATACTACAGACAATACGTCTACAGTGGCCTAACTGCATGTACCTCCTCCATTGCTAATAACATATAGTCTTTGGTATACGTACATTCTTAATACACATACGTATTATTGCTACTCTACTGTCATATACAGTCAAACCCTGTTAGGTCAGGACCATATAAAAATTTCATCTTAACAGAAAGGAGGGGGTGTGACTGTTGATGTGAATTAACAGAACTAGATAATTTTCCTAGTAAATGATGCTAATTAAAAGACTGTTGAAACAAAAAACTACATATAAAGTGGAGTGGTAGGTGTCTTTTCTTGTAGTTTTTTTTTCTATTTATAGTATTCAGTTAGTTTTCTTTGACTTGAAGACATACAGATCTCTGAAGTTTTAATTACCCTTTCCATTGCATCCAAGTGACTAAAAACTTGTTTCCTTCCTCTTGTCTCCGAAAATTTCATCTTATCCGAACATTCTTATAAAAATATTTCACACTAAGCAAATCGTTAAGCACAGAAGCTATATAGTAAAAATCGGGACTGGAAGGAAATTTCATCTTAACCAAATTTTCAGTTCATCTTAACAGAGGGCTCAACTGTATGTAGCAAAGTATTCCTTCAGTATGCGAAGTATGTATACTATACACAAAATAGTAAACTTCAAATTGACATCAGAAAATAAAGACGCCACTGTGCTACTAATCAATCATACCATAATTTAAAGAATGTAATTAACTGGCTAATTCTGAAAATTACCACCTTGCAATTTATAAAGATCCTCAACTAGCTATCATTTGTAGAATATTACTTGTTTTCTGGGAAGAGAAACCTCAAGAAAACATCAGGCAGTCTACACAAGCAAGCACATGCGACACACACCTTATCACTATAGAGACTATAAGACATGCCAGTTATATGGTACCGCATGACAGAGATAAGGAACATGAGGAAGACAGGCAGTTAAGTACCCTAATAATATTAGGAACTTGACCTTAAAAAATTCATTAGAGGGACACACAATCCTAATATGTAATATTAAATGGTAACTTTAGGCAAAAAGACCTTGTGCATTAAATACAGTAGTCGCATATTCAGCAGAAATGCTCTTAAGGAAAGAGGATATGTACGTACGTACGTACATCAGAGCCTGAGGGACAGACAATGCCAATATGAAGTATGTAATATTAAATGGTAACTTTAGGCAAAAAGACTTTGAAAATAAATACAGTAGTTGCATATTCAGCAGAAATGCTCTTAAGGAAAGAGGATACATATGTAACACATTAAAGGTGACACAACTGTTTGATTGGGAATTTACATACTCTTCTACAGAGAGGAAAATACTAGTTAATAGAATAAGGATTCCTTCTAACTGCGTCGAACTTATCTTTGAGATGGTACATCCTTCGACTTTTTGAGAATTTAAAAACGCAGTTTGGTTTTGCTTTTTGGTCAAATGTTTCGACCCTGGGGATCTTCCCTAGGGATCTTCCCTGGGGATCTTCCCTAGGGATCTTCCCTGAGTCAGTGACTCAAGACCAAGAAGCAAACCAAACTGCATTTCTAAACGCTCAAAAAGTCAAAGGATGTACCATCCCAAAGATAAGTCCAAGTCAGGCAAGCTGGACGGATCCAGTAATAAGAGTGAGAAGCTCTGTCAGCTCCTAGGCGTCATCAAGGCTGGACAGCAAGATTTACAAGTTCTCCGCTTCTGGTTTTCTGGTATTACTGATGAAGATAGGCAACAGATTTACTTATCACTTTCCTAATTTTAACTCAGCAGCTATTTTGTAGTGTATGTCATACTGTCAGGTTTCTATATTTTTAATGTGTACATTTTTGCAGTCAATTTTGATAATTAAAAACTGTCAACAGTGTACATGTATATATACCCAACACCAAACATGCACTTGCACCTACCTACACCTCCCTTTCTATCTGCTCTCAAGTGCATGACTTTGCAGATCAGTAATTCCTTTGCCAGCTCTTATTGAGTCATCATTCGATGGAGCTACTGAAGAGGCTTTTGATAGAAGCGCTTCTCACCAACTAGAATTATGGAACACCTAGCTAATGGATGTATATACATGGTAAGATATATAGATAAGATGTGTACAAAGATTCATTCATGCATTAAAGCTTAGTTCCATATACTCATTCAGTATATGTATGTCAGGTCTTCACATTCAAAACACTTACTGTTGCACAACTATGATGCAAATATAACCTAAGCTAAAGTATTATGATACAGAAGATCTACAAGTCTTCTAACTCCCATAACTCCTTTTTAAGCATGCATATACGTAAATCAATCTTTTCCGACTTTCAGAGTATACTTAAACTTCCTATGTTATTATTATGTGCGCATGTGCTAATCCTAGCCGGCTGTGGTCAATACCCACCAGCATGTCACCCCTCATGCAATCGAACCAGAAGAATGCAATTATACACATGCACATCCATGCAATGTCTGTACATAAAATAAATGCAGTATTGATTGTTAGAAGACTCTGTGTTGTAAAACTGTTGCCAAACTGACTTGGTTCCCCACAATCACGTCCAGAGTATCAAAATTGGCAGATCCATTCTTTAAGCCTTTCACAAAGGTGTCACATGCAGCCTACTTCTAGTATATCCATGATGCACCCATGATAAGGCTAACATTGCAGAAGTGGCATTAAAATTTCCTCTTCAGTAATATCCAGCTGGCTTGTGGTGGTAAGTAATGACGGTCTGTATGATGCCCTTAGTCCCTGCTCCACGTCATCTGCTTCTATTGGGAATGTGGGGTTTGCATCCAAATGGTCATTTGATATGCTTTCTAGCGCTTCCCTAAGACTAGCCGGCAAATGATCTGTAAGAGGGGATCCTTCAAGCTGGATGTAGGAATACTCTTCATTAGCTTTCCAGTGCATGGTATATTGAGGCCTTGTATGACAACAGGACGACCTACGTATATATGCAGAGACAGACACAAACTGAAACATATTTTAGAATAAAATTATAGATTTATACCAGTACATTAGGTTAAATATACATTAGATGAAATGTCTATAGCACGTATGTACATATTATGGCTAGCCGACCTGCTAATTGTGTCTGTCTGATCAATCTGAAGCACTTTTCCGGGAACAAATGCAGGAACACAGACCACTGGTTTAGCTTGTCTCTCAATGCTGCTGAAAGTCAGTCTACCTCGTGCTAATGTCTTTTTAAGTCTCTTTCTTTGTGCTGATTTAGCTGCAGTAACAGCTATTGCTAAACAAGACAATTGATCTGAAGCATTTTCATATTCTGGAGCAAAATCCCCCAATTCTTCCCATTGAGGATTCTCATAGACAGTCTTTATTACATCATCATTGCTATCTTCATCATCTGTCATGTTTGAAAAGGATTGCTTTTGATGGCACAAGAAGCAGGAGTCCCGGAAAAGTATTTCAAGCTATAGGAAGGAATAAATAAGTTTTATGCACACTGATAATCTAAAACAACAGACATGGTTGACATAAATTCAGAAAAAGTATTTAGAATTTTACTATTTCCTAGACTTAGGGAAAACAGCTTTGAATAATAATGAGGATACAGTTTCTATTTTCTTCCTATATCAGCTTTTATCCTTTGTGCCATTTAGCATTATTGCACTGTTCATTCAGTAGTTACGTACCTTTGATTTCTGACAATGATTCAACTGTTTCACTAGAGACTTCTTGAGAAAGAGTAATGACCTCCAATTTAACCTAAGTATGGTGATTATATGATAACTACCTACGTAAATTAAGGACGGTTACTATATAGACCTACCTCGGAAAAATATCATTCTTTAAGACAATAGTAGTAATGAATTGCTTTGTATAGGTTGCCAAAGAGTAACTAAACATTAAGAACAGAATTAATGCATAATACATATGAATAATTCAAGTGATAATCAAACCACAAGTAATCATTCTCAAATACATAAAGAGGGAAAAACATAAGAAGCCATTCTTTCATACTAACAGAAACATAGGTACAGTAATTAGTTCACTTAGCCACTCATTAGCCACAGTAATTAGTTCATTAGCCACTCACACTGATAATAGTAGGAGTTTCATTTATGCAGAACAAGCTGATAATTAGAGATACACAATAGCATCATTTTACCTGAAGACACAGCCTGGAGTTGAGTATCCAAAGCACTTTAGTTTCTTAGCCCATTTCTCTTCGTAAAGATGAATGTAAAGTGACAAGACACTTGCTACAGCTCCTCCTAAAGAATGTCCTACGATAACTAGGCTGTAATCCTACAGATGATGGGGCTTAGTTGCATGGTATATAGAAATAAAAATATAGGCAAATAGATAACACTTACTGGATTATCACTCAAAGCTTTTTCTAAAATGTTTTCATCTCGCAATTCAAACAAAATGTACCTTGCAGTGTAGTCCCAACCCTAAACAGTAATATGTATATAGATACATGTAAGAGGCAGCTCATGTTTGTAAATGATGTCGGCATGCACACCTCTACACTTAGTGTAAACAAGCTTTCTTATATACCTTGTGTATTTGATTATTCAAGTTTTTGAGTTCTGGATGGTCAATCTTTATAGGATGAAGTGAGACTTGCAAGCATGTTACCACATCCTATATAATTGCAAAGCATGTATTAGTCACTTAAACTTCAAGGCATGCTCAGTTTATAGTTCTAACCCTGCTTCTATAGCAATCATTCTTATCTATTGCAAAGTAATTACTTACTTTCATAGATAAAGTTCCTCTTATAGTAATGATTACTGCCTTTTGATGATGATCCAGTACAACATAATATGGAGTCTCGTAGAACTATATACGTATACATATACACATCAGAATATTGGATATGAAGTTAAGATATTCAATCACCACCTTCCACAAATTAACATTGTCTATTTTGTCTTGGTGTTATTTTCTATGACACTCTAACTGCTGAACTAAGTAATTAATATTGTCTATTTTGTCTTGGTGTTATTTTCTATGACACTCTAACTGCTGAGCCAAGTAATTACATTTAATATAATACTATGTTCTTGTATGTGCATATAGAATATAATGAAGCATATTAATAACTTGTTTGTAAGTTCACCTCGTTCTGTTTGGAGCAGTGAATAACATCTTTAGTGCCACAGTTGGGCACTTGAATGTGAAAGGCAGCTCTACTGCAGTTACAACAGAGCTTGCGACCCTCAGTGCAACAGAGGAGACTATAGCATGCAGGATTTGGAAAAGAAGCAAGATTTCATGTTCATGGGAGTGCTAATAAGGCTTGCACACACACACACACACACACACACACACCATCCATCCATCCACACACACACACACACACACACACACACACACACACACACACACACACACACACACACACACACACACACACACACACACACACACACACACACACACATATACACACTCACACATACATTCACACACATGCACACAAACCACTCTTAACTTTGCTTGGGAATTGAGGAGTGGTACAGGCCAAACACACATACATACCTTGCTTTGCAGGCTAGTTTGCATAATCCTTTACATGGTGAGTCAAGAACATAGAGAGGCCAGCCATAGATGCCCATTGCGTAATTGTAGTAGTAGATTACCTCACTCAGCTCACGGAGATCATCCTATAATTAACCATTGATATTATGTATTATTTACTGTATAAAAATAGAGGACTTACAGTATCAGAACTGCTCCACAATGTTGGTGGTCGGTATTCATACCTTCCTTTCAAAAACTGATCTTGGGTTAATAGGCCGGTTACTCTCTATAGATAAGAAGTAATTCTATACATATACAACACACATGTACACCTATGAAGTAATAACACACTGCACATATATGTACAAAAGCAGGTACAAATATGAGCTACAGTCATGCAATTCATACTCTTAGGCACTCCCTCTGCTGGTATTTGCCATTCAGCTTTTGATGGCGACTGGTTAGCAAAACTGCTACAAGCAAATCACTAAGCACATAATCTGTGTCCTTGAAGAGTGTTCCAAAGAGTTTGGCTGCCTCTGTGATTGGATTACCAACTGAAGATGTGTGAGAATGGGTCAGTGTACTCAGCCTATGATACCAAAGCTGAACGGCTTCACTTTGAAACAATTTATAGTCATTAGTAGCAGTTCTCTTCAGACTACTGCATGTCTTGGAATGCTGTGGGGTAACCGAAGAATTATGACCTCCCTGTTCCAGCAATTGCAAATTGGGCTCTGGATCAAAATGATAAATGTTTTTCATTTCATTTGATCTGTTACAGATTGACAGTCCTCCTCCTCCAAAGGTACAACAGCCACAAGGGTCAAGAAGTATTACAGAGAACATGATATGCAAAATAATCGTGATTATAATCACACTATTATATGCTAACAGATATCTATAGATTGATGGATTACATAAGCTTTCCCTATATTCCAGACTATTAATTCTCCCTGCCAAAATGTATCCAAGAATGATAAAGAGCAGCTCTGGTAAAAAAGCCATAACCTCGATTGATATCAGAACATTTATTTTCAAAGTTCTTGATCTTGAATACTGAAGTTTGCCAGATCCACTAATGTAAACTAGAAGCATGTTAATTAATACCAGTATTAGATGTAATGCTGTTGATCCAATCACAAAAGCCATGAGGAGATGATGTATAAGTAAACTGTCTCTTTTAGTTCCACTGCTCTGTGTTTGATAGTTAGTGCAGTTTAGCAAATCTAAAACTTTTTTGTCTGAATCAGTGGCATTGTTCAGTGTTTGATAGTTGGTGCAGTTTAATGATTCAGAATCTGAAATGTTTTTGTCTGACTTAGTTCCACTGCTCTGTGTATAGTCAGTGCAGTTTGATAGGCTATAGCCAATCAAGAAAGCACCCAAAGTGAACCTGCAGATATTGACATATATAATATAGTACATATATGTGCCTAACTATTATAAATATTTCACATACTTTATATTTTCAATTTTCAAATGTTTTTTTAAATAAACATGCAGGTATACCCTAGTGACTATATCACATATGGAAAAAAATAATGATGGTATGTATGACATTTAAATGACACATGCACACTTCTGTGTTTGGCTGCATCAAGATAGCTCGGATCATGAAGTAGGGATGATGCGCCCAAAAATATAGGAATAATGTGTATGATTAAGTCATATATATTATTATTTATTATTATTTATTGATTTAAGTGCACCGTGTGACATGCACACTATAGGGCTACTTGGCCCCATGTAGCACTATACAATATAATACATCATAAGGAGTTATGTATACATGTATATACACTCCCTTGTATGCCCCTTCAATGTAGTAAAGACCCTCATAGATACATATACGTAGTCTCATTCATGCTTGTTTGTTTCCTCTAACTGCGCAGGGTCTCAATCTAGGCTGACTGTACACCCTCTCAATTTCCCAAAAATCATGTTTCCACATAGTTTCTAGTTCCACCAAAATCTTTTCCTCACCAGACACTTCCACCCACCAGATATCTTTTCCTTCTCTTCTTTTAAAGTTTCTTACAAAGTTTAACTTTCAGCATTAGCACACCAAGCAATAACATGTTTCTCAATTTGCCTAACATGCAGCGACTTCCTCAAGCCCCAAATTTTCCTTAAATACTTCCTTGTATTTTGCCGGTCTTCCACTTTGCAGGTATCATACGAATTTACCTCACCGTTAGCAGCCTTTGATTGTGAATTTCCACTCTTATTCTTATATATATAGAGGCGAGAATTAGCGTATAAACCGTATATACTCTCTCTGATATAATCGTCAACAGTTTTTATTATTTGTTAGTTATTAACTGTGTGACACAAGTGCAATAACTCTCTCAATATACACTTACAACAGTACTCTCCAAATAGCTGATATCAGAGACGAAATCGCAAAGTCATCATCAGCAACGTTACATTTCAATCGACTACTGTTACAGCATCGAAAGGCAGGCATTATCCACTTCCACAAGACTGACAGTGCAGTATGGAGAATTATTTAATAGACTCTACCAAAAATTCCTATGAACTCCACTATCAGAGAGTACGGTAGTACTCTCTAAGTATCAGAGAGTACGGTAGTATACTCTCTAAGTAGGAATGGCCGGAAACAAAAATGGCCGCCCTATCCAATGTATTAGCAATCAACACCTCATAAATCGCCAACGAAGCGATTTTCGGTTATATTCGGTTATTTGCAGCGATTAATGCACGCTTTCCTAAATGCCAAAACATGTTTCGACGCTCTACACGCTCTATAACGTTCAAAAAGCGGCTAATTAGGAATAGACCCACTTCCAAAATTCATTTTTTTCTTCTTCTTCTTCTTCTTCTTCTTCTTCTTCTTCTTCTTCTTCTTCTTCTTCTTCTTTTATTGAATAGACTAGCGCTAATATGCGAGCTTATGCGGGCACGTACTAGTTATAAATCGTCATAAATATTTCGGAACTAGGGAATAGACCGCCCTAAATCTGAATGCGCTCTACAATAAGCATGTTAATTGTGAAGAGCGAAAATTGTGGTCTTCTCGGACGCCATTTTTTAATTAAGAGATCATGGTTTTCGGCATATTTCTCTTGTCTAAGACGTTATTTTGAGATCTTCGCCAAGAAAACTTTCAAATCAATTTAAAACAAGTAATATTAAGAGGAAAAAAGGGGGAATACAAGTAAATAAAAAACATTTACAAAAATGATGTTAGAAGTAGTAATGGCAGTGTTCACTAATACATCTGCAAAAAGTATCGAAACAAGACACTGATTATATGATAAGGCTAATCATACAGAAGTTGCATATATACTGAAATTTAAGTAACTTAACCATACACTTCTGTGTTTGGGCGCACCATTCCTACTTAAGGTTAGTGCGCCCAAACACAGAAGTGTATGGTTAAGTTACTTAAATTTCAGTATATATGCAACTTCTGTATGATTAGCCTTATCATATAATCAGTGTCTTGTTTCGATACTTTTTGCAGATGTATTAGTGAACACTGCCATTACTACTTCTAACATCATTTTTGTAAATGTTTTTTATTTACTTGTATATATAGGTACCGTAATACACACCCAGCCCACGCCCGAGCGCTTGTAACAGCTAGCCACAGTTGTATAAACTGCAACACCCTCCCCCCCCCCCACCATAATTATAATGATTGTTATAAGCTTGCTGACAGCTCAGGATGGGGTATATAAAAAACTATATATCCTGGCATACATATATCTATATTCAAAGTCAGAGTGTCTGTAAAATGTAAAGATAACATTGTGACACCTATACAATACATATTCATATCTTTGTACATGAAGAAACCAATATATATATAACTATATAACAGATAACAAATTCAACCACTGAATACATATTATATAAAATCTTTTTTTGAGAAGGGTACAGTCATATTTAGTCTTTGAGCGTCTATAGAAGTTGAGATGGTTCACCTTTAGTCATTGGTTTTGAGTAGTTAAAAGAAGTCCTAATTTATCTAACATAAAAATTATACAAAACATAAAAGCTGTTCAAATTTAAAGAAAAACTTTCAGTTTGAATCTTTACATATTTAAACCACATCTTCAGGTTCATTTCCTAGCTGAAAAGCTAGATTGAAAGGAAGCAGTTCTTCGTCCATTTTATTTGCCAAATGTTCCTTTTTCAATACCATAAAAATGTTCTTCAGTGATCTGGGTAAGTGACTCACAAATGGCTTTCCTCCTTGGAGTTCCATTAGACAGTAATCTTCGTTGGAATGCCATGTCAGTTTGTACCTAGTCTTTCTGAACCATGTACACCAGGATCTGATAAAGAGAAAAAGTCTACAGGTCTATACTAATATATACGTACGTACCATCACACTGGTGAGAAACACAATGGCATGCATGCTTACTTGGAACTAGTTTCAGTATCTCTGTCAATTTGCAGTACTCTGCCTGGCACAAAGGCAGGTATCGTAACAACATCTTTGGCTTGTTTTTCAATGGCCTCATAAGTGTGTTTTCTCAATAGAGGCATCCCCAGGGCTCTACTCTTCCACCGAACAGCTGCTGTTGCAACATGCATGACAGTTTTCAGGTCAATATCAAGTGGCTTGGGGGCATAATCTCCCAGCTCATTCCAATCAGGGTGGTCGTACACTTGCTTAAGGAACTGTTCTACACTCATCTCTGGCTCTTCTCCAGTAGAATTCTCTCTTTTTGTTGAAGATTTCCGTTGACAGAGAATTGAATCAGCGTACAAGACTTGGTACTATTTAAAAATGGGAAATTACACTTTTTCAATGTAAATATTCAAAAGAACAATTTAAAGTACATAGATACATAACAATAATTGTAGTTAGCTTTTGATATAGCACATATATATGAACATACCCCATGCACAGAGTACGTACGTATATACGTACATATAAACATATTAAGGTTATGTATCATTGTATAGCTGTACGTATGTATATATATACCTTAGGTTTTTGGCATTTTTCCAGTTGTCTTGTCATTGATTTCTTCAGAAACAAAAGTGACCTCCAATTCATCCTGCATAAAAAACAAGTACATCTCTGATAAAGTGTGAAATTTCTTTTGAAGACAAGGCTATCTCTATAGAGTAACAGACTGTTTGTACCTGTTTAATGATAAATCTGGTAGATTAATAGGGACATTTATTAAATCAGTAGTATTATTCTATGTACATATTGGTTACGTACTGTAATTAAAGCTTAAAATTGGTTAATGAGGACCTTTGTGTATCTACTGCAAGAAATGTCATTAATTATCACAAATCCATTAAATACATACATATATGTATATCATCGTATATTTTAACAGTGCTTAATAAAACTGCTTCATGTATATACATATGTACAGGTACAAATAGGTTAATATACAAATGCTATATGTACGTATGTACATACCTTGGAAGGATATCATTCTCGGGTACAACTGTTGTGATGAAACTCCTTGTATAGACTGCCAATGGATAACTAATGATACAAAAAAAACAAACAAACACACAATTCACTTGTGATTGCATGTACGTATGCACAAGATATATGTTATGAAACCTCTACAGTGGAACCTAATCCAGTCACCTATGGGACCAAATTATCTGACTGCATTAGAGGGTATACTGGTTTATAAAAACAATAAGTTTCTGTAACTACGTACGTAGCTACTGTATGTGTAAATTTTATAGGAATGTACACATTTGTGAGCATACATGTAATTGTGTGTGTATATATATATTTGTGTGCATGTACACAATTGTGTGCTTGTGGGATCATGTCTATCTGACAATCAAATACGCACCTAAACACACAACCTGGTGTGGAATATCCAAAACACCTTAATCTCCTACGATGTTCCTCCTTGTTTTTCCTTATCAACAAAGCTAATATGCTTGCCACAGCTCCTCCAAGTGAGTGACCAACTGGTTATATCTAAGTCTAAAAAGGGGGATTTTTTAGGGCTGGTATTTGTCTTTTTAAGAATAAGTTCTTTGGGGTAAATATCACTAATTGACAGTTCAAAATCCTTGTTGTTAATACATAAAAGGTCATCAATATACCTATAAGTATTGGAAAATTTAATAGCTAGGGTGATGTTATCCTTAAGTAGTCCTTTCATAAACTCATACTCATAGGCAAACAGAAAAAGATTAGCAACTACAGGGGCACAGTCAGTACCCATAGGGATACCTACACATTGCTTAAATACAGAACCGTCTACACATACATAAATGTTGTCAATAAGGTAATTAAAGAGCTCTACTAAATGAACAGCTGTGACTGCTTTATTGGAGACATTGTTAGACCAAAAGGCTTTATCCTGACAGACTTCTATATATTGGGACTTCCTACAGGTATAGGCACTATGAATTAGGTTAGTAATCTTATCTTTAAGTAGGTTATGGGGGATCGCTGTATATAATGTAGAAAAATCAAAACTAGCTAGCTGGGCTTTTCTAGTGGGTATAGACCTAAGAGTATCTAAGACTTCTAGTGAGTTTTCTACTATCCAAAAGGCATTAACACCAGTATTCCTATATATATACCTAGGCAGTATTCTCTAAAATGTTTGAGAATTAGTCTGAGTGCCGAATTTAGAAATCTAGAAAGGGGTTTGGTAGTACATTTGTGAGAGGCGGCTATGAATCTGTAGCTGTAAGGGTTCTTATGTAGCTTAGGCATCCAGTAAAAAGAGGGAAGGTTACACCAGTCTGGTTTAGGTTCTAAGTTCTCTAGTTTTAAGAAATCTATGTGTTTCCTAATTAACTGTTGGGGTTCTACTGTACATTTAGCATAAGTGGAGGTACTGCCTAGTTCTTCATTAATAATTTGTCTATAGTAGGACTTACATATAAAAATTATATTATTAGAGGCCTTATCGGCAGGGGCTATAACATACTTATCATGTAGGTCTGCTAAGAATTTCTTAATTTTAGGGCAAGTAAGGGTCTTCTTGGCTACTGAGGATTTGGTATACGATTTAGACAGCTTAGAGATCCTATCATTAATTTTCTTAAGTACAGCATTTTCCCACTCACTAAATACAGAAGTAGATACATTTTCTCTACGGGCCCAGGTAATCTTATATTTTCTAAGACCTTCCTTACACATTTTTAAAGCAGTTACCCAATTAAAGTTATTAGGTTCTCTAAATTTTGGTCCTTTCTTAAGAAGTTTTCTAAGTTTTGGGTTACTAACAATACGTAGATCACCTGTTAAAACATGGCCTAGGGGCTTGTAAATGAAGGGGGACTTGTGACACTCACATGGTTCTGGTTTTCTAAAGACATCTGACTTAGAGGCTTGTGAAAAGTTAAAGATTTGAGGTCCTATTGGTTGGGTATACTTATATACTACACATGGGGGCTCTTTGTTTTGTATAAAGGGTGGGACAGTTTCTAACACTAACTTTTGGTTTAAGATACCTGAGAGGCCTATTTTTTCTACACCTTTATTATGAAACACGATTTTAAGAAACCCTTCTGGACTTGTCGTTTTCGTTGGGCGTTTGGGAAGGCTGGCTGAAGCGCGTGCTTTAATAACGTCTTTAATCATTAGCATAAGTCTAAGCGGAAAAAGTGTTTCTGGGGTATCGATGAGACATTGTACCGAGTTTAACAAACGATGAAGGTGTCGAGCTTGTAATGCAAAAGTATCGCGTTTAAGTTTGGCTAGAAAGCCCACGTTCTTGTAAAGTGGTAGTCGTTCTTTGAGCCATTCAGGGTCGTAGGCAGCGTTATTACTACTGCCTGTCGATTTTAGATTGGAGCGCCGATGCCGTCTTTTATGAGATAAGCGATTAAAAAGGTTCCATATGGGTAAATAGAGCAGAGTTCCTTGTACCAGAACGCCTCTCTCAGTAGTCTGAGGCTAGTAGAATTAGGTGTCTCAGGTATCTGTTCTATGGGCATAAGAAGGGACCAAGTCATTGTGCGTGGTCTGGAGAAGTCAACTGTAGTCTCAATTCTCTGCCTACTCGCTGAATTACTGCCCTCAAAGTGCTGTAAGGCAGTACCTTACAGCAACGCATACATTGAATCGTATCGCTATAGCTGTAACTTTCTTGGCTTGGCAGTAGGTGTTCAACTACCAGATTCCTTAGTATCCTCAAGTGACTACGTCATTCTGGATGTTCTTCCACCACTGGAGGACAGCTTAAGTCCTCCAGTATCAACTGCAACCACACCCATTTCCTGCCTCAGTGGTGATAGTACCAGGAATGACCAGCTACTAATGTATAAATATATTGTAAACAGGACAAAGTCTGCAGACTCTTTGGATGGTAGCAGTACTGCGCAGCCAGCCCTTCTCCAAAAATACACCTCTGCCCTGGCCACGCAGACCTTTTCTGATGCCCTGGTGGACCAGTTTGTGAGTGTGACCAAACAGGAGTGGTTGGACAAGGCAAAGGTTCTCTATCAAGTGTCCAAGTCAGGCAAGCTGGACGGATCCAGTAATAAGAGTGAGAAGCTCTGTCAGCTCCTAGGTGTCATCAAGGCTGGACAGCAAGATTTACAAGTTCTCCGCTTTTGGTTTTCTGGTATTACTGATGAAGATAGGCAACAGATTTACTTATCACTTTCCTAATTTTAACTCAGCAGCTATTTTGTAGTGTATGTCATACTGTCAGGTTTCTATATTTTTAATGTGTACATTTTTGCAGTCAATTTTGATAATTAAAAACTGTCAACAGTGTACATGTATATATACCCAACACCAAACATGCACTTGCACCTACCTACACCTCCCTTTCTATCTGCTCTCAAGTGCATGACTTTGCAGATCAGTAATTCCTTTGCCAGCTCTTATTGAGTCATCATTCGATGGAGCTACTGAAGAGGCTTTTGATAGAAGCGCTTCTCACCAACTAGAATTATGGAACACCTAGCTAATGGATGTATGTACAAGGTAAGATATATAGATAAGATGTGTACAAAGATTCATTCATGCATTAAAGCTTAGTTCCATATACTCATTCAGTATATGTATGTCAGGTCTTCACATTCAAAACACTTACTGTTGCACAACTATGATGCAAATATAACCTAAGCTAAAGTATTATGATACAGAAGATCTACAAGTCTTCTAACTCCCATAACTCCTTTTTAAGCATGCATATACGTAAATCAATCTTTTCCGACTTTCAGAGTATACTTAAACTTCCTATGTTATTATTATGTGCGCATGTGCTAATCCTAGCCGGCTGTGGTCAATATCCACCAGCATGTCGCCCCTCATGCAATCGAACCAGAAGAATGCAATTATACACATGCACATCCATGCAATGTCTGTACATAAAATAAATGCAGTATTGACTGTTAGAAGACTCTGTGTTGTAAAACTGTTGCCAAACTGACTTGGTTCCCCACAATCACGTCCAGAGTATCAAAATTGGCAGATCCATTCTTTAAGCCTTTCACAAAGGTGTCACATGCAGCCTACTTCTAGTATATCCATGATGCACCCATGATAAGGCTAACATTGCAGAAGTGGCATACTGAAACTTAACTATACACATCACTTCTATGCATGTTAGTTACGTTACTTTTTCTAGATGTGCCAATCACTGTTATAGTGCCATCCCTACTTTTAACTTATTTTTGAATGTTTTTATTTAACTTGTATAAAAAGCATTCACACAATACGTACATTGAACACTAATCAATCACTACAATTATTATTTTCAAATGTTAAAATTTCCTCTTCAGTAATATCCAGCTGGTTTGTGGTGGTAAGTAATGACGGTCTGTGTGATGCCCTTAGTCCCTGCTCCACGTCATCTGCTTCTATTGGGAATGTGGGGTTTGCATCCAAATGGTCATTTGATATGCTTTCTAGCGCTTCCCTAAGACTAGCCGGCAAATGATCTGTAAGAGGGGATCCTTCAAGCTGGATGTAGGAATACTCTTCATTAGCTTTCCAGTACATGGTATATTGAGGCCTTGTATGACAACAGGACGACCTACGTATATATGCAGAGACAGACACAAACTGAAACATATTTTAGAATAAAATTATAGATTTATACCAGTACATTAGGTTAAATATACATTAGATGAAATGTCTATAGCACGTATGTACATATTATGGCTAGCCGACCTGCTAATTGTGTCTGTCTGATCAATCTGAAGTACTTTTCCGGGAACAAATGCAGGAACACAGACCACTGGTTTAGCTTGTCTCTCAATGCTGCTGAAAGTCAGGCTACCTTGTGCTAATGTCTTTTTAAGTCTCATTCTTTGTGCTGATTTAGCTGCAGTAACAGCTATTGCTAAACAAGACAATTGATCTGAAGCCTTTTCATCTTCTGGAGCAAAATCCCCCAATTCTTCCCATTGAGGATTCTCATAGACAGTCTTTATTACATCATCATTGCTTTCTTCATCATCTGTCATGTTTGAAAAGGATTGCTTCTTTTGATGGCACAAGAAGCAGGAGTCCCGGAAAAGTATTTCAAGCTATAGGAAGGAATAAATAAGTTTTATGCACACTGATAATCTAAAACAACAGACATAGTTGACATAAATTCAGAAAAAGTATTTAGAATTTTACTATTTCCTAGACTTAGGGAAAACAGCTTTGAATAATAATGAGGATACAGTTTCTATTTTCTTCCTATATCAGCTTTTATCCTTTGTGCCATTTAGCATTATTGCACTGTTCATTCAGTAGTTACGTACCTTTGATTTCTGACAATGATTCAACTGTTTCACTAGAGACTTCTTGAGAAAGAGTAATGACCTCCAATTTAACCTAAGTATGGTGATTATATGATAACTACCTACGTAAATTAAGGACGGTTACTATATAGACCTACCTCGGAAAAATATCATTCTTTAAGACAATAGTAGTAATGAATCGCTTTGTATAGGTTGCCAAAGAGTAACTAAACATTAAGAACAGAATTAATGCATAATACATATGAATAATTCAAGTGATAATCAAACCACAAGTAATCATTCTCAAATACATAAAGAGGGAAAAACATAAGAAGCCATTCTTTCATACTAACAGAAACATAGGTACAGTAATTAGTTGCCACTCACACTGATAATAGTAGGAGTTTCATTTATGCAGAACAAGCTGATAATTAGAGATACACAATAGCATCATTTTACCTGAAGACACAGCCCGGAGTAGAGTATCCAAAGCACTTTAGTTTCTTAGCCCATTTCTCTTCGTAAAGATGAATGTAAAGTGACAAGACACTTGCTACAGCTCCTCCTAAAGAATGCCCCACAATAACTAGGCTGTAATCCTACAGATGATGGGGTTTAGTTGCATGGTATATAGAAATAAAAATAAAGGCAAATAGATAACACTTACTGGATTATCACTCAAAGCTTTTTCTAAAATGTTTTCATCTCGCAATTCAAACAAAATGTACCTTGCAGTGTAGTCCCAACCCTAAACAGTAATATGTATATAGATACATGTAAGAGGCAGCTCATGTTTGTAAATGATGTCGCATGCACACCTCTACACTTAGTGTAAACAAGCTTTCTTATATACCTTGTGTATTTGATTATTCAAGTTTTTGAGTTCCGGATGGTCAATCTTCATAGGATGAAGTGAGACTTGCAAGCATGTTACCACATCCTATATAATTGCAAAGCATGTATTAGTCACTTAAACTTCAAGGCATGCTCAGTTTATAGTTCTAACCCTGCTTCTATAGCAATCATTCTTATCTATTGCAAAGTAATTACTTACTTTCATAGATAAAGTTCCTCTTATAGTAATGATTACTGCCTTTTGATGATGATCCAGTACAACATAATATGGAGTCTCGTAGAACTATATACGTATACATATACACATCAGAATATTGGATATGAAGTTAAGATATTCAATCACTACCTTCCACAAATTAACACATATAGAATAAAATGAAGCATATTAATAACTTGTTTGTAAGTTCACCTCGTTCTGTTTGGAGCAGTGAATAACATCTTTAGTGCCACAGTTGGGCACTTGAATGTGAAAGGCAGCTCTACTGCAGTTACAACAGAGCTTGCGACCCTCAGTGCAACAGAGGAGACTATAGCATGCAGGATTTGGAAAAGAAGCAAGATTTCATGTTCATGGAAGTGCTAATAAGGCTTGCACACACACGCACGTGCACGCGCACGCACACGCACGCACGCACGCACGCACGCACGCACGCACGCACACACACACACACACACACACACACACACACACACTCATTCATGCACTCACACTCACACATACATTCACACACATGCACACAAACCACTCTTAACTTTGCTTGGGAATTGAGGAGTGGTACAGGCCAAACACACATACATACCTTGCTTTGCAGGCTAGTTTGCATAATCCTTTACATGGTGAGTCAAAAACATAGAGAGGCCAGCCATAGATGCCCATTGCGTAATTGTAGTAGTAGATTGCCTCACTCAGCTCACGGAGATCATTCTATAATTAACCATTGATATTATGTATTATTTACTGTATAAAAATAGAGGACTTACAGTATCAGAACTGCTCCACAATGTTGGTGGTCGGTATTCATAGCTTCCTTTCAAAAACTGATCTTGGGTTAATAGGCCGGTTACTCTCTATAGATAAGAAGTAATTCTATACATATACAACACACATGTACACCTACGTATGAAGTAAAGCTACAGTCATGCAATTCATACTCTTAGGCACTCCCTCTGCTGGTATTTGCCATTCAGCTTTTGATGACGACTGGTTAGCAAAACTGCTACAAGCAAATCACTAAGCACATAATCTGTGTCCTTGAAGAGTGTTCCAAAGAGTTTGGCTGCCTCTGTGATTGGATTACCAACTGAAGATGTGTGAGAATGGGTCAGTGTACTCAGCCTATAATACCAAAGCTGAACGGCTTCACTTTGAAACAATCTATAGTCATTAGTAGCAGTTCTCTTCAGACTACTGCATGTCTTGGAATGCTGTGGGGTAACCGAAGAATTATAATGACCTTCCAGCAATTGCAAATTGGGCTCTGGATCAAGATGATAAATGTTTTTCATTTCATTTGATCTGTTACAGATTGACAGTCCTCCTCCTCCAAAGGTACAACAGCCACAAGGGTCAAGAAATATTACAGAGAATATGATATCCAAAATAAGCGTGATTATAACCACACTATTATATGCTAACAGATATCTATAGATTGATGGATTACATAAGCTTTCCCTATATTCCAGACTATTAATTCTCCCTGCCAAAATGTATCCAAGAATGATAAAGAGCAGCTCTGGTAAAAAAGCCATAACCCTGATTGATATCAGAACATTTATTTTCAAAGTTCTTGATCTTGAATACTGAAGTTTGCCAGATCCACTAATGTAAACTAGAAGCATGTTAATTAATACCAGTACTAGATGTAATGCTGTTGATCCAATCACAAAAGCCATGAGGAGATGATGTATAAGTAAACTGTCTATTTTAGTTCCACTGCTCTGTGTTTGATAGTTAGTGCAGTTTAGCAAATCTAAAACTTTTTTGTCTGAATCAGTGGCATTGTTCAGTGTTTGATAGTTGGTGCAGTTTAATGATTCAGAATCTGAAATGTTTTTGTCTGACTTAGTTCCACTGCTCTGTGTATATTTAGTGCAGTTTGATAGGCTATAGCCAATCAAGAAAGCACCCAAAGTGAACCTGCAGATATTGACATATATAATATAGTACATATATGTGCCTAACTATTATAAATATTTCACATACTTTATATTTTCAATTTTCAAATGTTTTTTTTAAATAAACATGCAGGTATACCCTAGTGACTATATCACATATGGAAAAAAATAATGATGGTATGTATGACATTTAAATGACACATGCACACTTCTGTGTTTGGCCGCATCAAGATAGCTCGGATCATGAAGTAGGGATGATGCGCCCAAAAATATAGGAATAATGTGTATGATTAAGTCATATATATTATTATTTATTGATTTAAGTGCACCGTGTGACATGCACACTAGGGCTACTTGGCCCCATGTAGCACTATACAATATAATACATCATAAGGAGTTATGTATATACACTCCCTTGCATGCCCCTTCAATGTAGTAAAGACCCTCATAGATACATATACGTAGTCTCATTCATGCTTGTTTGTTTCCTCTAACTGCGCAGGGTCTCAATCTAGGCTGACTGTACACCCTCTCAATTTCCCAAAAATCATGTTTCCACATAGTTTCTAGTTCCACCAAAATCTTTTCCTCACCAGACACTTCCACCCACCAGATATCTTTTCCTTCTCTTCTTTTAAAGTTTCTTACAATTGAAAGTTTAACTTTTCAGCATTAGCACACCAAGCAATAACATGTTTCTCAATTTGCCTAACATGCAGCGACTTCCTCAAGCCCCAAATTTTCCTTAAATACTTCCTTGTATTTTGCCGGTCTTCCACTTTGCAGGTATCATACGAATTTACCTCACCGTTAGCAGCCTTTGATTGTGAATTTCCACTCTTATTCTTATATATATAGAGGCGAGAATTAGCGTATAAACCGTACATACTCTCTCTGATATAATCGTCAACAGTTTTTATTATTTGTTAGTTATTAACTGTGTGACACAAGTGCAATAACTCTCTCAATATACACTTACAACAGTACTCTCCAAATAGCTGATATCAGAGACGAAATCACAAAGTCATCATCAGCAACGTTACATTTCAATCGACTACTGTTACAGCATCGAAAGGCAGGCATTATCCACTTCCACAAGACTGACAGTGCAGTATGGAGAATTATTTAATAGACTCTACCAAAAATTCCTATGAACTCCACTATCAGAGAGTACGGTAGTACTCTCTAAGTAGGAATGTCAGAGAGTACGGTAATACTCTCTAAGTAGGAAAATGTCTCTAAGTAGGAATGGCCGGAAAAAAAATGGCCGCCCTATCCAATGTATTAGCAATCAACACCTAATAAATCGCCAACGAAGCGATTTTCGGTTATATTCGGTTATTTGCAGCGATTAATGCACGCCTAAATGCCAAAACATGTTTCGACGCTCTACACGCTCTATAGCGTTCAAAAAGCGGCTAACTAGGAATAGACCCACTTCCAAAATTCATTTCTTCTTTTCTTCTTCTTCTTTTATTGAATAGACTAGCGCTAATATGCGAACTTATGCGGGCACGTACTAGTTATAAATCGTCATAAATATTTCGGAGCTAGGGAATAGACAGCCCTAAATCTGAATGCGCTCTACAATAAGCATGTTAATTGTGAAGAGCGAAAATTTGTGGTCTTCTCGGACGCCATTTTTTAATTAAGAGATCATGGTTTTCGGCATATTTCTCTTGTCTAAGACGTTATTTTGAGATCTTCGCCAAGAAAACTTTCAAATCAATTTAAAACTAGTAATATTAAGAGGAAAAAAGGGGGAATACAAGTAAATAAAAAACATTTACAAAAATGATGTTAGAAGTAGGAATGGTAGTGTTCACTAATACATCTGCAAAAAGTATCGAAACTGTGTTTGGGCGCACCATTCCTACTTAAGGTTAGTGCGCCCAAACACAGAAGTGTATGGTTAATTTACTTAAATTTTAGTATATATGCAACTTCTGTATGATTAGCCTTATCATATAATCAGTGTCTTGTTTCGATACTTTTTGCAGATATATTAGTGAACACTACCATTCCTACTTCTAACATCATTTTTGTAAATATTTTTTATTTACTTGTATATATAGGTACCGTAATACACACCCAGCCCACGCCCGAGCGCTTGTAACAGCTAGCCACAGTTGTATAAACTGCAACACCCTCCCCCCACCATAATTATAATGATTGTTATAAGCTTGCTGACAGCTCAGGATGGGGTATATAAAAAACTATATATCCTGGCATACATATATCTATATTCAAAGTCAGAGTGTCTGTAAAATGTAAAGATAACATTGTGACACCTATACAATACATATTCATATCTTTGTACATGAAGAAACCAATATATATATAACTATATAACAGATAACAAATTCAACCACTGAATACATATTATATAAAATCTTTTTTTGAGAAGGGTACAGTCATATTTAGTCTTTGAGCGTCTATAGAAGTTGAGATGGTTCACCTTTAGTCATTGGTTTTGAGTAGTTAAAAGAAGTCCTAATTTATCTAACATAAAAATTATACAAAACATAAAAGCTGTTCAAATTTAAAGAAAAACTTTCAGTTTGAATCTTTACATATTTAAACCACATCTTCAGGTTCATTTCCTAGCTGAAAAGCTAGATTGAAAGGAAGCAGTTCTTCGTCCATTTCATTTGCCAAATGTTCCTTTTTCAATACCATAAAAATGTTCTTCAGTGATCTGGGTAAGTGACTCACAAATGGCTTTCCTCCTTGGAGTTCCATTAGACAGTAATCTTCGTTGGAATGCCATGTCAGTTTGTACCTAGTCTTTCTGAACCATGTACACCAGGATCTGATAAAGAGAAAACGTCTACAGGTCTATACTAATATATACGTATGTACCATCACACTGGTGAGAAACACAATGGCATGCATGCTTACTTGGAACTAGTTTCAGTATCTCTGTCAATTTGCAGTACTCTGCCTGGCACAAAGGCAGGTATCGTAACAACATCTTTGGCTTGTTTTTCAATGGCCTCATAAGTGTGTTTTCTCAATAGAGGCATCCCCAGGGCTCTACTCTTCCACCGAACAGCTGCTGTTGCAACATGCATGACAGTTTTCAGGTCAATATCAAGTGGCTTGGGGGCATAATCTCCCAGCTCATTCCAATCAGGGTGGTCGTACACTTGCTTAAGGAACTGTTCTACACTCATCAGCTCTTCTCCAGTAGAATTTTCTCTTTTTGTTGAAGATTTCCGTTGACAGAGAATTGAATCAGCGTACAAGACTTGGTACTATTTAAAAATGGGAAATTACACTTTTTCAATGTAAATATTCAATTTAAAGTACATAGATACATAACAATAATTGTAGTTAGCTTTTAATATAGCACATATATATGAACATACCCCATGCACAGAGTACGTACGTATATACGTACATATAAACATATTAAGGTTATGTATCATTGTATAGCTGTACGTATGTATATATATACCTTAGGTTTTTGGCATTTTTCCAGTTGTCTTGTCATTGATTTCTTTAGAAACAAAAGTGACCTCCAATTCATCCTGCATAAAAAACAAGTACATCTCTGATAAAGTGTGAAATTTCTTTTGAAGACAAGGCTATCTCTATAGAGTAACAGACTGTTTGTACCTGTTTAATGATAAATCTGGTAGATTAATAGGGACATTTATTAAATCAGTAGTATTATTCTATGTACATATTGGTTACGTACTGTAATTAAAGCTTATAATTGGTTAATGAGGACCTTTGTGTATCTACTGCAAGAAATGTCATTAATTATCACAAATCCATTAAATACATACATATATGTATATCATCGTATATTTTAACAGTGCTTAATAAAACTGCTTCATGTATATACATATGTACAGGTACAAATAGGTTAATATACAAATGCTATATGTACGTATGTACATACCTTGGAAGGATATCATTCTCTGGTACAACTGTTGTGATGAAACTCCTTGTATAAACTGCCAATGGATAACTAATGATACAAAAAAAACAAACAAACACACAATTCACTTGTGATTGCATGTACGTATGCACAAGATATATGTTATGAAACCTCTACAGTGGAACCTAATCCAGTCTCAAGAACACAGTTTATTGCTGTGACCATACATAGATACAGTACATACATCAACCTTGACAAATATTTAGACAATAGGATGACTGTTGTACATACATACGTACACTTTCTACATGCAAATCTGTTTTGAACACTGGAATGATTCAGCATCAGTTTCGGAATAGGTGGGTCTTGGGAATAGAAATCATAAAATATTATGACCTTTTGACAATAAATGAAAACCTTTTTAGTCTCTTGCATTTCTAGGATATCTGATGCAAACATTTCATTCCAATAAGATCAGCCTATTCACCTGAAAGTAGGTAGACTTAAAGCCTTAAGAAGGTAAATTCACTATTAATACAGAATATGTCTTTTCAATAGAATAATCATTGACTAAGGCATTGATGTTTTCTTACATCTTTAGAGTCAAATACAGGCATTTTTCAACAATCATACGTAGCTATGTCAATTGTAAAATGATAGATCTCTAGAATAACTTTCATTCAATACACTATATATACGTACATCAAAAAAACTCAAAGATTTTAAGTACAGTTAGATATTTAGAAAAAAGGATGACCAGTTGAAGACTTAATAGATAATGAAAGAAAAGTGATGGAATAAAAGGTTAAAAGGCAACTGTGTACATGTACCCATCCTGTTAAAGGAACCATTTGAATGGCAACAAGACCACAATTATGTGTCTGATTCCTCCCGTGACAGGCACAGTAATGATGTAAGGACAATCCCAACAACAAGAACTGTCCATATAAGCCTTAAGAACTGTCCATATAAGCCTTAAGAACTGTCCATATAAGCCTTAAGAACTGTCCATATAAGCCTTAAGAACTGTCCATATAAGCCTTAAGAATTGTTCATATAAGCATTAAGAACTGTTCATATAAGCGATAAGAACTGTTCATATAAGCGATAAGAATTGTACATATAAGCGGATCATTTTATTACATCAAACAATACTAAATTAGCATCCAAACTATGTACACATACTAATTAAATAGAAAATACTGTATATATGTACGTATACGTACAGATTATGTTTGCCTACTTCTTACCCAGGAGACAGTTACAGTACGTGAATACTGTCTTAATTATTTCAAGGGTTTAAAGTGTTATGAATGAGGAAATAACACTGCGGGCACAACTATAGAATATTGGATGTATTGATTGCATAAGAACTAATGCATAAACTGTCTACAAGAGACTAGTCAAGCAACACTGGAAAGCTTCTGTAGTGACTGACAGGGAAAGGTGCATTTCATTGGGTTCAGGAGCGTCAGAGGTGACTTAAAGGAGAGATCATCATTATCATTGATAATATAGAGTTGAGATGGCTCATTTCTAGTCTTTTGAGCGTCTAGAGATGCAGTTTGTTCTTCATGAAACAGTTCAACCCTGGGTGTCTTCTTTAGCGACTGACACAGACGAACCATGTTTGGCACAGTTAGAAGAAATCCCTATCACCTAATTACATAGAGTTGATTAAGGTGCTGTGCTGAGGTTATGTTGCTAGCTACCTAGCTAGCTTAGTTTATTCATTTATTTAGTGAAAATAGATACTTAAATTGGTGTGCTGCTCATACATACATTTGTCTCACAATTACATACTTAGCCAAAATAAACATTCCCAAAGTGATTCAATCCATAAAAATCAATCACAAAATTAGTAATATTTTGCATGGGGTCACTAAACAAGGATAATCAGATGATCTGTGTGTATGAAATTGAGCTAGTTAGTGGAATACTACAGACAATACGTCTACAGTGGCCTAACTGCATGTACCTCCTCCGTTGCTAATAACATATAGTCTTTGGTATACGTACATTCTTAATACACATACGTATTATTGCTACTCTACTGTCATATACAGTCAAACCCTGTTAGGTCAGGACCATATAAAAATTTCATCTTAACAGAAAGGAGGGGGTGTGACTGTTGATGTGAATTAACAGAACTAGATAATTTTCCTAGTAAATGATGCTAATTAAAAGACTGTTGAAACAAAAAACTACATATAAAGTGGAGTGGTAGGTGTCTTTTCTTGTAGTTTTTTTTTCTATTTATAGTATTCAGTTAGTTTTCTTTGACTTGAAGACATACAGATCTCTGAAGTTTTAATTACCCTTTCCATTGCATCCAAGTGACTAAAAACTTGTTTCCTTCCTCTTGTCTCCGAAAATTTCATCTTATCCAAACATTCTTATAAAAATATTTCACACTAAGCAAATCGTTAAGCACAGAAGCTATATAGTAAAAATCGGGACTGGAAGGAAATTTCATCTTAACCAAATTTTCAGTTCATCTTAACAGAGGGCTCAACTGTATGTAGCAAAGTATTCCTTCAGTATGCGAAGTATGTATACTATACACAAAATAGTAAACTTCAAATTGACATCAGAAAATAAAGACGCCACTGTGCTACTAATCAATCATACCATAATTTAAAGAATGTAATTAACTGGCTAATTCTGAAAATTACCACCTTGCAATTTATAAAGATCCTCAACTAGCTATCATTTGTAGAATATTACTTGTTTTCTGGGAAGAGAAACCTCAAGAAAACATCAGGCAGTCTACACAAGCAAGCACATGCGACACACACCTTATCACTATAGAGACTATAAGACATGCCAGTTATATGGTACCGCATGACAGAGATAAGGAACATGAGGAAGACAGGCAGTTAAGTACCCTAATAATATTAGGAACTTGACCTTAAAAAATTCATTAGAGGGACACACAATCCTAATATGTAATATTAAATGGTAACTTTAGGCAAAAAGACCTTGTGCATTAAATACAGTAGTCGCATATTCAGCAGAAATGCTCTTAAGGAAAGAGGATATGTACGTACGTACGTACATCAGAGCCTGAGGGACAGACAATGCCAATATGAAGTATGTAATATTAAATGGTAACTTTAGGCAAAAAGACTTTGAAAATAAATACAGTAGTTGCATATTCAGCAGAAATGCTCTTAAGGAAAGAGGATACATATGTAACACATTAAAGGTGACACAACTGTTTGATTGGGAATTTACATACTCTTCTACAGAGAGGAAAATACTAGTTAATAGAATAAGGATTCCTTCTAACTGCGTCGAACTTATCTTTGAGATGGTACATCCTTCGACTTTTTGAGAATTTAAAAACGCAGTTTGGTTTTGCTTTTTGGTCAAATGTTTCGACCCTGGGGATCTTCCCTAGGGATCTTCCCTGGGGATCTTCCCTAGGGATCTTCCCTGAGTCAGTGACTCAAGACCAAGAAGCAAACCAAACTGCATTTCTAAACGCTCAAAAAGTCAAAGGATGTACCATCCCAAAGATAAGTCCAAGTCAGGCAAGCTGGACGGATCCAGTAATAAGAGTGAGAAGCTCTGTCAGCTCCTAGGCGTCATCAAGGCTGGACAGCAAGATTTACAAGTTCTCCGCTTCTGGTTTTCTGGTATTACTGATGAAGATAGGCAACAGATTTACTTATCACTTTCCTAATTTTAACTCAGCAGCTATTTTGTAGTGTATGTCATACTGTCAGGTTTCTATATTTTTAATGTGTACATTTTTGCAGTCAATTTTGATAATTAAAAACTGTCAACAGTGTACATGTATATATACCTAACACCAAACATGCACTTGCACCTACCTACACCTCCCTTTCTATCTGCTCTCAAGTGCATGACTTTGCAGATCAGTAATTCCTTTGCCAGCTCTTATTGAGTCATCATTCGATGGAGCTACTGAAGAGGCTTTTGATAGAAGCGCTTCTCACCAACTAGAATTATGAAACACCTAGCTAATGGATGTATGTACATGGTAAGATATATAGATAAGATGTGTACAAAGATTCATTCATGCATTAAAGCTTAGTTCCATATACTCATTCAGTATATGTATGTCAGGTCTTTACATTCAAAACACTTACTGTTGCACAACTATGATGCAAATATAACCTAAGCTAAAGTATTATGATACAGAAGATCTACAAGTCTTCTAACTCCCATAACTCCTTTTTAAGCATGCATATACGTAAATCAATCTTTTCCGACTTTCAGAGTATACTTAAACTTCCTATGTTATTATTATGTGCGCATGTGCTAATCCTAGCCGGCTGTGGTCAATATCCACCAGCATGTCGCCCCTCATGCAATCGAACCAGAAGAATGCAATTATACACATGCACATCCATGCAATGTCTGTACATAAAATAAATGCAGTATTGACTGTTAGAAGACTCTGTGTTGTAAAACTGTTGCCAAACTGACTTGGTTCCCCACAATCACGTCCAGAGTATCAAAATTGGCAGATCCATTCTTTAAGCCTTTCACAAAGGTGTCACATGCAGCCTACTTCTAGTATATATATCCATGATGCACCCAAAACAGTGATCATAATATGATAAGGCTAACATTGCAGAAGTGGCATACTGAAACTTAACTATACACATCACTTCTATGCATGTTAGTTACGTTACTTTTTCTAGATGTGCCAATCACTGTTATAGTGCCATCCTTACTTTTAACTTCATTTTTGAATGTTTTTATTAAACTTGTATAAAAAGCATTCACATAATACGTACATTGAACACTAATCAATCACTACAATTATTATTTTCAAATGTTAAAATTTCCTCTTCAGTAATATCCAGCTGGTTTGTGGTGGTAAGTAATGACGGTCTGTGTGATGCCCTTAGTCCCTGCTCCACGTCATCTGCTTCTATTGGGAATGTGGGGTTTGCATCCAAATGGTCATTTGATATGCTTTCTAGCGCTTCCCTAAGACTAGCCGGCAAATGATCTGTAAGAGGGGATCCTTCAAGCTGGATGTAGGAATACTCTTCATTAGCTTTCCAGTGCATGGTATATTGAGGCCTTGTATGACAACAGGACGACCTACGTATATATATGCAGAGACAGACACAAACTGAAACATATTTTAGAATAAAATTATAGATTTATACCAGTACATTAGGTTAAATATACATTAGATGAAATGTCTATAGCACGTATGTACATATTATGGCTAGCCGACCTGCTAATTGTGTCTGTCTGATCAATCTGAAGCACTTTTCCGGGAACAAATGCAGGAACACAGACCACTGGTTTAGCTTGTCTCTCAATGCTGCTGAAAGTCAGGCTACCTTGTGCTAATGTCTTTTTAAGTCTCATTCTTTGTGCTGATTTAGCTGCAGTAACAGCTATTGCTAAACAAGACAATTGATCTGAAGCCTTTTCATCTTCTGGAGCAAAATCCCCCAATTCTTCCCATTGAGGATTCTCATAGACAGTCTTTATTACATCATCATTGCTTTCTTCATCATCTGTCATGTTTGAAAAGGATTGCTTCTTTTGATGGCACAAGAAGCAGGAGTCCCGGAAAAGTATTTCAAGCTATAGGAAGGAATAAATAAGTTTTATGCACACTGATAATCTAAAACAACAGACATGGTTGACATAAATTCAGAAAAAGTATTTAGAATTTTACTATTTCCTAGACTTAGGGAAAACAGCTTTGAATAATAATGAGGATACAGTTTCTATTTTCTTCCTATATCAGCTTTTATCCTTTGTGCCATTTAGCATTATTGCACTGTTCATTCAGTAGTTACGTACCTTTGATTTCTGACAATGATTCAACTGTTTCACTAGAGACTTCTTGAGAAAGAGTAATGACCTCCAATTTAACCTAAGTATGGTGATTATATGATAACTACCTACGTAAATTAAGGACGGTTACTATATAGACCTACCTCGGAAAAATATCATTCTTTAAGACAATAGTAGTAATGAATCGCTTTGTATAGGTTGCCAAAGAGTAACTAAACATTAAGAACAGAATTAATGCATAATACATATGAATAATTCAAGTGATAATCAAACCACAAGTAATCATTCTCAAATACATAAAGAGGGAAAAACATAAGAAGCCATTCTTTCATACTAACAGAAACATAGGTACAGTAATTAGTTGCCACTCACACTGATAATAGTAGGAGTTTCATTTATGCAGAACAAGCTGATAATTAGAGATACACAATAGCATCATTTTACCTGAAGACACAGCCCGGAGTAGAGTATCCAAAGCACTTTAGTTTCTTAGCCCATTTCTCTTCGTAAAGATGAATGTAAAGTGACAAGACACTTGCTACAGCTCCTCCTAAAGAATGTCCCACGATAACTAGGCTGTAATCCTACAGATGATGGGGTTTAGTTGCATGGTATATAGAAATAAAAATAAAGGCAAATAGATAACACTTACTGGATTATCACTCAAAGCTTTTTCTAAAATGTTTTCATCTCGCAATTCAAACAAAATGTACCTTGCAGTGTAGTCCCAACCCTAAACAGTAATATGTATATAGATACATGTAAGAGGCAGCTCATGTTTGTAAATGATGTCGCATGCACACCTCTACACTTAGTGTAAACAAGCTTTCTTATATACCTTGTGTATTTGATTATTCAAGTTTTTGAGTTCCGGATGGTCAATCTTCATAGGATGAAGTGAGACTTGCAAGCATGTTACCACATCCTATATAATTGCAAAGCATGTATTAGTCACTTAAACTTCAAGGCATGCTCAGTTTATAGTTCTAACCCTGCTTCTATAGCAATCATTCTTATCTATTGCAAAGTAATTACTTACTTTCATAGATAAAGTTCCTCTTATAGTAATGATTACTGCCTTTTGATGATGATCCAGTACAACATAATATGGAGTCTCGTAGAACTATATACGTATACATATACACATCAGAATATTGGATATGAAGTTAAGATATTCAATCACTACCTTCCACAAATTAACACATATAGAATAAAATGAAGCATATTAATAACTTGTTTGTAAGTTCACCTCGTTCTGTTTGGAGCAGTGAATAACATCTTTAGTGCCACAGTTGGGCACTTGAATGTGAAAGGCAGCTCTACTGCAGTTACAACAGAGCTTGCGACCCTCAGTGCAACAGAGGAGACTATAGCATGCAGGATTTGGAAAAGAAGCAAGATTTCATGTTCATGGGAGTGCTAATAAGGCTTGCACACACACGCACGTGCACGCGCACGCACACGCACGCACGCACGCACGCACGCACACACGCACGCACGCACACACACACACACACACACACACACACACACACTCATTCATGCACTCACACTCACACATACATTCACACACATGCACACAAACCACTCTTAACTTTGCTTGGGAATTGAGGAGTGGTACAGGCCAAACACACATACATACCTTGCTTTGCAGGCTAGTTTGCATAATCCTTTACATGGTGAGTCAAAAACATAGAGAGGCCAGCCATAGATGCCCATTGCGTAATTGTAGTAGTAGATTGCCTCACTCAGCTCACGGAGATCATTCTATAATTAACCATTGATATTATGTATTATTTACTGTATAAAAATAGAGGACTTACAGTATCAGAACTGCTCCACAATGTTGGTGGTCGGTATTCATAGCTTCCTTTCAAAAACTGATCTTGGGTTAATAGGCCGGTTACTCTCTATAGATAAGAAGTAATTCTATACATATACAACACACATGTACACCTACGTATGAAGTAAAGCTACAGTCATGCAATTCATACTCTTAGGCACTCCCTCTGCTGGTATTTGCCATTCAGCTTTTGATGGCGACTGGTTAGCAAAACTGCTACAAGCAAATCACTAAGCACATAATCTGTGTCCTTGAAGAGTGTTCCAAAGAGTTTGGCTGCCTCTGTGATTGGATTACCAACTGAAGATGTGTGAGAATGGGTCAGTGTACTCAGCCTATAATACCAAAGCTGAACGGCTTCACTTTGAAACAATCTATAGTCATTAGTAGCAGTTCTCTTCAGACTACTGCATGTCTTGGAATGCTGTGGGGTAACCGAAGAATTATAATGACCTTCCAGCAATTGCAAATTGGGCTCTGGATCAAGATGATAAATGTTTTTCATTTCATTTGATCTGTTACAGATTGACAGTCCTCCTCCTCCAAAGGTACAACAGCCACAAGGGTCAAGAAATATTACAGAGAATATGATATGCAAAATAAGCGTGATTATAATCACACTATTATATGCTAACAGATATCTATAGATTGATGGATTACATAAGCTTTCCCTATATTCCAGACTATTAATTCTCCCTGCCAAAATGTATCCAAGAATGATAAAGAGCAGCTCTGGTAAAAAAACCATAACCCTGATTGATATCAGAACATTTATTTTCAAAGTTCTTGATCTTGAATACTGAAGTTTGCCAGATCCACTAATGTAAACTAGAAGCATGTTAATTAATACCAGTATTAGATGTAATGCTGTTGATCCAATCACAAAAGCCATGAGGAGATGATGTATAAGTAAACTGTCTCTTTTAGTTCCACTGCTCTGTGTATAGTTAGTGCAGTTTAATGATTCAGAATCTGAAATGTTTTTGTCTGACCTAGTTCCACTGCTCTGTGTATAGTTAGTGCAGTTTAATGATTCAGAATCTGAAATGTTTTTGTCTGACCTAGTTCCACTGCTCTGTGTATAGTTAGTGCAGTTTGATAGGCTATAGCCAATCAAGAAAGCACCCAAAGTGAACCTGCAGATATTGACAAATATAGTACATATATGTGCCTAACTATTATAAATATTTCACATACTTTATATTTTCAATTTTCAAATGTTTTTTTTTAAATAAACATGCAGGTATACCCTAGTGGACTATATCACATATGGAAAAAATAATGATAGTATGTATGACATTTAAATGACACATGCACACTTCTGTGTTTGGCCGCATCAAGACAGCTCGGATCATGAAGTAGGGATGATGCGCCCAAAAATATAGGAATAATGTGTATGATTAAGTCATATATATACAAGTAAATAAAAACATTTAAAAAATGAAATGAGAAGTAGGGATGGCAGTCCCTGCAACAGTACCTATCACAACTAGAAAAAGTAATGAAACAAGAAAGTGATCATATGGTAAGGCTAACATTGCAGAAGTGGCATACTGAAACTTAACTATACACATCACTTCTATGTTTGGGCGCATCATGGATATACTAGAAGTAGGGATCGATGCGCCCAAACATAGAAGTGATGTGTATAGTTAAGTTTCAGTATGCCACTTCTGCAATGTGTGCAACTTCTGCGGCGAGAATTAAATGGGGTCTGGGTACGTTAGCGTATAAACCGTATATACTCTCTCTGATATAATCGTCAACAGTTTTTATTATTTGTTAGTTATTAACTGTGTGACACAAGTGTAATAACTCTCTCAATAAACACTTACAATAGTACTCTCCAAATAGCTGATATCAGAGACGAAATCGCAAAGTCATCATCAGCAACGTTACATTTCAATCGACTACTGTTACAGCATCGAAAGGCAGGCATTATCCACTTCTACAAGACTGACAGTGCTAGTCTGATGAAATCAGACCCAAAACTTACGCAATACTTGCTCCAGTAAGGGTCTGACAACTTACGGCCGGTTTGCTGTTGCACGGTCGCAATTAACACCGACCATTCTGTGGTCAAACACCTTCCATATTTGGTAATTGGAATGTAAACATTGCCGTCCTTATTAATAATTAACAAATGTGTAAAGTACAAGACTAAATGGCAGTCCACTCAAGTTATATATAGAAGAAATCCACGCAGCAAAATCCTTTCTGTTGTTGTTCTTAAAAGTTGGCTGGGGCTTCAATGGATGGTTTGTCCTTCCACTATCACTGAAGAGATCTGCTTGACTTAGCAGCTGTGAAGCTTTTCGAATGTCTGGAGACAAGTCAGGCAACTTGTGTGTTCCAGGGCTATAGTGGTCATCAAAACTGCTGCAAATCAACTTGAGAATATCCAGAATACGCCCAGTCCGCAAGATGGTGTTTTCTGTCAAGTTTGAACCAGCCTCTGATAGGTATTTCTTCAAATCTCTGTATATTAACTTAAGTCGATTTGCAGCAGTTTTGATGACCACTATAGCCCTGGAACACACAAGTTGCCTGACTTGTCTCCAGACATTCGAAAAGCTTCACAGCTGCTAAGTCAAGCAGATCTCTTCAGTGATAGTGGAAGGACAAACCATCCATTGACACAGAAAACCGTCTTTGCACAAATCGTTTGAAGACAGAAAGGTGCCTATTCCCTAGTTGCTAAAACTTTTAGACGATATGCCCCTAAGATGTATTAATCTACAAGCGCGTTTATGCACTAGCGTGAAATAAAAGGAAGAAGAATAAGAAGAAAATGAGGAAAACCGGAAGTAGGTCTGAAACCGTTTAACAAACTTGGAGCCTTTATGCGCTCTTGAAAACAGCTTCCCTCAATTGAAATCGTACAAAAAAGACACATTATGAGTTTAAAAGAGGTAAAAACGCATTCGCTGCCTACTTATAAGGTGTTAACCCGTAATACATTGAATATGGCATCCTTTTTTTTTCGGGCCATCCCTACTTAGAGAGTACTATCGTACTCTCTGATAGCGGCGAGAATTAAATGAGGTCTGGGTGCGTTAGCGTATAAACCGTATATACTCTCTCTGATATAATCGTCAACAGTTTTTATTATTTGTTAGTTATTAACTGTGTGACACAAGTGTAATAACTCTCTCAATAAACACTTACAATAGTACTCTCCAAATAGCTGATATCAGAGACGAAATCGCAAAGTCATCATCAGCAACGTTACATTTCAATCGACTACTGTTACAGCATCGAAAGGCAGGCATTATCCACTTCCACAAGACTGACAGTGCTAGTCTGATGAAATCAGACCCAAAACTTAATTGTGTTAATTGCGACCGTGCAACAGCAAACCGGCCGTAAGTTGTCAGACCCTTACTGGAGCAAGTATTGCGTAAGTTTTGGGTCTGATTTCATCAGACTAGACAGTGCAGTATGGAGAATTATTTAATAGACTCTACCAAAAATTCCTATGAACTCCACTATATATATAGGTACCGTAATACACACCCAGCCCACGCCCGAGCGCTTGTAACATGTACAGCTAGCCACAGTTGTATAAACTGCAACACCCTCCCCCCCCCCCCCCCCCACCATAATTAGAATGATTGTTATAAGCTTGCTGACAGCCCAGGATGGGGTATATAAAAAACTATATATCCTGGCATACATATATCTATATTCAAAGTCAGCCTGTCTGTAAAATGTAAAGATAACATTGTGACACCTATACAATACATATTCATATCATTGTGCATGAAGAAACCAAGATATATAGAACTACATAACAGATAACAAGTTCAACCACTAAATACATATTATATATATAAAACCTTTTTTTGAGAAGGGTACCAGTCATATTTAGTCTTTGAGTGTCTATAGAAGTTGAGATGGGTCACCTTTAGTCATTGGTTTTGAGTAGTTAAAAGAAGTCCTAATTTAAAAATTATACAAAACATAAAAGCTGTTCAAATTTAAAGAAAAACTTTCAGTTTGAATCTCTACATATTTAAACCACATCTTCAGGTTCATTTCCTAGCTGAAAAGCTAGATTGAAAGGAAGCAGTTCTTCGTCCATATTATTTGCCAAATGTTCCTTTTTCAATACCATAAAAATGTTCTTCAGTGATCTGGGTAAGTGGCTCACAAATGGCTTTCCTCCTTGGAGTTCCATTAGACAGTAATCTTCGTTGGAATGCCATGTCAGTTTGTACCTAGTCTTTCTGAACCATGTACACCAGGATCTGATAAAGAGAAAAAGTCTACAGGTCTATACTAATATATACGTACGTACCATCACACTGGTGAGAAACACAATGGCATGCATGCTTACTTGGAACTAGTTTCAGTATCTCTGTCAATTTGCAGTACTCTGCCTGGCACAAAGGCAGGTATCGTAACAACATCTTTGGCTTGTTTTTCAATGGCCTCATAAGTGTGTTTTCTCAATAGAGGCATCCCCAGAGCTTTACTCTTCCACCGAACAGCTGCTGTTGCAACATGCATGACAGTTTTCAGATCAATATCAAGTGGCTTGGGAGCATAATCTCCCAGCTCATTCCAATCAGGGTGGTCGTACACTTGCTTAAGGAACTGTTCTACACTCATCAGCTCTGGCTCTTCTCCAGCAGAACTCTCTCTTTTTGTTGAAGATTTCCGTTGACAGAGAATTGAATCAGCGTACAAGACTTGGTACTATTTAAAAATGGGAAATTACGGGAGAATACACTTTTTCAATGCAAAATATTCTAAAGAACAATTTAAAGTACATAGATACATAACAATAATTATAGTTAGCTTTTGATATAGCACATATATAGGAACATACCCCATGCACAGAGTACGTATATACGTACATATAAACATATTAAGGTTATGTATCATTGTATAGCTGTATGTATGTATATATATATATATATATATACCTTAGGTTTTTGGCATTTTTCCAGTTGTCTTGTCATTGATTTCTTCAGAAACAAAAGTGACCTCCAATTCATCCTGCATAAAAAACAAGTACATCTCTGATAAAGTGTGAAATTTCTTTTGAAGACAAGGCTATCTCTATAGAGTAACAGACTGTTTGTACCTGTTTAATGATAAATCTGGTAGATTAATAGGGACATTTATTAAATCAGTAGTATTATTCTATGTACATATTGGTTACGTACTGTAATTAAAGCTTATAATTGGTTAATGAGGACCTTTGTGTATCTACTGCAAGAAATTATCATTAATTATCACAATTATCACAAATCCATTAAATACATACATATATGTATATCATCGTATATTTTAACAGTGCTTAATAAAACTGCTTCATGTATATACATATGTACAGGTACAAATAGGTTAATATACAAATGCTATATGTACGTATGTACATACCTTGGAAGGATATCATTCTCTGGTACAACTGTTGTGATGAAACTCCTTGTATAAACTGCCAATGGATAACTAATGATACAAAAAAAAACAAACACACAATTCACTTGTGATTGCATGTACGTATGCACAAGATATATGTTATGAAACCTCTACAGTGGAACCTAATCCAGTCTCAAGAACACAGTTTATTGCTGTGACCATACATAGATACAGTACATACATCAACCTTGACAAATATTTAGACAATAGGATGACTGTTGTACATACATACGTACACTTTCTACATGCAAATCTGTTTTGAACACTGGAATGATTCAGCATCAGTTTCGGAATAGGTGGGTCTTGGGAATAGAAATCATAAAATATTATGACCTTTTGACAATAAATGAAAACCTTTTTAGTCTCTTGCATTTCTAGGATATCTGATGCAAACATTTCATTCCAATAAGATCAGCCTATTCACCTGAAAGTAGGTAGACTTAAAGCCTTAAGAAGGTAAATTCACTATTAATACAGAATATGTCTTTTCAATAGAATAATCATTGACTAAGGCATTGATGTTTTCTTACATCTTTAGAGTCAAATACAGGCATTTTTCAACAATCATACGTAGCTATGTCAATTGTAAAATGATAGATCTCTAGAATAACTTTCATTCAATACACTATATATACGTACATCAAAAAAACTCAAAGATTTTAAGTACAGTTAGATATTTAGAAAAAAGGATGACCAGTTGAAGACTTAATAGATAATGAAAGAAAAGTGATGGAATAAAAGGTTAAAAGGCAACTGTGTACATGTACCCATCCTGTTAAAGGAACCATTTGAATGGCAACAAGACCACAATTATGTGTCTGATTCCTCCCGTGACAGGCACAGTAATGATGTAAGGACAATCCCAACAACAAGAACTGTCCATATAAGCCTTAAGAACTGTCCATATAAGCCTTAAGAACTGTCCATATAAGCCTTAAGAACTGTCCATATAAGCCTTAAGAACTGTCCATATAAGCCTTAAGAATTGTTCATATAAGCATTAAGAATTGTTCATATAAGCGATAAGAACTGTTCATATAAGCGATAAGAATTGTACATATAAGCGGATCATTTTATTACATCAAACAATACTAAATTAGCATCCAAACTATGTACACATACTAATTAAATAGAAAATACTGTATATATGTACGTATACGTACAGATTATGTTTGCCTACTTCTTACCCAGGAGACAGTTACAGTACGTGAATACTGTCTTAATTATTTCAAGGGTTTAAAGTGTTATGAATGAGGAAATAACACTGCGGGCACAACTATAGAATATTGGATGTATTGATTGCATAAGAACTAATGCATAAACTGTCTACAAGAGACTAGTCAAGCAACACTGGAAAGCTTCTGTAGTGACTGACAGGGAAAGGTGCATTTCATTGGGTTCAGGAGCGTCAGAGGTGACTTAAAGGAGAGATCATCATTATCATTGATAATATAGAGTTGAGATGGCTCATTTCTAGTCTTTTGAGCGTCTAGAGATGCAGTTTGTTCTTCATGAAACAGTTCAACCCTGGGTGTCTTCTTTAGCGACTGACACAGACGAACCATGTTTGGCACAGTTAGAAGAAATCCCTATCACCTAATTACATAGAGTTGATTAAGGTGCTGTGCTGAGGTTATGTTGCTAGCTACCTAGCTAGCTTAGTTTATTCATTTATTTAGTGAAAATAGATACTTAAATTGGTGTGCTGCTCATACATACATTTGTCTCACAATTACATACTTAGCCAAAATAAACATTCCCAAAGTGATTCAATCCATAAAAATCAATCACAAAATTAGTAATATTTTGCATGGGGTCACTAAACAAGGATAATCAGATGATCTGTGTGTATGAAATTGAGCTAGTTAGTGGAATACTACAGACAATACGTCTACAGTGGCCTAACTGCATGTACCTCCTCCATTGCTAATAACATATAGTCTTTGGTATACGTACATTCTTAATACACATACGTATTATTGCTACTCTACTGTCATATACAGTCAAACCCTGTTAGGTCAGGACCATATAAAAATTTCATCTTAACAGAAAGGAGGGGGTGTGACTGTTGATGTGAATTAACAGAACTAGATAATTTTCCTAGTAAATGATGCTAATTAAAAGACTGTTGAAACAAAAAACTACATATAAAGTGGAGTGGTAGGTGTCTTTTCTTGTAGTTTTTTTTTCTATTTATAGTATTCAGTTAGTTTTCTTTGACTTGAAGACATACAGATCTCTGAAGTTTTAATTACCCTTTCCATTGCATCCAAGTGACTAAAAACTTGTTTCCTTCCTCTTGTCTCCGAAAATTTCATCTTATCCGAACATTCTTATAAAAATATTTCACACTAAGCAAATCGTTAAGCACAGAAGCTATATAGTAAAAATCGGGACTGGAAGGAAATTTCATCTTAACCAAATTTTCAGTTCATCTTAACAGAGGGCTCAACTGTATGTAGCAAAGTATTCCTTCAGTATGCGAAGTATGTATACTATACACAAAATAGTAAACTTCAAATTGACATCAGAAAATAAAGACGCCACTGTGCTACTAATCAATCATACCATAATTTAAAGAATGTAATTAACTGGCTAATTCTGAAAATTACCACCTTGCAATTTATAAAGATCCTCAACTAGCTATCATTTGTAGAATATTACTTGTTTTCTGGGAAGAGAAACCTCAAGAAAACATCAGGCAGTCTACACAAGCAAGCACATGCGACACACACCTTATCACTATAGAGACTATAAGACATGCCAGTTATATGGTACCGCATGACAGAGATAAGGAACATGAGGAAGACAGGCAGTTAAGTACCCTAATAATATTAGGAACTTGACCTTAAAAAATTCATTAGAGGGACACACAATCCTAATATGTAATATTAAATGGTAACTTTAGGCAAAAAGACCTTGTGCATTAAATACAGTAGTCGCATATTCAGCAGAAATGCTCTTAAGGAAAGAGGATATGTACGTACGTACGTACATCAGAGCCTGAGGGACAGACAATGCCAATATGAAGTATGTAATATTAAATGGTAACTTTAGGCAAAAAGACTTTGAAAATAAATACAGTAGTTGCATATTCAGCAGAAATGCTCTTAAGGAAAGAGGATACATATGTAACACATTAAAGGTGACACAACTGTTTGATTGGGAATTTACATACTCTTCTACAGAGAGGAAAATACTAGTTAATAGAATAAGGATTCCTTCTAACTGCGTCGAACTTATCTTTGAGATGGTACATCCTTCGACTTTTTGAGAATTTAAAAACGCAGTTTGGTTTTGCTTTTTGGTCAAATGTTTCGACCCTGGGGATCTTCCCTAGGGATCTTCCCTGGGGATCTTCCCTAGGGATCTTCCCTGAGTCAGTGACTCAAGACCAAGAAGCAAACCAAACTGCATTTCTAAACGCTCAAAAAGTCAAAGGATGTACCATCCCAAAGATAAGTCCAAGTCAGGCAAGCTGGACGGATCCAGTAATAAGAGTGAGAAGCTCTGTCAGCTCCTAGGCGTCATCAAGGCTGGACAGCAAGATTTACAAGTTCTCCGCTTCTGGTTTTCTGGTATTACTGATGAAGATAGGCAACAGATTTACTTATCACTTTCCTAATTTTAACTCAGCAGCTATTTTGTAGTGTATGTCATACTGTCAGGTTTCTATATTTTTAATGTGTACATTTTTGCAGTCAATTTTGATAATTAAAAACTGTCAACAGTGTACATGTATATATACCCAACACCAAACATGCACTTGCACCTACCTACACCTCCCTTTCTATCTGCTCTCAAGTGCATGACTTTGCAGATCAGTAATTCCTTTGCCAGCTCTTATTGAGTCATCATTCGATGGAGCTACTGAAGAGGCTTTTGATAGAAGCGCTTCTCACCAACTAGAATTATGGAACACCTAGCTAATGGATGTATATACATGGTAAGATATATAGATAAGATGTGTACAAAGATTCATTCATGCATTAAAGCTTAGTTCCATATACTCATTCAGTATATGTATGTCAGGTCTTCACATTCAAAACACTTACTGTTGCACAACTATGATGCAAATATAACCTAAGCTAAAGTATTATGATACAGAAGATCTACAAGTCTTCTAACTCCCATAACTCCTTTTTAAGCATGCATATACGTAAATCAATCTTTTCCGACTTTCAGAGTATACTTAAACTTCCTATGTTATTATTATGTGCGCATGTGCTAATCCTAGCCGGCTGTGGTCAATACCCACCAGCATGTCACCCCTCATGCAATCGAACCAGAAGAATGCAATTATACACATGCACATCCATGCAATGTCTGTACATAAAATAAATGCAGTATTGATTGTTAGAAGACTCTGTGTTGTAAAACTGTTGCCAAACTGACTTGGTTCCCCACAATCACGTCCAGAGTATCAAAATTGGCAGATCCATTCTTTAAGCCTTTCACAAAGGTGTCACATGCAGCCTACTTCTAGTATATCCATGATGCACCCATGATAAGGCTAACATTGCAGAAGTGGCATTAAAATTTCCTCTTCAGTAATATCCAGCTGGCTTGTGGTGGTAAGTAATGACGGTCTGTATGATGCCCTTAGTCCCTGCTCCACGTCATCTGCTTCTATTGGGAATGTGGGGTTTGCATCCAAATGGTCATTTGATATGCTTTCTAGCGCTTCCCTAAGACTAGCCGGCAAATGATCTGTAAGAGGGGATCCTTCAAGCTGGATGTAGGAATACTCTTCATTAGCTTTCCAGTGCATGGTATATTGAGGCCTTGTATGACAACAGGACGACCTACGTATATATGCAGAGACAGACACAAACTGAAACATATTTTAGAATAAAATTATAGATTTATACCAGTACATTAGGTTAAATATACATTAGATGAAATGTCTATAGCACGTATGTACATATTATGGCTAGCCGACCTGCTAATTGTGTCTGTCTGATCAATCTGAAGCACTTTTCCGGGAACAAATGCAGGAACACAGACCACTGGTTTAGCTTGTCTCTCAATGCTGCTGAAAGTCAGTCTACCTCGTGCTAATGTCTTTTTAAGTCTCTTTCTTTGTGCTGATTTAGCTGCAGTAACAGCTATTGCTAAACAAGACAATTGATCTGAAGCATTTTCATATTCTGGAGCAAAATCCCCCAATTCTTCCCATTGAGGATTCTCATAGACAGTCTTTATTACATCATCATTGCTATCTTCATCATCTGTCATGTTTGAAAAGGATTGCTTTTGATGGCACAAGAAGCAGGAGTCCCGGAAAAGTATTTCAAGCTATAGGAAGGAATAAATAAGTTTTATGCACACTGATAATCTAAAACAACAGACATGGTTGACATAAATTCAGAAAAAGTATTTAGAATTTTACTATTTCCTAGACTTAGGGAAAACAGCTTTGAATAATAATGAGGATACAGTTTCTATTTTCTTCCTATATCAGCTTTTATCCTTTGTGCCATTTAGCATTATTGCACTGTTCATTCAGTAGTTACGTACCTTTGATTTCTGACAATGATTCAACTGTTTCACTAGAGACTTCTTGAGAAAGAGTAATGACCTCCAATTTAACCTAAGTATGGTGATTATATGATAACTACCTACGTAAATTAAGGACGGTTACTATATAGACCTACCTCGGAAAAATATCATTCTTTAAGACAATAGTAGTAATGAATTGCTTTGTATAGGTTGCCAAAGAGTAACTAAACATTAAGAACAGAATTAATGCATAATACATATGAATAATTCAAGTGATAATCAAACCACAAGTAATCATTCTCAAATACATAAAGAGGGAAAAACATAAGAAGCCATTCTTTCATACTAACAGAAACATAGGTACAGTAATTAGTTCACTTAGCCACTCATTAGCCACAGTAATTAGTTCATTAGCCACTCACACTGATAATAGTAGGAGTTTCATTTATGCAGAACAAGCTGATAATTAGAGATACACAATAGCATCATTTTACCTGAAGACACAGCCTGGAGTTGAGTATCCAAAGCACTTTAGTTTCTTAGCCCATTTCTCTTCGTAAAGATGAATGTAAAGTGACAAGACACTTGCTACAGCTCCTCCTAAAGAATGTCCTACGATAACTAGGCTGTAATCCTACAGATGATGGGGCTTAGTTGCATGGTATATAGAAATAAAAATATAGGCAAATAGATAACACTTACTGGATTATCACTCAAAGCTTTTTCTAAAATGTTTTCATCTCGCAATTCAAACAAAATGTACCTTGCAGTGTAGTCCCAACCCTAAACAGTAATATGTATATAGATACATGTAAGAGGCAGCTCATGTTTGTAAATGATGTCGGCATGCACACCTCTACACTTAGTGTAAACAAGCTTTCTTATATACCTTGTGTATTTGATTATTCAAGTTTTTGAGTTCTGGATGGTCAATCTTTATAGGATGAAGTGAGACTTGCAAGCATGTTACCACATCCTATATAATTGCAAAGCATGTATTAGTCACTTAAACTTCAAGGCATGCTCAGTTTATAGTTCTAACCCTGCTTCTATAGCAATCATTCTTATCTATTGCAAAGTAATTACTTACTTTCATAGATAAAGTTCCTCTTATAGTAATGATTACTGCCTTTTGATGATGATCCAGTACAACATAATATGGAGTCTCGTAGAACTATATACGTATACATATACACATCAGAATATTGGATATGAAGTTAAGATATTCAATCACCACCTTCCACAAATTAACATTGTCTATTTTGTCTTGGTGTTATTTTCTATGACACTCTAACTGCTGAACTAAGTAATTAATATTGTCTATTTTGTCTTGGTGTTATTTTCTATGACACTCTAACTGCTGAGCCAAGTAATTACATTTAATATAATACTATGTTCTTGTATGTGCATATAGAATATAATGAAGCATATTAATAACTTGTTTGTAAGTTCACCTCGTTCTGTTTGGAGCAGTGAATAACATCTTTAGTGCCACAGTTGGGCACTTGAATGTGAAAGGCAGCTCTACTGCAGTTACAACAGAGCTTGCGACCCTCAGTGCAACAGAGGAGACTATAGCATGCAGGATTTGGAAAAGAAGCAAGATTTCATGTTCATGGGAGTGCTAATAAGGCTTGCACACACACACACACACACACACACACACCATCCATCCACACACACACACACACACACACACACACACACACACACACACACACACACACACACACACACACACACACACACACACACACACACACACACACACACATACACACACACACTCATTCATGCACCCACACTCACACATACATTCACACACATGCACACAAACCACTCTTAACTTTGCTTGGGAATTGAGGAGTGGTACAGGCCAAACACACATACATACCTTGCTTTGCAGGCTAGTTTGCATAATCCTTTACATGGTGAGTCAAGAACATAGAGAGGCCAGCCATAGATGCCCATTGCGTAATTGTAGTAGTAGATTACCTCACTCAGCTCACGGAGATCATCCTATAATTAACCATTGATATTATGTATTATTTACTGTATAAAAATAGAGGACTTACAGTATCAGAACTGCTCCACAATGTTGGTGGTCGGTATTCATACCTTCCTTTCAAAAACTGATCTTGGGTTAATAGGCCGGTTACTCTCTATAGATAAGAAGTAATTCTATACATATACAACACACATGTACACCTATGAAGTAATAACACACTGCACATATATGTACAAAAGCAGGTACAAATATGAGCTACAGTCATGCAATTCATACTCTTAGGCACTCCCTCTGCTGGTATTTGCCATTCAGCTTTTGATGGCGACTGGTTAGCAAAACTGCTACAAGCAAATCACTAAGCACATAATCTGTGTCCTTGAAGAGTGTTCCAAAGAGTTTGGCTGCCTCTGTGATTGGATTACCAACTGAAGATGTGTGAGAATGGGTCAGTGTACTCAGCCTATGATACCAAAGCTGAACGGCTTCACTTTGAAACAATTTATAGTCATTAGTAGCAGTTCTCTTCAGACTACTGCATGTCTTGGAATGCTGTGGGGTAACCGAAGAATTATGACCTCCCTGTTCCAGCAATTGCAAATTGGGCTCTGGATCAAAATGATAAATGTTTTTCATTTCATTTGATCTGTTACAGATTGACAGTCCTCCTCCTCCAAAGGTACAACAGCCACAAGGGTCAAGAAGTATTACAGAGAACATGATATGCAAAATAATCGTGATTATAATCACACTATTATATGCTAACAGATATCTATAGATTGATGGATTACATAAGCTTTCCCTATATTCCAGACTATTAATTCTCCCTGCCAAAATGTATCCAAGAATGATAAAGAGCAGCTCTGGTAAAAAAGCCATAACCTCGATTGATATCAGAACATTTATTTTCAAAGTTCTTGATCTTGAATACTGAAGTTTGCCAGATCCACTAATGTAAACTAGAAGCATGTTAATTAATACCAGTATTAGATGTAATGCTGTTGATCCAATCACAAAAGCCATGAGGAGATGATGTATAAGTAAACTGTCTCTTTTAGTTCCACTGCTCTGTGTTTGATAGTTAGTGCAGTTTAGCAAATCTAAAACTTTTTTGTCTGAATCAGTGGCATTGTTCAGTGTTTGATAGTTGGTGCAGTTTAATGATTCAGAATCTGAAATGTTTTTGTCTGACTTAGTTCCACTGCTCTGTGTATAGTCAGTGCAGTTTGATAGGCTATAGCCAATCAAGAAAGCACCCAAAGTGAACCTGCAGATATTGACATATATAATATAGTACATATATGTGCCTAACTATTATAAATATTTCACATACTTTATATTTTCAATTTTCAAATGTTTTTTTAAATAAACATGCAGGTATACCCTAGTGACTATATCACATATGGAAAAAAATAATGATGGTATGTATGACATTTAAATGACACATGCACACTTCTGTGTTTGGCTGCATCAAGATAGCTCGGATCATGAAGTAGGGATGATGCGCCCAAAAATATAGGAATAATGTGTATGATTAAGTCATATATATTATTATTTATTATTATTTATTGATTTAAGTGCACCGTGTGACATGCACACTAGGGCTACTTGGCCCCATGTAGCACTATACAATATAATACATCATAAGGAGTTATGTATACATGTATATACACTCCCTTGTATGCCCCTTCAATGTAGTAAAGACCCTCATAGATACATATACGTAGTCTCATTCATGCTTGTTTGTTTCCTCTAACTGCGCAGGGTCTCAATCTAGGCTGACTGTACACCCTCTCAATTTCCCAAAAATCATGTTTCCACATAGTTTCTAGTTCCACCAAAATCTTTTCCTCACCAGACACTTCCACCCACCAGATATCTTTTCCTTCTCTTCTTTTAAAGTTTCTTACAAAGTTTAACTTTCAGCATTAGCACACCAAGCAATAACATGTTTCTCAATTTGCCTAACATGCAGCGACTTCCTCAAGCCCCAAATTTTCCTTAAATACTTCCTTGTATTTTGCCGGTCTTCCACTTTGCAGGTATCATACGAATTTACCTCACCGTTAGCAGCCTTTGATTGTGAATTTCCACTCTTATTCTTATATATATAGAGGCGAGAATTAGCGTATAAACCGTATATACTCTCTCTGATATAATCGTCAACAGTTTTTATTATTTGTTAGTTATTAACTGTGTGACACAAGTGCAATAACTCTCTCAATATACACTTACAACAGTACTCTCCAAATAGCTGATATCAGAGACGAAATCGCAAAGTCATCATCAGCAACGTTACATTTCAATCGACTACTGTTACAGCATCGAAAGGCAGGCATTATCCACTTCCACAAGACTGACAGTGCAGTATGGAGAATTATTTAATAGACTCTACCAAAAATTCCTATGAACTCCACTATCAGAGAGTACGGTAGTACTCTCTAAGTATCAGAGAGTACGGTAGTATACTCTCTAAGTAGGAATGGCCGGAAACAAAAATGGCCGCCCTATCCAATGTATTAGCAATCAACACCTCATAAATCGCCAACGAAGCGATTTTCGGTTATATTCGGTTATTTGCAGCGATTAATGCACGCTTTCCTAAATGCCAAAACATGTTTCGACGCTCTACACGCTCTATAACGTTCAAAAAGCGGCTAATTAGGAATAGACCCACTTCCAAAATTCATTTTTTTCTTCTTCTTCTTCTTCTTCTTCTTCTTCTTCTTCTTCTTCTTCTTCTTCTTCTTTTATTGAATAGACTAGCGCTAATATGCGAGCTTATGCGGGCACGTACTAGTTATAAATCGTCATAAATATTTCGGAACTAGGGAATAGACCGCCCTAAATCTGAATGCGCTCTACAATAAGCATGTTAATTGTGAAGAGCGAAAATTGTGGTCTTCTCGGACGCCATTTTTTAATTAAGAGATCATGGTTTTCGGCATATTTCTCTTGTCTAAGACGTTATTTTGAGATCTTCGCCAAGAAAACTTTCAAATCAATTTAAAACAAGTAATATTAAGAGGAAAAAAGGGGGAATACAAGTAAATAAAAAACATTTACAAAAATGATGTTAGAAGTAGTAATGGCAGTGTTCACTAATACATCTGCAAAAAGTATCGAAACAAGACACTGATTATATGATAAGGCTAATCATACAGAAGTTGCATATATACTGAAATTTAAGTAACTTAACCATACACTTCTGTGTTTGGGCGCACCATTCCTACTTAAGGTTAGTGCGCCCAAACACAGAAGTGTATGGTTAAGTTACTTAAATTTCAGTATATATGCAACTTCTGTATGATTAGCCTTATCATATAATCAGTGTCTTGTTTCGATACTTTTTGCAGATGTATTAGTGAACACTGCCATTACTACTTCTAACATCATTTTTGTAAATGTTTTTTATTTACTTGTATATATAGGTACCGTAATACACACCCAGCCCACGCCCGAGCGCTTGTAACAGCTAGCCACAGTTGTATAAACTGCAACACCCTCCCCCCCCCCCACCATAATTATAATGATTGTTATAAGCTTGCTGACAGCTCAGGATGGGGTATATAAAAAACTATATATCCTGGCATACATATATCTATATTCAAAGTCAGAGTGTCTGTAAAATGTAAAGATAACATTGTGACACCTATACAATACATATTCATATCTTTGTACATGAAGAAACCAATATATATATAACTATATAACAGATAACAAATTCAACCACTGAATACATATTATATAAAATCTTTTTTTGAGAAGGGTACAGTCATATTTAGTCTTTGAGCGTCTATAGAAGTTGAGATGGTTCACCTTTAGTCATTGGTTTTGAGTAGTTAAAAGAAGTCCTAATTTATCTAACATAAAAATTATACAAAACATAAAAGCTGTTCAAATTTAAAGAAAAACTTTCAGTTTGAATCTTTACATATTTAAACCACATCTTCAGGTTCATTTCCTAGCTGAAAAGCTAGATTGAAAGGAAGCAGTTCTTCGTCCATTTTATTTGCCAAATGTTCCTTTTTCAATACCATAAAAATGTTCTTCAGTGATCTGGGTAAGTGACTCACAAATGGCTTTCCTCCTTGGAGTTCCATTAGACAGTAATCTTCGTTGGAATGCCATGTCAGTTTGTACCTAGTCTTTCTGAACCATGTACACCAGGATCTGATAAAGAGAAAAAGTCTACAGGTCTATACTAATATATACGTACGTACCATCACACTGGTGAGAAACACAATGGCATGCATGCTTACTTGGAACTAGTTTCAGTATCTCTGTCAATTTGCAGTACTCTGCCTGGCACAAAGGCAGGTATCGTAACAACATCTTTGGCTTGTTTTTCAATGGCCTCATAAGTGTGTTTTCTCAATAGAGGCATCCCCAGGGCTCTACTCTTCCACCGAACAGCTGCTGTTGCAACATGCATGACAGTTTTCAGGTCAATATCAAGTGGCTTGGGGGCATAATCTCCCAGCTCATTCCAATCAGGGTGGTCGTACACTTGCTTAAGGAACTGTTCTACACTCATCTCTGGCTCTTCTCCAGTAGAATTCTCTCTTTTTGTTGAAGATTTCCGTTGACAGAGAATTGAATCAGCGTACAAGACTTGGTACTATTTAAAAATGGGAAATTACACTTTTTCAATGTAAATATTCAAAAGAACAATTTAAAGTACATAGATACATAACAATAATTGTAGTTAGCTTTTGATATAGCACATATATATGAACATACCCCATGCACAGAGTACGTACGTATATACGTACATATAAACATATTAAGGTTATGTATCATTGTATAGCTGTACGTATGTATATATATACCTTAGGTTTTTGGCATTTTTCCAGTTGTCTTGTCATTGATTTCTTCAGAAACAAAAGTGACCTCCAATTCATCCTGCATAAAAAACAAGTACATCTCTGATAAAGTGTGAAATTTCTTTTGAAGACAAGGCTATCTCTATAGAGTAACAGACTGTTTGTACCTGTTTAATGATAAATCTGGTAGATTAATAGGGACATTTATTAAATCAGTAGTATTATTCTATGTACATATTGGTTACGTACTGTAATTAAAGCTTAAAATTGGTTAATGAGGACCTTTGTGTATCTACTGCAAGAAATGTCATTAATTATCACAAATCCATTAAATACATACATATATGTATATCATCGTATATTTTAACAGTGCTTAATAAAACTGCTTCATGTATATACATATGTACAGGTACAAATAGGTTAATATACAAATGCTATATGTACGTATGTACATACCTTGGAAGGATATCATTCTCGGGTACAACTGTTGTGATGAAACTCCTTGTATAGACTGCCAATGGATAACTAATGATACAAAAAAAACAAACAAACACACAATTCACTTGTGATTGCATGTACGTATGCACAAGATATATGTTATGAAACCTCTACAGTGGAACCTAATCCAGTCACCTATGGGACCAAATTATCTGACTGCATTAGAGGGTATACTGGTTTATAAAAACAATAAGTTTCTGTAACTACGTACGTAGCTACTGTATGTGTAAATTTTATAGGAATGTACACATTTGTGAGCATACATGTAATTGTGTGTGTATATATATATTTGTGTGCATGTACACAATTGTGTGCTTGTGGGATCATGTCTATCTGACAATCAAATACGCACCTAAACACACAACCTGGTGTGGAATATCCAAAACACCTTAATCTCCTACGATGTTCCTCCTTGTTTTTCCTTATCAACAAAGCTAATATGCTTGCCACAGCTCCTCCAAGTGAGTGACCAACTGGTTATATCTAAGTCTAAAAAGGGGGATTTTTTAGGGCTGGTATTTGTCTTTTTAAGAATAAGTTCTTTGGGGTAAATATCACTAATTGACAGTTCAAAATCCTTGTTGTTAATACATAAAAGGTCATCAATATACCTATAAGTATTGGAAAATTTAATAGCTAGGGTGATGTTATCCTTAAGTAGTCCTTTCATAAACTCATACTCATAGGCAAACAGAAAAAGATTAGCAACTACAGGGGCACAGTCAGTACCCATAGGGATACCTACACATTGCTTAAATACAGAACCGTCTACACATACATAAATGTTGTCAATAAGGTAATTAAAGAGCTCTACTAAATGAACAGCTGTGACTGCTTTATTGGAGACATTGTTAGACCAAAAGGCTTTATCCTGACAGACTTCTATATATTGGGACTTCCTACAGGTATAGGCACTATGAATTAGGTTAGTAATCTTATCTTTAAGTAGGTTATGGGGGATCGCTGTATATAATGTAGAAAAATCAAAACTAGCTAGCTGGGCTTTTCTAGTGGGTATAGACCTAAGAGTATCTAAGACTTCTAGTGAGTTTTCTACTATCCAAAAGGCATTAACACCAGTATTCCTATATATATACCTAGGCAGTATTCTCTAAAATGTTTGAGAATTAGTCTGAGTGCCGAATTTAGAAATCTAGAAAGGGGTTTGGTAGTACATTTGTGAGAGGCGGCTATGAATCTGTAGCTGTAAGGGTTCTTATGTAGCTTAGGCATCCAGTAAAAAGAGGGAAGGTTACACCAGTCTGGTTTAGGTTCTAAGTTCTCTAGTTTTAAGAAATCTATGTGTTTCCTAATTAACTGTTGGGGTTCTACTGTACATTTAGCATAAGTGGAGGTACTGCCTAGTTCTTCATTAATAATTTGTCTATAGTAGGACTTACATATAAAAATTATATTATTAGAGGCCTTATCGGCAGGGGCTATAACATACTTATCATGTAGGTCTGCTAAGAATTTCTTAATTTTAGGGCAAGTAAGGGTCTTCTTGGCTACTGAGGATTTGGTATACGATTTAGACAGCTTAGAGATCCTATCATTAATTTTCTTAAGTACAGCATTTTCCCACTCACTAAATACAGAAGTAGATACATTTTCTCTACGGGCCCAGGTAATCTTATATTTTCTAAGACCTTCCTTACACATTTTTAAAGCAGTTACCCAATTAAAGTTATTAGGTTCTCTAAATTTTGGTCCTTTCTTAAGAAGTTTTCTAAGTTTTGGGTTACTAACAATACGTAGATCACCTGTTAAAACATGGCCTAGGGGCTTGTAAATGAAGGGGGACTTGTGACACTCACATGGTTCTGGTTTTCTAAAGACATCTGACTTAGAGGCTTGTGAAAAGTTAAAGATTTGAGGTCCTATTGGTTGGGTATACTTATATACTACACATGGGGGCTCTTTGTTTTGTATAAAGGGTGGGACAGTTTCTAACACTAACTTTTGGTTTAAGATACCTGAGAGGCCTATTTTTTCTACACCTTTATTATGAAACACGATTTTAAGAAACCCTTCTGGACTTGTCGTTTTCGTTGGGCGTTTGGGAAGGCTGGCTGAAGCGCGTGCTTTAATAACGTCTTTAATCATTAGCATAAGTCTAAGCGGAAAAAGTGTTTCTGGGGTATCGATGAGACATTGTACCGAGTTTAACAAACGATGAAGGTGTCGAGCTTGTAATGCAAAAGTATCGCGTTTAAGTTTGGCTAGAAAGCCCACGTTCTTGTAAAGTGGTAGTCGTTCTTTGAGCCATTCAGGGTCGTAGGCAGCGTTATTACTACTGCCTGTCGATTTTAGATTGGAGCGCCGATGCCGTCTTTTATGAGATAAGCGATTAAAAAGGTTCCATATGGGTAAATAGAGCAGAGTTCCTTGTACCAGAACGCCTCTCTCAGTAGTCTGAGGCTAGTAGAATTAGGTGTCTCAGGTATCTGTTCTATGGGCATAAGAAGGGACCAAGTCATTGTGCGTGGTCTGGAGAAGTCAACTGTAGTCTCAATTCTCTGCCTACTCGCTGAATTACTGCCCTCAAAGTGCTGTAAGGCAGTACCTTACAGCAACGCATACATTGAATCGTATCGCTATAGCTGTAACTTTCTTGGCTTGGCAGTAGGTGTTCAACTACCAGATTCCTTAGTATCCTCAAGTGACTACGTCATTCTGGATGTTCTTCCACCACTGGAGGACAGCTTAAGTCCTCCAGTATCAACTGCAACCACACCCATTTCCTGCCTCAGTGGTGATAGTACCAGGAATGACCAGCTACTAATGTATAAATATATTGTAAACAGGACAAAGTCTGCAGACTCTTTGGATGGTAGCAGTACTGCGCAGCCAGCCCTTCTCCAAAAATACACCTCTGCCCTGGCCACGCAGACCTTTTCTGATGCCCTGGTGGACCAGTTTGTGAGTGTGACCAAACAGGAGTGGTTGGACAAGGCAAAGGTTCTCTATCAAGTGTCCAAGTCAGGCAAGCTGGACGGATCCAGTAATAAGAGTGAGAAGCTCTGTCAGCTCCTAGGTGTCATCAAGGCTGGACAGCAAGATTTACAAGTTCTCCGCTTTTGGTTTTCTGGTATTACTGATGAAGATAGGCAACAGATTTACTTATCACTTTCCTAATTTTAACTCAGCAGCTATTTTGTAGTGTATGTCATACTGTCAGGTTTCTATATTTTTAATGTGTACATTTTTGCAGTCAATTTTGATAATTAAAAACTGTCAACAGTGTACATGTATATATACCCAACACCAAACATGCACTTGCACCTACCTACACCTCCCTTTCTATCTGCTCTCAAGTGCATGACTTTGCAGATCAGTAATTCCTTTGCCAGCTCTTATTGAGTCATCATTCGATGGAGCTACTGAAGAGGCTTTTGATAGAAGCGCTTCTCACCAACTAGAATTATGGAACACCTAGCTAATGGATGTATGTACAAGGTAAGATATATAGATAAGATGTGTACAAAGATTCATTCATGCATTAAAGCTTAGTTCCATATACTCATTCAGTATATGTATGTCAGGTCTTCACATTCAAAACACTTACTGTTGCACAACTATGATGCAAATATAACCTAAGCTAAAGTATTATGATACAGAAGATCTACAAGTCTTCTAACTCCCATAACTCCTTTTTAAGCATGCATATACGTAAATCAATCTTTTCCGACTTTCAGAGTATACTTAAACTTCCTATGTTATTATTATGTGCGCATGTGCTAATCCTAGCCGGCTGTGGTCAATATCCACCAGCATGTCGCCCCTCATGCAATCGAACCAGAAGAATGCAATTATACACATGCACATCCATGCAATGTCTGTACATAAAATAAATGCAGTATTGACTGTTAGAAGACTCTGTGTTGTAAAACTGTTGCCAAACTGACTTGGTTCCCCACAATCACGTCCAGAGTATCAAAATTGGCAGATCCATTCTTTAAGCCTTTCACAAAGGTGTCACATGCAGCCTACTTCTAGTATATCCATGATGCACCCATGATAAGGCTAACATTGCAGAAGTGGCATACTGAAACTTAACTATACACATCACTTCTATGCATGTTAGTTACGTTACTTTTTCTAGATGTGCCAATCACTGTTATAGTGCCATCCCTACTTTTAACTTATTTTTGAATGTTTTTATTTAACTTGTATAAAAAGCATTCACACAATACGTACATTGAACACTAATCAATCACTACAATTATTATTTTCAAATGTTAAAATTTCCTCTTCAGTAATATCCAGCTGGTTTGTGGTGGTAAGTAATGACGGTCTGTGTGATGCCCTTAGTCCCTGCTCCACGTCATCTGCTTCTATTGGGAATGTGGGGTTTGCATCCAAATGGTCATTTGATATGCTTTCTAGCGCTTCCCTAAGACTAGCCGGCAAATGATCTGTAAGAGGGGATCCTTCAAGCTGGATGTAGGAATACTCTTCATTAGCTTTCCAGTACATGGTATATTGAGGCCTTGTATGACAACAGGACGACCTACGTATATATGCAGAGACAGACACAAACTGAAACATATTTTAGAATAAAATTATAGATTTATACCAGTACATTAGGTTAAATATACATTAGATGAAATGTCTATAGCACGTATGTACATATTATGGCTAGCCGACCTGCTAATTGTGTCTGTCTGATCAATCTGAAGTACTTTTCCGGGAACAAATGCAGGAACACAGACCACTGGTTTAGCTTGTCTCTCAATGCTGCTGAAAGTCAGGCTACCTTGTGCTAATGTCTTTTTAAGTCTCATTCTTTGTGCTGATTTAGCTGCAGTAACAGCTATTGCTAAACAAGACAATTGATCTGAAGCCTTTTCATCTTCTGGAGCAAAATCCCCCAATTCTTCCCATTGAGGATTCTCATAGACAGTCTTTATTACATCATCATTGCTTTCTTCATCATCTGTCATGTTTGAAAAGGATTGCTTCTTTTGATGGCACAAGAAGCAGGAGTCCCGGAAAAGTATTTCAAGCTATAGGAAGGAATAAATAAGTTTTATGCACACTGATAATCTAAAACAACAGACATAGTTGACATAAATTCAGAAAAAGTATTTAGAATTTTACTATTTCCTAGACTTAGGGAAAACAGCTTTGAATAATAATGAGGATACAGTTTCTATTTTCTTCCTATATCAGCTTTTATCCTTTGTGCCATTTAGCATTATTGCACTGTTCATTCAGTAGTTACGTACCTTTGATTTCTGACAATGATTCAACTGTTTCACTAGAGACTTCTTGAGAAAGAGTAATGACCTCCAATTTAACCTAAGTATGGTGATTATATGATAACTACCTACGTAAATTAAGGACGGTTACTATATAGACCTACCTCGGAAAAATATCATTCTTTAAGACAATAGTAGTAATGAATCGCTTTGTATAGGTTGCCAAAGAGTAACTAAACATTAAGAACAGAATTAATGCATAATACATATGAATAATTCAAGTGATAATCAAACCACAAGTAATCATTCTCAAATACATAAAGAGGGAAAAACATAAGAAGCCATTCTTTCATACTAACAGAAACATAGGTACAGTAATTAGTTGCCACTCACACTGATAATAGTAGGAGTTTCATTTATGCAGAACAAGCTGATAATTAGAGATACACAATAGCATCATTTTACCTGAAGACACAGCCCGGAGTAGAGTATCCAAAGCACTTTAGTTTCTTAGCCCATTTCTCTTCGTAAAGATGAATGTAAAGTGACAAGACACTTGCTACAGCTCCTCCTAAAGAATGCCCCACAATAACTAGGCTGTAATCCTACAGATGATGGGGTTTAGTTGCATGGTATATAGAAATAAAAATAAAGGCAAATAGATAACACTTACTGGATTATCACTCAAAGCTTTTTCTAAAATGTTTTCATCTCGCAATTCAAACAAAATGTACCTTGCAGTGTAGTCCCAACCCTAAACAGTAATATGTATATAGATACATGTAAGAGGCAGCTCATGTTTGTAAATGATGTCGCATGCACACCTCTACACTTAGTGTAAACAAGCTTTCTTATATACCTTGTGTATTTGATTATTCAAGTTTTTGAGTTCCGGATGGTCAATCTTCATAGGATGAAGTGAGACTTGCAAGCATGTTACCACATCCTATATAATTGCAAAGCATGTATTAGTCACTTAAACTTCAAGGCATGCTCAGTTTATAGTTCTAACCCTGCTTCTATAGCAATCATTCTTATCTATTGCAAAGTAATTACTTACTTTCATAGATAAAGTTCCTCTTATAGTAATGATTACTGCCTTTTGATGATGATCCAGTACAACATAATATGGAGTCTCGTAGAACTATATACGTATACATATACACATCAGAATATTGGATATGAAGTTAAGATATTCAATCACTACCTTCCACAAATTAACACATATAGAATAAAATGAAGCATATTAATAACTTGTTTGTAAGTTCACCTCGTTCTGTTTGGAGCAGTGAATAACATCTTTAGTGCCACAGTTGGGCACTTGAATGTGAAAGGCAGCTCTACTGCAGTTACAACAGAGCTTGCGACCCTCAGTGCAACAGAGGAGACTATAGCATGCAGGATTTGGAAAAGAAGCAAGATTTCATGTTCATGGAAGTGCTAATAAGGCTTGCACACACACGCACGTGCACGCGCACGCACACGCACGCACGCACGCACGCACGCACGCACGCACACACACACACACACACACACACACACACACTCATTCATGCACTCACACTCACACATACATTCACACACATGCACACAAACCACTCTTAACTTTGCTTGGGAATTGAGGAGTGGTACAGGCCAAACACACATACATACCTTGCTTTGCAGGCTAGTTTGCATAATCCTTTACATGGTGAGTCAAAAACATAGAGAGGCCAGCCATAGATGCCCATTGCGTAATTGTAGTAGTAGATTGCCTCACTCAGCTCACGGAGATCATTCTATAATTAACCATTGATATTATGTATTATTTACTGTATAAAAATAGAGGACTTACAGTATCAGAACTGCTCCACAATGTTGGTGGTCGGTATTCATAGCTTCCTTTCAAAAACTGATCTTGGGTTAATAGGCCGGTTACTCTCTATAGATAAGAAGTAATTCTATACATATACAACACACATGTACACCTACGTATGAAGTAAAGCTACAGTCATGCAATTCATACTCTTAGGCACTCCCTCTGCTGGTATTTGCCATTCAGCTTTTGATGACGACTGGTTAGCAAAACTGCTACAAGCAAATCACTAAGCACATAATCTGTGTCCTTGAAGAGTGTTCCAAAGAGTTTGGCTGCCTCTGTGATTGGATTACCAACTGAAGATGTGTGAGAATGGGTCAGTGTACTCAGCCTATAATACCAAAGCTGAACGGCTTCACTTTGAAACAATCTATAGTCATTAGTAGCAGTTCTCTTCAGACTACTGCATGTCTTGGAATGCTGTGGGGTAACCGAAGAATTATAATGACCTTCCAGCAATTGCAAATTGGGCTCTGGATCAAGATGATAAATGTTTTTCATTTCATTTGATCTGTTACAGATTGACAGTCCTCCTCCTCCAAAGGTACAACAGCCACAAGGGTCAAGAAATATTACAGAGAATATGATATCCAAAATAAGCGTGATTATAACCACACTATTATATGCTAACAGATATCTATAGATTGATGGATTACATAAGCTTTCCCTATATTCCAGACTATTAATTCTCCCTGCCAAAATGTATCCAAGAATGATAAAGAGCAGCTCTGGTAAAAAAGCCATAACCCTGATTGATATCAGAACATTTATTTTCAAAGTTCTTGATCTTGAATACTGAAGTTTGCCAGATCCACTAATGTAAACTAGAAGCATGTTAATTAATACCAGTACTAGATGTAATGCTGTTGATCCAATCACAAAAGCCATGAGGAGATGATGTATAAGTAAACTGTCTATTTTAGTTCCACTGCTCTGTGTTTGATAGTTAGTGCAGTTTAGCAAATCTAAAACTTTTTTGTCTGAATCAGTGGCATTGTTCAGTGTTTGATAGTTGGTGCAGTTTAATGATTCAGAATCTGAAATGTTTTTGTCTGACTTAGTTCCACTGCTCTGTGTATATTTAGTGCAGTTTGATAGGCTATAGCCAATCAAGAAAGCACCCAAAGTGAACCTGCAGATATTGACATATATAATATAGTACATATATGTGCCTAACTATTATAAATATTTCACATACTTTATATTTTCAATTTTCAAATGTTTTTTTTAAATAAACATGCAGGTATACCCTAGTGACTATATCACATATGGAAAAAAATAATGATGGTATGTATGACATTTAAATGACACATGCACACTTCTGTGTTTGGCCGCATCAAGATAGCTCGGATCATGAAGTAGGGATGATGCGCCCAAAAATATAGGAATAATGTGTATGATTAAGTCATATATATTATTATTTATTGATTTAAGTGCACCGTGTGACATGCACACTAGGGCTACTTGGCCCCATGTAGCACTATACAATATAATACATCATAAGGAGTTATGTATATACACTCCCTTGCATGCCCCTTCAATGTAGTAAAGACCCTCATAGATACATATACGTAGTCTCATTCATGCTTGTTTGTTTCCTCTAACTGCGCAGGGTCTCAATCTAGGCTGACTGTACACCCTCTCAATTTCCCAAAAATCATGTTTCCACATAGTTTCTAGTTCCACCAAAATCTTTTCCTCACCAGACACTTCCACCCACCAGATATCTTTTCCTTCTCTTCTTTTAAAGTTTCTTACAATTGAAAGTTTAACTTTTCAGCATTAGCACACCAAGCAATAACATGTTTCTCAATTTGCCTAACATGCAGCGACTTCCTCAAGCCCCAAATTTTCCTTAAATACTTCCTTGTATTTTGCCGGTCTTCCACTTTGCAGGTATCATACGAATTTACCTCACCGTTAGCAGCCTTTGATTGTGAATTTCCACTCTTATTCTTATATATATAGAGGCGAGAATTAGCGTATAAACCGTACATACTCTCTCTGATATAATCGTCAACAGTTTTTATTATTTGTTAGTTATTAACTGTGTGACACAAGTGCAATAACTCTCTCAATATACACTTACAACAGTACTCTCCAAATAGCTGATATCAGAGACGAAATCACAAAGTCATCATCAGCAACGTTACATTTCAATCGACTACTGTTACAGCATCGAAAGGCAGGCATTATCCACTTCCACAAGACTGACAGTGCAGTATGGAGAATTATTTAATAGACTCTACCAAAAATTCCTATGAACTCCACTATCAGAGAGTACGGTAGTACTCTCTAAGTAGGAATGTCAGAGAGTACGGTAATACTCTCTAAGTAGGAAAATGTCTCTAAGTAGGAATGGCCGGAAAAAAAATGGCCGCCCTATCCAATGTATTAGCAATCAACACCTAATAAATCGCCAACGAAGCGATTTTCGGTTATATTCGGTTATTTGCAGCGATTAATGCACGCCTAAATGCCAAAACATGTTTCGACGCTCTACACGCTCTATAGCGTTCAAAAAGCGGCTAACTAGGAATAGACCCACTTCCAAAATTCATTTCTTCTTTTCTTCTTCTTCTTTTATTGAATAGACTAGCGCTAATATGCGAACTTATGCGGGCACGTACTAGTTATAAATCGTCATAAATATTTCGGAGCTAGGGAATAGACAGCCCTAAATCTGAATGCGCTCTACAATAAGCATGTTAATTGTGAAGAGCGAAAATTTGTGGTCTTCTCGGACGCCATTTTTTAATTAAGAGATCATGGTTTTCGGCATATTTCTCTTGTCTAAGACGTTATTTTGAGATCTTCGCCAAGAAAACTTTCAAATCAATTTAAAACAAGTAATATTAAGAGGAAAAAAGGGGGAATACAAGTAAATAAAAAACATTTACAAAAATGATGTTAGAAGTAGGAATGGTAGTGTTCACTAATACATCTGCAAAAAGTATCGAAACTGTGTTTGGGCGCACCATTCCTACTTAAGGTTAGTGCGCCCAAACACAGAAGTGTATGGTTAATTTACTTAAATTTTAGTATATATGCAACTTCTGTATGATTAGCCTTATCATATAATCAGTGTCTTGTTTCGATACTTTTTGCAGATATATTAGTGAACACTACCATTCCTACTTCTAACATCATTTTTGTAAATATTTTTTATTTACTTGTATATATAGGTACCGTAATACACACCCAGCCCACGCCCGAGCGCTTGTAACAGCTAGCCACAGTTGTATAAACTGCAACACCCTCCCCCCACCATAATTATAATGATTGTTATAAGCTTGCTGACAGCTCAGGATGGGGTATATAAAAAACTATATATCCTGGCATACATATATCTATATTCAAAGTCAGAGTGTCTGTAAAATGTAAAGATAACATTGTGACACCTATACAATACATATTCATATCTTTGTACATGAAGAAACCAATATATATATAACTATATAACAGATAACAAATTCAACCACTGAATACATATTATATAAAATCTTTTTTTGAGAAGGGTACAGTCATATTTAGTCTTTGAGCGTCTATAGAAGTTGAGATGGTTCACCTTTAGTCATTGGTTTTGAGTAGTTAAAAGAAGTCCTAATTTATCTAACATAAAAATTATACAAAACATAAAAGCTGTTCAAATTTAAAGAAAAACTTTCAGTTTGAATCTTTACATATTTAAACCACATCTTCAGGTTCATTTCCTAGCTGAAAAGCTAGATTGAAAGGAAGCAGTTCTTCGTCCATTTCATTTGCCAAATGTTCCTTTTTCAATACCATAAAAATGTTCTTCAGTGATCTGGGTAAGTGACTCACAAATGGCTTTCCTCCTTGGAGTTCCATTAGACAGTAATCTTCGTTGGAATGCCATGTCAGTTTGTACCTAGTCTTTCTGAACCATGTACACCAGGATCTGATAAAGAGAAAACGTCTACAGGTCTATACTAATATATACGTATGTACCATCACACTGGTGAGAAACACAATGGCATGCATGCTTACTTGGAACTAGTTTCAGTATCTCTGTCAATTTGCAGTACTCTGCCTGGCACAAAGGCAGGTATCGTAACAACATCTTTGGCTTGTTTTTCAATGGCCTCATAAGTGTGTTTTCTCAATAGAGGCATCCCCAGGGCTCTACTCTTCCACCGAACAGCTGCTGTTGCAACATGCATGACAGTTTTCAGGTCAATATCAAGTGGCTTGGGGGCATAATCTCCCAGCTCATTCCAATCAGGGTGGTCGTACACTTGCTTAAGGAACTGTTCTACACTCATCAGCTCTTCTCCAGTAGAATTTTCTCTTTTTGTTGAAGATTTCCGTTGACAGAGAATTGAATCAGCGTACAAGACTTGGTACTATTTAAAAATGGGAAATTACACTTTTTCAATGTAAATATTCAATTTAAAGTACATAGATACATAACAATAATTGTAGTTAGCTTTTAATATAGCACATATATATGAACATACCCCATGCACAGAGTACGTACGTATATACGTACATATAAACATATTAAGGTTATGTATCATTGTATAGCTGTACGTATGTATATATATACCTTAGGTTTTTGGCATTTTTCCAGTTGTCTTGTCATTGATTTCTTTAGAAACAAAAGTGACCTCCAATTCATCCTGCATAAAAAACAAGTACATCTCTGATAAAGTGTGAAATTTCTTTTGAAGACAAGGCTATCTCTATAGAGTAACAGACTGTTTGTACCTGTTTAATGATAAATCTGGTAGATTAATAGGGACATTTATTAAATCAGTAGTATTATTCTATGTACATATTGGTTACGTACTGTAATTAAAGCTTATAATTGGTTAATGAGGACCTTTGTGTATCTACTGCAAGAAATGTCATTAATTATCACAAATCCATTAAATACATACATATATGTATATCATCGTATATTTTAACAGTGCTTAATAAAACTGCTTCATGTATATACATATGTACAGGTACAAATAGGTTAATATACAAATGCTATATGTACGTATGTACATACCTTGGAAGGATATCATTCTCGGGTACAACTGTTGTGATGAAACTCCTTGTATAGACTGCCAATGGATAACTAATGATCCAAAAAAAAACAAACAAACACACAATTCACTTGTGATTGCATGTACGTATGCACAAGATATATGTTATGAAACCTCTACAGTGGAACCTAATCCAGTCACCTATGGGACCAAATTATCTGACTGCATTAGAGGGTATACTGGTTTATAAAAACAATAAGTTTCTGTAACTACGTACGTAGCTACTGTATGTGTAAATTTTATAGGAATGTACACATTTGTGAGCATACATGTAATTGTGTGGGTATGTATGTATTTGTGTGCATGTACACAATTGTGTGCTTGTGGGATCATGTCTATCTGACAATCAAATACGCACCTAAACACACAACCTGGTGTGGAATATCCAAAACACCTTAATCTCCTACGATGTTCCTCCTTGTTTTTCCTTATCAACAAAGCTAATATGCTTGCCACAGCTCCTCCAAGTGAGTGACCAACTATTACTAGTCGATAGCTCTAAATGAACAAGATACTGTGAACACATGTTTTGCACAAATTCCATTTGGACATAGAATACAACAGTAGTAAGAAGACAAGTTGCATATCCAGCCAAGGTAAGCTTTATAGGCATATGCATGTTCACTAAATATTATTTGTAGATTTTTGTACAGGTCATATATTCAGAGAACTGTCTAATTTTAGAACAACATTTCAAATTCCTTTGTCTATGCCCTATCATAACTACAAAGTTCAGTTTACAGTAGGTTACGTAAGCACTGCATTGCTAGCCAAATAAGGAGAAGATATTGAGGAAGAGGTCAAGTGGATCAGGCCATAGCAAAGACTAGGATTTTGGGCCACCGCAAAGGGTTGACCATTCTAACATATAATATATAATCTGTGTACATGAATACATATAAATATGAACTTACGTACATACATATATATTATGTTTCTTACACAGATTAGTCAGGTGAGCTGTATAATAAGCCTACCCCTCCCACCCCAGCCCCTCCCACATCTTAAGAATGAAGCTGTCAATATACATCTACTCATCTCAACTATCATGTAGGTGGGTAATAATAGAAATTTGAGTTGAGAGTTTGAAATACCTTACATTCTCTGAGGAGATGAACAACAATAAAGCTTAAATATGTAATATAAGGTAATGTAATAAATAAATACGTATGTAATATATTCTATGGTATTTTAAAACTGAATATGACCCTTGTATGTTATATTTTATAGTGACTCATGGGCCCAGTCTGGCATAGTGCATATATCATATTTTGATTTGCACTTGTCACTGTAATAAATGTTATTATTATTATTATTATTATAATAGGGAAACATACTGTACATATGTTCACTGCATACATATGTATGTAGTTACTTGGTATCTTTGGTCATTGAAGATATTTAATCTCTCTTCTTTTTCTAATTCATGGTAAATGTTTTGAGCCGTTTCATACCATCCCTACAGAATAGTGACAATGTAAGATATCTAAAAAAATGTGATAGAATAAGGATTTCTTCCAACTGTGTCGAACTTATCTTTGAAAGGATCATCTTTCGACGTCAGTCACTGAAGAAGACCCTCAGGGTCGAAATGTCAGACAATCAAGTAGAAACAATAAAACTGCGCCTTTAGATGCTCTAAAAGTCAAAAGATGATCCTTTCAACAGATAGGATATCTAATAGCTGGTCTGACTGAGGGTCATGCATACTGTATATACACAGAAGATTGATAATGTAAGATATAGACTGCTCCTATATCCATATAATCAAGTACAACGTAGGTGTATATGTCTGAGTTTGCATAATACAAGCTATCCTATTCATACGTATACTAATGGACAGTTATTGTGAAATGCATCAGATATTTTGTTACACATGCTTTCCATTCACAAAGGCAGGTACATAGATCTATCTCTTCAACATTGATTACATGATACAGTAACAACTAACCTTGTGGACGTAGGTACTCAGCCGGTCAAGTGGCGGCTGAGTGAATGGCAGGTGGAACAAGGCTACAGACAAACTAGTAACTACATCCTATAAAAAGTAGAAATACATTTTATATAATTACTATCATGTATATACGTATATGTACAGTATTATATATATTTAATTTATTATTATAATACATCCTAAATAGTTGCAATAAAAATTACTACATATATTAGAGTAAAGATTCCTTCTAACTGCGTCAAACTTTATCTTTTGAAAGGATTATCTTTTGACTTTTAGAGTGACCCTCAGGGTCGAAATGTCTGACAGCAAGAAGAAACAAGAAAACTATGTCTTTAGACGCTCTAAAAGTCGAAAGATGATCCTTTCAAAAGACTACATATATTATTGGAGAATATTAAATATAACAAATTCCTTTAAATATCCTTGCCTCTATTGACAGCGTTCCTCTGATTGTAATGACTAAAGCTTTCTTCTTGTGATCGAGTATGATGTAGTATGGAGACTTGAAACACTGCAAGAATATTGTCATGGCCATCAATATCTAAAACATCATTTCCTACATGCTATGCCTACTCTGTAATAAATTAAAAAGCCTATAGGGAACTATAACTGGTGAGAGCTTGTGCCTTATACAGTACATTCAGCAGTCTATAAACTTACATACTTACATAATGTACTTAAGTGATTACAATTACAGTGGTTTCATTTCTATAGTCATATAATATGTGTATATATAGACAGATGAGAAGTTGACTGATTTTGATTGTCTATTTTGTCTTGGTGTTATTTTCTATGACACTCTAACTGCTGAGCCAAGTAATTACATTTAATATAATACTATGTTCTTGTATGTGCATATAGAATATAATGAAGCATATTAATAACTTGTTTGTAAGTTCACCTCGTTCTGTTTGGAGCAGTGAATAACATCTTTAGTGCCACAGTTGGGCACTTGAATGTGAAAGGCAGCTCTACTGCAGTTACAACAGAGCTTGCGACCCTCAGTGCAACAGAGGAGACTATAGCATGCAAAAGAAGCAAGATTTCATGATAACACACTGACTGCAGATAGAGTTATGAGAGCCAATAAGGATTGCAGACAGACACACATACTTACATACATACCTTGCTTTGCAGGCTAGTTTGCATAATCCTTTACATGGTGAGTCAAAAACATAGAGAGGCCAGCCATAGATGCCCATTGCATAATTGTAGTAGTAGATTGCTTCACTTAGCTCATGGAGATCATCCTGAGGGAGAAGAGGACTATTCAAAGTCTACTTGAATAACTACCTACATAAATACATCTATTGACCTCTGAAAATAAGTTGGACATGACCGGAAGAAATCACTTTACTATAATAATAGATGTTCTATCGTGAAAAAAGACATACGATGTGATGACATGGACAATGTAGCATAGCTCATATACACTGGGAAAACTCTGTATACGTCTGATAAAAGAAGGATTTATTCTAACTGCGTCGAACTTGTAAAGATATACGGCTGATGTTAACAATACCACAAAATACGTAGGCACGGTGCAATAAAAGTGTGATTCCAGGCAGGCTGCACATACAGGGTTGGAGGGATTCCATTCTCTTGGTGGCTCATATTTATAGGAAGCAGTCCCTCCTTCAAATTGGTTGTCTGTCATCTGGCTTATCAGCTTCTACAAACACAAGTGGGGGCACATGAGTTAAGCTTAGCCTTACCCTGCAGATGCACTTAACAACAGGACACATATATAATAGAGAATGAACAATTATGACTGCATTGTTAAGTGGCATACTACGAAAACCAATTGTTGTTCTCGTATGAAGGTTATGTATTCAAAGTGAAACCCGAAAATGCTTCAAATGGAACTATCTAAAAATCTTAAATCAGAATCAGTCTGTTTAAATCCACAAACAATTCAATCATACTTTTCTGCAGGCTCGGTTCTGAGGTTTTCCCTGTTCAATCAGCGATCTCTGTTCTCTGCCGACAAGAAGCAATGCTGTGGCTAGATCACTTACAACATAGTCTGTTTCTTGAAAAAATATACCAAACAGTTTAGCAACTTCATAAGATGGGCCATGCCTAGTGGTTGGAGCTTTGGTTAGCTTATTAAACCTCTTCCACCAGAGATCAAATGTAGCAGTATTAAAGAGCGGGTAGTTTCTAATAGTGGTTCGGTTGGATTTAAAGTGCATGGTACCACTTCTTCTAAACTCTACACTATGTCTTCTATTTGAAGGAGCATCTGTTTCCTCTGTCCCTGGTGGTTGCTCTTGCTGGCTGGCCTCTTTGGCATTGTGGTCAAGTGACAGTTTAATGCTACCTACTCTTCCGATGGTGCAGCACCCACATGGATCAATGAATATCAGATGGTAGGTAATTTTAAAAATAATAGAAACTAATAGCAAAACTGAATAACCGCCAATAAATTTAGCTACTTCAGGAATGGTTGTGAAGGGAAGGTCTAGATTAGGGTTCCATGCAATGATCATTCCAATAATGCTAAAAGCTAGTTCAGGAAAGAGCGAAAACAGTTTTAGAATAATTAGTATCTGAACCCTCTGTGTACGCTTCTTTGAATATTGAAGTGTTCCTGAAGCAGATACAACAAGTTGTAAGACATCCAGACCAATCATGCCAAAGTGAAATACAATGATCCCAAATGCAAAGAAAAGAAATAAACCCCACTTTCCACATGTTTCATTAATCTTGCATTCATATCTATCATCATGAATATGGTTAATTTGCCCAAAGACAAACAAATTTAGAGCAATCGCAAGTATCAACCTAGAAAACAAACAACAACAAATAAAACAAAAGGTAATTGAATGCATACTCATGCAACATTCTGAAATTAGCTGTGACTCAGTTTCAAACGTTTAAAGGAAGCATACACCATTTAATGGACAGATTCAAGAAAGTGCAAACACTTTTTATTGGACAGCCAACACATCGTAAAATTGTTATTTATTGGCACTGTGCTACCGGACTAAACCCTGAACTCCTTTCTTGCATGATCTATTCATTACTTGTATTTATAAATGTGTGTTTGTAAATGCTAATTATTCACTGGTGAAGGCAGCCGTAGGTTGCCGAAACGTCTGATTAAAGTTGTAATATGCATGGCCAATGTTTTCCGTAACGTTTTTCGAAGATGAGTCTCCCTAACCACTCAGACCTCTATCGTATTAATAGAGTATTTATTCCAAACAAACAAGCATAGAAGAATATGGTATCTTCATCCAAAGATCTGTACATTCTAATTCTAGTCATGGACAAAAGACAAAGGTGTTCTTGATTCCTGTTGCTATTAGTTCTAAGATTAAGAGGTGCCAGCGACTAGTTGCTCAGATCTACGCGTCGAGTTAGTTTAAAGGTGATTCAGATCTATTTACTCTAATAACAACCAAACTGCTCCTACCCCCATCCCCTAGAGCTTAGAAGCACGTCACGTCGATTAATACAAACCGTAAAAAGTTTATATGCAATGCTTATTATTTAATATTCAATTCCCATATGGTATCGTGGATGGATGTTAACTTACATTATAAAACGGAGAACACCTGACAGCAAAGAACTGGGTACGAAATCGTCGTCTGCGACATTCCATCTGATTTTGCAGCATACTAAAGCTGGCATCGCGGATCGCGAGACTTAATCTACTATTTAATTACTCTAGTCCTGATTGTAAGTGAGCTGTATAGGGGCGCTCGAGAAAGATTACTTGTTGACTGGGATCACAGTTTATAGTAACAATAAATAAATTAATATTTCCGTTTCCAAGGTTCCGTAAACCGCATGGAATGCAACAAAACCGCAAGCCGCACACTAAATATAATAGATAAAATTATTTTTGTACACTAAAAGATGAACTGGAAGAGAATAGAAAGGCTCAAAAATAAAGGGCTATAAATAGAAATGTTACATGAAAAATCTAATATGTATTTCTTGCATTTTGGGTTTTACACATCAAAAGTAGCACTTTCAGGAGAATTTTTTGTATACCTCATCATAGGTACGTTTGCATGTGATCCATTATGAGCATGATGCTGAAATTCAGGCAGATTTGTGATATAGTGAAATGCATCAGTGAGCTTGTTTGGTAGGTGGTACTTAATAGATTCCTGGGAAACAGTAATTACAGAAAAATCCTCATTGGCTTCCCAGGTGAGATCATAGTCAATCCTCCTCTCCCTGCAGCACCTTTAAAGAATAAGGAGAGCACTATACCTGTATTATAGACATACTTTAGATATCAACTCATTAAAGGTCACTGGTCAAAAAGGTCGAACAGAAGGTAATTATGGTTACAAAGAGCTCCAAAGTTCTAATTGCCTTTTAATTACATAGGTGATACAATGTATATCAGTCAAAGATATGCAACTTAACACTAAAAGAAATGCAATTGGTAGAAGTATGTACATAGTATGGTTAAAGGTACATCAAGCCATATAGTGAAACCTTTGAGAATGTAATGGCCAAAAAAGTTGCCATGCTCGTAGTTGACACATATAATAAGTAATTGTACCTACCCCCTCTCCTTTATAACTTCCTTCTGGATGCGCAAAACCTTTCCTGGAATAAAGGCTGGCACATCGTCGACACCTTCAATAGTCTCCATCAATCTCGTAGACATGCTTTTATTCAATGCCCTATGGGTCCAATGGTTTGCCTTCATCACAATATTGACTGCCTGACTCATGTGCTTGATGACAACTGGCTTCTGTTGAAGTTTGCCCAGTGATAACATTGCATTGGCATTATTGAATGCACGATTGACAATTCTCTTAGCCTTTGCTGTATTGGCATCAATATCACTAATGTCAGTAGCATTATGCAGTGAAGACCCGCAACATTCAGGCAATAACTTCTTGTAGAGAATGTCATACTACACATATAATATAGTATATATATATATATATTGCAGTATAAAATAGCATAATATATATGCATATCACTGATTATCCTGCCTCAAACTACCTAGTACATTGCCATATATACACAGACAGTATTGCATATTGCATAGTGAAAGTGTCACAATAGATAATATAGTTTCAATTTCAATCTCAAACACTACTCATCCAATTAAAATAGAAAGAGGCTAAGTGGAAAGAACTCCTCACTCCTGAGTGATTTAAATATACATATTGTGGATATATAGCACATTGAAATGAAGAATTAAGAAATACCTATTTTGGGTAACTACAGTTAACTAGATGTGCACAGTTCCTCAATTTGAACCATCTCAAAAATAAGGTCTGAGCGTAAGACACAAAATGTTTAGTGCAACGAGTACAATGGAATCCAAGTGTACTCTGAGGTGGGTCAACTGCAGACATGAAAGACCTACCTTTGGACGCTTACAAGTGTTTAGCCTGTGTGACATAGAATGCTTCAATAATAAAAGTGACCTCCAATTCAAACTACACAACCAAAAATACAAAATCTATACTAACTAGATGGTACATTCAAGTACATATGATAGCCTGTATTCCTAGTTATTGTATAACTCATATGTAGTTGATATTGTATGACGTCAGTCAGGGAGAGAGATGGTGAAATATTAGTAACTACAGAGGATCAGTCAGTGAATACACATGTAATCAATCATTTCATTTAATGGCTTCAGTGCTTGCATTTTGTAGATATTTAATCAAATATTTATACTATCCAATAACAAATATGGGGATGATTCTTATCATACACAAGCTCAGTATCTGCCCATTTAATCTACTTGATTACATTCATATGTAGGTAACCAGGAAAGAGAGTTTGAGATAATTTATGATCAAAGAGTAACACCAGGTCATTACATCGACTAGCAGCTTACTTTGGTACTGCATCATTGCCTAAAACTACTGATATTATAAAGGTTTTGGAGTATTCTGCCAAGGGGAAGCTGCAAGGTACAGAAAAGGATAATTGTGCTAGCATTCTTCAATTGTTCTAGACATCAACACACCAAATATGCTAAAGGAAAACTATTTGGGCAAACCAAAAATCAGGATATATCTCATTATAACAGGAAGTACCATTTATGACAGGAAGTACCTTATTATGACAGGAAGTACATATATAGCATACGGGAAGATTTGTGGACAAAGATTATCAGTATATACATAGGTACATGTGTATAACCAGGATGAGTCTGGTGGATAGTCATTGTGATAATGGAAGGTGTGTCCTACGTAGATATGTAAATTTTATTCTATATTACCTGAAGACACAGCCTGGAGGAGAGAAGGCATAGCACTTGAAGTCTTCTTTAATGAGGCTCTTGGCATTCAGCTTCAGCAAAAGGGATAGAACACTTGCCACTCCAGCTCCCAATGAATGTCCCACCACTGTCAGAGAATAGTCCTGGAGAGGTATACAAGAATGATCTAAATAAAATTGAAAATGAACAGAAATATGCAGAAAGAGAAAATGACAGGGAAGATTTGACTGATGTTTTGTCAATGAAATGCAAGTAGGGACACAAACACATACATACAACACTGGAAGACAAAGATTTTGCTTGTATAGGTCTTGCTAGCGTAGGGCTTGCTAGTGTAGGGCCTGCTAGTGTAGGTCTTGCTAGCGTAGGGCTTGCTAGTGTAGGGCCTGCTAGTGTAGGGCCTGCTAGCGTAGGGCCTGCTAGCGTAGGGCCTGCTAGCGTAGGGCCTGCTAGCGTAGGGCCTGCTAGCGTAGGGCCTGCTAGCGTAGGGCCTGCTAGCGTAGGGCCTGCTAGCGTAGGGCCTGCTAGCGTAGGGCCTGCTAGCGTAGGGCCTGCTAGCGTAGGGCCTGCTAGCGTAGGGCCTGCTAGCGTAGGGCCTGCTAGCGTAGGGCCTGCTAGCGTAGGGCCTGCTAGCGTAGGGCCTGCTAGCGTAGGACCTGCTAGCGTAGGGCCTGCTAGCGTAGGGCCTGCTAGCGTAGGACTTGCTTCTGGCTCTTCCCAATTTGAACTAAACAATTGGCCCAACAGAAGGCACACATGCATACAACTTAGTAGCACATTTTGTCTTCAGATTACTGGACACCAAACTTACAGGATTATTGTTTAAAAAGCTTTCAACTACTGTAGATTCCTCCATTAACTCTTTGTACACATTTTTGGCAGTTTTGAGCATCCCCTAATCACATACAACAAACAATATTGACACATAGTAATTGCTAGCTCTGTTTGAAAAATGACAAAATATTATGTGTGTTTAACAGACTTTGCTATTTAGCTCAATAAAACATACTGTACATACATTGGATTATTCTAAAAGTAGAGTTCATGCAACCTTAAAACTGGACATTAGAGAACACTGTTGTTAGAGCAGAGGGTGTTTGAGTGTTTTCCTCACTTGATGGACCAGCGTCTGTGATGGATCAAAACCTTCAACTTCAACATTTTCCATTGTTATGGATAGATCCGTCAGTACATCCTTCATAATATATAGAGATAGAAAATTAACTGACTCATGACAGATAAATGCATGGAGCACTTGTATATTAAGCAGTAACTTCATGCAATTGCAAATCTGTTTGAACTCATTGTCGCTTACTTCCAGCGATAAAGTACCACGAATAGCAATAATGAGTGCTTTTCTTGATTTATCTAAAACCACGGCAAAGGGTGCTTTGAATATCTAGTAAAATAGAAGTAGATATAAAAGGTGTTAAAATAGAAGTAGATATCAAAAGTTTTGAATATCAAATTGAGGTACATGTAAACAATATCGTTCCAGAAGTTCAGTTGTGTTTGATATTATTTGCTTTGAATTAAGACAATATTTTTCACTAGTTTTCAATGGCAAGTACAATGCAGTATAGTCAGACTACTGTAGCTACACAAAATGGCTGGCCAGTCCTATGACATCTCTCATAAAGCTATGAAAGTAGGAATTCATGAGTTGTATGTCTTAGTATCACATTTGCTAGAGAGACATGTCTTACTAATATACGTACTAGTTAACTTTGGGGACTATTACCTCAAAAGCCTTGTTTACTTGCACATATATTATATATTATATAATGGTTATACTACTATATACCTCATTGTGATGGGAGACATAAAGAATATCATGCTTGGAGACATTAGCAGTCAGAGCTAAAGCTGCTATACTGCAGCCGGAAGCATCCACATCAACTGAATACAACCTTTCTCTTCTGGTGCAGCATCTTGAAAATTGACTGAAGATGGAGATGAGACATGTGGTACATATGTAGGTATATACAGGTAACTCATATAAAGCCTGTCCTCCTCTGAATTGTTCCTATGTGGCAGAGGGTGTGACAGAGGGTGTGGAAAGAGTATGACAATTTCAGGTCTCTTTAGGGGTACCTTAGATCAGTCACTTCTCTACACTGACTAAGGGAGTGTGGAGGAGAGGTGATCATAGGAGTGTGCTAGACATGGTGGTGTGCCACCTCTATGTGACATGGTGGAGTGGCGGTGTGGGTACTAGGAGGGTGCTAAAGATTTGCATATATCATATTCTAAGGCAGTCCCTATGGCTTCTAATTTAGTTAAATTATGCCATCGTGTTGTTGCAGGTCTGTTTGTTGGTTAAAATTAAATTATCTCAATTGCAAATTAGTTTTGGAATAAGAGGGAAACACAGACCTCTGGCTATAGCTACTGTAGAGGTAAAACCAGCTGTATCCTGGGCTCAAGTGCTTCTCTATGTTTCCCACTTAAATGTTAAACAGTTGTGGTTTGGTTATCAATACCCTACACATGGTCACACTCCCACTGACCTATTTACAAGGAGGATGCAAGCCATGTGATAATTACATTGCATTAAAAGGAAGAAGACATAAAAAAGTGGTCATTCCAGAGATACAAATATCTAATCTACTTGAATGTACGTATGCATGAGGTTTTCCCTGTCTACCCCCCTTGGTCTTAGACTGGGTTCTGTTAACACACAGTAGAATATTTATAAAATGGAGACTGGCACCATTGGTAGTGGAGACATTTATCTGTACTGGAAACCCTACTTAGCTTGTACTCATATTTCCAAATGATTGTATTTGGTATTACTCATCTAACTCCTTACCCAGTCTTGACGCAGAGCCTGCAGCAAGAGGTGAATGGATGGGTATAGCAGTACATGGGCCATCCGTACATGCCAACCGCATAGTGAGCAAAATAGCTGATATCTTGTATAGTTGACCACTATGTGGGTAGAAGACATTCTTTGGATGCAACCTACTACTAATTGAAGCCACAATACAGTAACAAGTGACAAAAGATCAGATAATTCATGAATCAAATTGACACACAGCAAGACATGACTGTGCATTGCCATTCACTTCATATCACTATCAGATATGGTATGGGAAAGTTTATCAGGCATGTATGGAAAATGAAATAGTTTGAGGTTGACCTTTCAAAGTGTCAAACAGAGGTTGATGCTAGGCTGAATCTATTGGACCTACCTCTTCATTCATATTCACTGCCACAGGTTCTTTGTACTCATAATTCTCAGATATATGACCCTTTGCCCTCAATTGCTGACATACATGCTAAAAGTTGATAGGATACTTTCAAAAGCAAACATTATGTAACTGTTCAGTTTTTTCAAGTACAGTAAGCAGATCAGTTTGATGACACAATGGTATATACACCTACCTCTCTCATTTGACGCTTAAGTGACTTCAATATACTTCTGTGGTCATTACTGACTAGTATAATTGCTGCCACCAGATCTGAAGGAACCATATCGTGCTCAGAAAAACATTCATCTTTAAAGAGAATAGCTAAATCTTTGGCAATATACTGGACTGCATCGTTGCCATTTTGCTTGATGCATCTACACCTATTTAGTGTGGAGAGACACCACCTGAAGTCTACAGAATTATATAAAGCCTTATTAGAATGATCAGTTATTTCTTCAGATGCGAAACATAGACACTTCTTTGAGATGACAACTCCTTTTTCCTCATCTTCAATATAAGCAATTAAACTTGCAGAACAGCATCCAAATGGATCAGCAAATGCAAGGAACGAGAAGGCCTTCACAAACACTACTAGTATACTTAAACAAGTGTACCCAGTTAAAAGTTGCTGTACATTATTCTCCTTACAAGGATCATTGAAGGTTAGGTTGGGGGACCAGCTCACAACGCCTCCAACCACACAGAACCCTATCTCCAGCAGAAAGAGAATGAATGTTATATAGAGCCATATTTGGAGATGGTTTCTCTGCTTCGGTCCTTCTCCTGAGATGGGACCTTTTTTACTGATCACAAATATACACCACTGAGCAGTAAGTGACAGAATTTGTATGAGGAGGGCCCCAAAGATGTATGCAATCAGTACACCCCGAGGGTCAGGCTTGCAACTGCTTAATCCAACAAACGTATACAAAGCAATTACAACACAGAAACACAACCTGTCAAAGGAGAAGAAATGAATGTGTTCAATGGGCTGTATCTAACATGTGACAATGTACACTACATAAGTAATGTTACTTTCTGACATTGGGCCATTATAAGCAATTCAATATAAGTAATAGATATCTGGATTACTGTGATTTGAGATAATTTTTCGCTAATGGTTATACAAAATTAGTAGCATTTGGCAAACTAGCAGTCCACACTTCAATGATCTCAAGTTTATAGGAAGGTTGCACCATAGACTTATACATGCCCCTTACTGTCTATGAAATGCAATACCTAAACCCTGACTAATGGGGTTAATAGACCCGTTAGAATCTACAAATGCTACTTCAAAATTAGTTCTTAGAGCAGTGGCAATACACCAGATCAGTTAATAAGCCAAATCGCTAAGTAAAGCTCAACTCCATTAGGTTTGTATTATATCAAAATTATATATTAAACCTCCCTATCAAGTCGGTCAAGCTGCTGCAGGTATATCTGTGACTCTAGCAACTTACATTGTAAGACGCACTGCAGTACCGACTAAACCGAACACGACGAAGTCGTCTGCCGATACAAGGCATTTCTTCCAAAAACATCTCAGCGCTTTCATCTTCGCTTCGAGCTGTTCGAGTGAAATAATGGGTCTAGCTCACTGTCAGAATCGACACTGTGGCTCGAAATGCTTTCTGTGGTTATATTATATGCTCCGCAGCTAGGGGGGAATTTTTTCCCTTTGATAATGGCTTCCGGTAACTTTTTCGTCTCCCAAAGGATGATATTTTCCACATGGCCACAAGTAACGCTATATATGCACCAACAATGAATAACCTCCAACTTATACTTATAAGTGTTAATTACAATGAAATGCTTGCTGTCCACATCTGACAAATCATATATACATTCTTCTATATGCATTGTCAAACTGGAGCCACCTCAGGACTATTTACTTTATTATTATTATTATTATTATTATTATAAAATTTAAATTTACAATGGATAATGGATAAATAATAATACTAATATAAATTTGTTTAGTTCATTGTTGACATGATGGACATCGCGTTCCCCTTCTGAGTGGCAACTGCCAGCTGCTGGATGAGATGGCAGTGTGCCATGTCCTCCCCTGTGATGGATCTAATTCTGGTTGTCAGATTATGAATAAACTCCATGGTTTCTGGTCCCATCACGCCAGTAGTCTCGATTGCCACTGGGGTGAATTCATGAATGGTTGAAAGCTCTTCATACTTTTTCTTTTTCCTGCTTTCGGCTATAGCAGCCACTGAACCAGCCTCTCTGGTTGCTTCTTCCACATAGGATGGAGCAAATGTGTCAATGCATGTAGCATCCCATATAAGGATGCGACCTCTTGTCCAGGGAGTGATGGTTACACCATCAGGTCGTTTCCCATCTGACCTAGAGAGACCTGATGGTTCCAGCCGAGATGGAATATTAGCTGTTATTATTATTATTATTATTATTATTATTATTATTATTATTATTATTATTATTATTATTATTATTATTATTATATATAAATAAGCTGCAAAAAATTAAAATTAATGAAAAATGTATGACATAATTACCTGTAGTTTATCTCTAAAATTGTTATTTTGAAAAAAAGTCCATTACGCTTTGGACTTTGAGGATGTACATTTCCATTCCTTCAGATCCAACTCTTGTAGCTGGGTGAATCTTCTTCTGTGAAATATGAACCAGGCAATACCCAAAAGCAAACAGACAGTACATTCTAAGTAGTAACCATCTCTGGTTGTGACACACTGTCCTCCGGCAGCCACACAGGCCTGCAATATAGGATCAGTCATACACATTACCAGAGGAGCTTGGTCCAGTCATATATGATTATGTATTGCATCATCTGGTATGATCTTTTGAAAGGTTCATCTTTCAAACTTTTTGAGACACAGTTGGTAATAATCTTCAAATTGTCAGAGTTCAAATCAACAGGAGATGGATAGGTCATACACGGCACCCAATGGTGTTACACAATTACCTCAACCGGAACAAAGAGTCAGAAGTTTTGACCCCCAGGGTCTTCTTCAGTGACTGACATTTGGAAGATTATTACCAACTGTGTCTCTAGATGCTCAAAACGTTTGAAAGATGAACCTTTTCAAAAAGATAGGTTTGTCACAGTTAGAAGAATCCTTATACTATGATGTCATCATGTCCTGAATGAAATCCAACTTTATCTGTGAGACTATAAGTGGACATTGTATGGTACCAGAAGTGTCCCTCATCCTATCACTCACAACATTGAAAGCAGCAATCAATCACTCGTTGCTTGGGAACCTACCTCCAACTGGGATGTGGTGGCACAGCCCATGGTGCTGCTAAGGGAATTCCCCAAGCAGTCCTTCCTGGAGAGGGGATCAATGAACCACAGTGCCACAGTGCCGGGCCAGTTGCCTCCAAAGTTGCAGACAGTGTTCATCAAGGTCATATAGGTGCCTCCAATGGCAGGATCACTTATACGAGCAGCAAATGCCATTTGTGTCACAAACATTGAATAAACAGCCATCTTATGAAGGGAGGATACAAATATACTAATGAACCTTGCCAATGCAACATGCCACACCCACTCACCTGATGAACCATAAAGATGGCTGCAATGATGACGTAATATGAAAGGGGAAAACCCCCATCAACCTTCATATAAGGTGTGAACCAGACAATGCCTGCAAAGATAACTCCTAGGGCCAGTCTCACGGGAAACGCCTTCATCCACAAACTAAGGGGGCGGGGACCAGCTACAAAATGGCTACAGAGAGAGCATTGAATTTGGGATACATTACACCTGCAAAGCAAAATATTTAATTCCAATAAAGAATGTTACCAAATTACTGTAATTCCACAAATATTGGACTTCATATCCCTCAACAAACACGCTTACACACCTCCCTCGACAAACACACCTATACACCTCCCTCAACAAACACGCCTACACGCCTCCCTCAACAAACACACCTACACACCTCCCTCAGTAAGAATGAGATAGGCCATGCATGCTTACCTGATGATAAATGGCAAGGCTATCTGCAGCGGAGTCAGTGGTATTGCCAACAGAGCCAAGTTTTCCTTAGGGACACCTGCTTCTATCAACTTGAGGCCTGTGGCAGCCTCAGCTGCTGCCACCCCAATCTGATGGAGAGCAATTATGAATAGGAAAGTGATAACCCAACCACAAGTAATATTCTTTAGTCATCACTTAGAGAAGCAATACAAATTGTCACTGCTACAGGTGGTTTTCAGGTAGAATGTATGTATCCCAAACTGAAGTATCTCCTCTATACCATCATGGACCCAGCTACGCATATCAGTACTTTTCTACATTCTTACAAACACCCTCCCATCTTTATTCTGTATTCCCATTATTACAAGTTTGGTTTCTATGGTAACGTTCAGTCCAATGGAGGGTATAAAGGAAAACTGTCCTTATCCACTGCTCCAAATAAGGTATGTACCTGTCCCTAGTTACATGTCTAGAAAGTGGAGTTTAAGATAACTTATAAATAACTCATCTATTGTCTGCACGCTCCTATATACACTGCATGCATACTACCAAATCCCTTAATACTCTACACTATTGTACACTACTGCATATATGTACTCAACAATGTACACTATTAGAGCACTCACTCGTGCAGTGAAATGTGCTAAGGCATACTGGAGGACAGGCTTGAGCTGAAGCACAGAGAGGAGCTGCTTATAGGTACTTATCACAGATATTCCTTTTTCTTCATGAGACTCCACCTCTCTCTTAAAGAACCACACCATCGTCGTGGTAACAAGGAACACTAGACCCCAAAAATATAAAAAGTCCTCTAACTGAAAGATGCCTCTATCTAAAGGTGTACTACGTAAGTAGTTATTGCAGAAATCCTTGGATTCCAATGCAAGAAAGATAGTGTAGCCAAGGAAGTATCCAGTGGTCTGCCCGACAGTGTTACAGGTGGAGGCATAGCCAATGTTACATCTGGACAGCATGGTCAAGGCCCACCCATCCACCGCAATATCTTGGGTGGCAGAAAAAATGTACATCAAAAAGAACAATAGGGTGAGGATGGTGACATTAGGGGGTTCCCCATGGTCACCCAATAGAGTGCTGACAGAGTATGACAGAAACAACATAAAGAGGCCGATCAGGTACTGCATTGGTACCAGCCAGGTCTTGCGTCTTCCCATCCTGGGGATGAACAAAGAGTCGACTATAGGAGCCCAGAGGAGCTTGATACTAAAGGGCCAGTACACGAAACTAAACACTGCTTGCTCCTTGTAACTGACGTGCCTGGACTGAAGGATCATGGGAATACTGGCAGTCAGTCCCATTGGAATTCCCTGGAGGATGTACAAGAAGAGCAGAAGGAAGACGTTCCATCTATCCGTCCACCAGTTAGGATTCTCTGTGCGATGTTCTGGTACTTCTGATGGCGGGAGCCTGACCGTGTCTACATCATTACCTCTTCTTTGATTCATTTCAGCTCCGCAGTCGCTTATATGGCGACCAACCGACAGCAGAACCACAACTATTGACTGATGAATCCGACCTCAGAAGCACGAAAATGTGTGCGTTTTCTCGTTAGCGTGGAAATTGGGGAAGACCGGCGACACACGCTTAGCAGTGTAACGGCAAATATCTCTTAACTTCTTTCCGTGAGGTCGTCTTGCTTCATGGAGAGAGTTGCATGTGAAACGAAGACTGTGCAAGGGCGTTATTCTACTTTGTTATCGAGAGGAGAGGCGAATAGTGCTTCGTCATCCAGAGTAGTTGAAATGTTTATGCTTTCCAAAGTTGCCAATGCATTGGTCGTGATGTGGACATTCATAGGAAATATATTAGTATACTTCTTAAAGTTTTCACAAAAGAAAATGAAATCAGTGAGACGTTTGTTTATTCATACACAAACACCTTTTGTCTATCATATCCGCGTATGTGCATACGTGCAAGAGAATGATTGTGTGAAGGGGTGAAGGTAGGGGTGAGGGTGAGGGAGAGTGAGAGTGAGGGTGAAAGAGAGTGAGGATGAAAGAGAGTGAGGGTGAGGGTGAAAGAGAATGAGGATGATAGAGAGTGAGGATGAAAGAGAGTGAGGGTGAAAGAGAATGAGGATGATAGAGAGTGAGGATGAAAGAGAGTGAGGATGATAGAGAGTGAGGATGATAGAGAGTGAGGCTGAGGCTGAGAGAGGATTAAAAGGAAGGGATTTTGTATTTAACAGTTTCATTAATTTGTTAATGATGTTTAATGATTCCTTGTTTCAGGTTACCCAATATCAAGCAGTCAGGTACTATACTATTCCCCTCTGCCCATGCAACGAGAGAAGATTAGGTGAGTCGGATCACTGTAAGTACGTAGGTACACTGCCAAATATGGAGACACATCATGTCAATCTCTTCGTGGTGTAGCAAGGAAATGGACTTCTGTAAAGTAGCCAACGGTTAAGAGGCTCCCCAGTCTGTATTAAATAGATTGGAGGTGGTATGGGCGTGGTCGAGGATCCAAAATTGGTGAAATATTTTTTACTATGACTTTATACCGAGTGACCACTTTTCCAGAGTCATTTACTGCATATTGCATGTTCTGGGTTACATTGATAGTAGAGATAATTATGACTGTTAAATCATCTTGAGTAGTACACTTAGATTGTAGTTTGTTCAGTGCTTCTGTTTGGCAATTATCTCATAGCTGTTGTAGAACGAAAGATTATGGTTCTAGATTTGGATGAAACGCTAATTCACTCACATCACAACGGGTGAGTTTTGAAATGCATACTGCATAGTACATCTACCACATGCTCTAACTGTACATCAAATGCTTTTAGTACAAGGAGTTTCCCAAGTTACTGTATACATTCAAATTGCATGCATTCCTTCACAATGTACATGTTAATATACATACTGCTATTATATGCACATGTCTTTGGTGTTGTCAGGAGTGCCATTACACAAGTTTGTATGTTTATCTTTGCAGCCCTCTAGTCCCCAGTACAGTTGTGTCCAATATCTTGGCAGATTTTGTTCTGAATGTGAGTCCCTGTTTGTGTTAATTGATATTTGAAACTGATTCTTCGGTTGTATACAATCACTATTTGTCCTGTTTGTACAGTACCCACGGTCTAGTGGTAATACTCCTGTTACACTGCTGCATAAGTAGTCTTGTAGGAGGTCATTTGTAGAGTTTTGCATTAATATTCACACACAATATGTTTTGAACTACATATACGTATATAGATACTTCTTATAAAGTACAGCTGGTAGACATTATTAAATTGTGGTGATTTTACAATGATTGCAAGGCAGTAGATAACAGTAGCTACGTACATATGTATGGTGTATCAATGTCTGGCCCAGTGGAGAAGAAGAGAAGGAGAAGGATAAAAACTCTTGTATCCTCATCCAAAGCTCTCGCTAGGTTTAGTTCCCTATAGGCCTTTTATTTTGAAGTAGATGTGTTAGATTATTCAAGTACATGTATGTGCGTATATACATAGATATCTGTATGTTTCACTGTATAGGTGGAAATAGATCACTGTCCTGTGCAGTTTAATGTATTCAAGAGACCTCATGTAGACTATTTCTTAGATATGGTAGGTTGCTAAGGAACTCTACACATGAAGTCAGTTCCTCTCTATATGTACATTTAATTATGGCTCGCCGATAGTGTTCACCTTATATTTAGATGTGAACTGGTATAGCTGTATATTATTGACTACCCATATATAGTGCATACTTGTATTAGTAATACTTTATTTTTTCTAGGTCAGTGAATGGTATGATTTAGTTGTATTTACTGCTAGTTTAGAGGTAAGTCATTCAATTGACACTGTACATATGGACCACTGTGCTATTCTACATAACACATATGCATACAAGTACATCATAGGGACAGAATAGTAACATTTTAACATTTTGAAGACTAGCAAATACTTTTGAATGAATTTTGAAAGTCAAGTTAGTTAATATACTTGTGTACAGCCATGTCAGGAATTCATAAGCTTTTGAATTAAACACCGAATATTCTGATACGTATTATGATAGGAATTCAAATACAAACTGTCATCATTGTAACACTAAATCTGCTAACTTTTTTACTTATCAAAATAAAATTGAATTTTATCGTTATAAAAATTGAATTTTATCGAAATAAAAATTCAAGTTTGACCTTTGGCTGAGAAAGGTACATGTGTCATTTGACAATAATTGGTGAGCTTCCTTGATCCGGGCGATACAATTGGTAATGATCAGTTTGGTGTGGTGTACATAGGTGTATGGATCAGCTGTAGTCAAGAAGCTGGAGAGGAAGCGAAGAATGTTTAAAAGATGTTTTTACAGGCAGCACTGCAAGATGGACCTACTAGGCTATACTAAGGATCTCACTATTGTGTCTCGCAATTTGGGCCAAGTGTTCATTTTGGACAATTCTCCAGGAGCTTACAGAGGCAATCCAGGTTTGTACATTCAATAACAAGCTTCCACTTATGTAAGAGACAGTACTTACGTATATCTTAGGCTCGAGTACTGACACCCTTTGTGATACAAGTTGCTTAATTCATTCACTTTGTTGTTCAGAGAATGCGATTCCAATCAAGTCCTGGTTTGCCGACCCACACGACACAGCTCTGCTGAGCTTACTCCCACTTCTCGATGCCCTCAGGTTTACCAATGATGTTAGAACTGTGCTTAGACGCAACTTACATCTTAACTCATAACAGGTCTAAAATACGTTATGTACAAGATATAAGATATACCTTTGCATGCTTTATACTGTAAGTACTTCAGGATATTAATGGAATTATATTGATACATATATATATATATAATGTATATAATATATTATTTCTAATTGTTAATCTTTTTTAAGACTCTCTTGTTGGTAAAATGTTTGTAGTGCCTTGAGGTGTCTCTCGTTCAGTTTGACCTGAGGTCTCTTTGACTTTAGAAAGGTCACAGCTTCTGAGGGCTCCATTTTATGTACCTGCACAAGCGTTGTTAGGGGCAAGTATATCAGCTATGTCACATGCATCATTAAGTCTTTTCATGCTAGACCCAATCATGCTGCCATATTCCAGTCAAAATGGCTGATAGGTCAAGTCTAGAGTACCAGTACAGGGTGTGTCACTGCTCACTTTGACAAGGTAGCAAGCTGCCACTGTGGCACTCCTTCCTCGCCCTGCCTTGCAGTGCACATAAACACTGTGTCTGTTGACAGAGTGTTCTTGAATCATCTGTAGACTTCTTGTAATTTCATGCAGTGTGGGTGGGTTCCTATCAACTGTGTTGATGTGCAAATGAGCCACGCCCACCTTAGACCACTCCTACAGTATAGTGAGTATTGATGAGGTCATTTAGCATAAAGAGATTGCTATCCACCATGTTACCTTGTGTGATTTAGCGAGTAACTCACTTTTGAGCTGTTTGTAAAGTGCTCCAGTTCAAAGGTCTCGTTCAAGGACACAACTCCTCTGACACACTCCTTCTCCACCAGCTAGGGTGCACAGTAAAGGGATGTAAGGTATTAGAGTCACACTTCTAGAGAAAGCTAAGGCCATTAATATAAGATGACTATACTGTGGATAGGATAGAGAGGTTGTCAGCTACTTCCATTTAGTAGCCATCCTACCCAACTTGACAAGGTGACTGTATTTATTGTGTAATGGACATGAGGAACACTTTAATGAGTAATAATGAATAAATTGATAATCTAACCACAAGTAATCATTCTCCAACGTCATACAGTTTATCGATAAAATGGAGTCACTTGACCTTTGATACCATAGACACAATTACAAATAGGAAATAATTTAATTATTGGAAGCTCACCATTTTGGTCTGACTTTTGAATGGCAATGCGCCAAGTAGCACTGTCTGGTCGATCCTGTTGAACCAGTTTAGTCCCATCAGTCTCCATTTGATCACGTTGAAGAAGATGGATGGGAAGTAAATCAATCTTGAGTAGATTTGGTCAAACGACATGGTCCTAACAGCAAGTAAAAAGTCAAAAACTGCCTTCCAAGTGGATAGAATAAAACCAAGCATTGCTCGCTATCGGAGTCATTGACAGGACACACGATACGTTTACGGCGATATACGAAGGAGCGATTAAAAGATGTCTGCTCGATGATAACCGTTAATGACTGGTGCCATACTCGTTAGTGCATCAATACTGGAAGTTCAACAGCATGAGCAAGAAGCCAGTACCCAAAGCCAAGAAAGGGAAAAAAGGGAAGAAGAAAGGAGGAGATGAAACGTCTCTTGAAGAACGCTACAAACGAACTCTTCAAGAAGTAGCGACGCTGCGCCTCGAATTGGGTAACTCCTTAATCATTACTCTTAATGTACTCTTTAATGATACTTTTCATAGTTAATAGTGCCGTAGTAACATACTAGTAGGCTAGCATATGAAGGAGAATGATCAAACTTACTATTTCGATATTTAATCGATAAAATAGATTGTAGAATCGGAGAGAGCAGAAAGGCCAGGACCGTAGACTCTGAAGCGAGAGAGATGGTGTCGGACATGAAGGAGGCACTTGAAGAGGAGAAGTACAGCAAACTAGAGATCACAACAGGTGCTTTTTGAGTGGCTTGCATACTTGTAGATCTCACTCATTGAGTGAAGCATACTACATGTTGGATGACCTTAGGTACTAGTCTTGTAGAGCCAGACCCTCTTCTTTTCCCTTCTATATAAATTTCATCAGTAAGAGGCTTGTAGGGTCTGGCTAAGCAAGACCAGTGTGCTACTCTATATTGAACTGATACTGATTCTGCTGTGACACTGTATATATGGCACACATGTAGGGCAAATGAGAGGACCTGCAGACTCACTTGCCATGTTGGCATCTAGTGGCATGCCGTCTCAATAGCAACCTTATATGCACCAAACAGGCTCATAGGATAGCTAGTGTTTATGTGCTGAGAAACTATTTTGTTTTGTTTCTGTTGCTAAGATATGGCCAGACATTACAAAGCCTTGCAGACACAAATGGAAATGAGAGTTCAGTATTTAGAGGAAGAAGTGAAACGCTTGACTGCACTATTAGGTTAGTACTAGCGTTGGAAGGAGTCAAGTCACTCTACAAGTCCACCCCTTCTTTTTATTTATTTATTTACATATTTGTTTACTTATGTATTCATCCAAGGATATAATGTATTATGTATATTAAATCAATGAACAACACTTAAATGAACAATACCACAGCTTTGTTAGAAAGGTAATAATCAGGGACTAAAGTGTGTGCATTGACCCTCAATTCAAAATGTCCTGCACTTTAGTCCCTGATTATTATCTTTCTAACAAAGCTGTGGTATATTAAGTGTTGTTCATTGATTTAGTGGTTTACCCAGCTATGAGCCCCTATACATTATTATGTATATTGTTATGTACTGTTCCTATGTGTATATAGATGATACAAAATTGAAACTTCACCTGGTGACTGAAGAGAGAGACAGACTAAAGAAGGAGAAAGAGGAACAGTTTCAAGTTATGAAAGAGAAGATTAAGTCACTGGAGAAGGCATACCAAGTCATATTAGAGGTAAATGGCATTATTTATGTATCATTCAGTAAGTTATTTAACCATGTATAGTCAAACGTTTGGAATTCAAGTGCTTAATTATTATAATGTTAATTTTTTCCTAATTTTGAGTAGCAGACTTTGCTTTCCCTCTACTCTATAGGAAACATTAGATAGTATGGCGGTGAAGCTTGAGACTTGTAGGACAAAGTGGAGCCAGGAGTCCGAACTGATGGAAAGAAGAAACTTGCAGCTCATTCAAGAATTCGCACTTTAATGCAGCTAGCTCATGCAATTATTTATCACTATTTTCCGAGAGATGTTTTTAGATGTAAATTTCTTTGACACGATCATCACACTGTTTATTCTGTTCCGATTGTTTAGATAGTAATTGGTTTACGCGTATTCGGCTCGTTATTGTTTTTCCGTTATTTTTCGCTCTGCTGGATTTCAAGCAACTTGGGGGGCAGTTAAGCGAAAGGTAAGAACTTTGTGCCATGACACAACTAGGATGGGGCCGTGGAGCCACTTTTACTGTAGTTTAACTAATCCCGGAAGCTCCGCTTTCCTCTAAGAAGTTAGGTTTATGACTTCAGTGTTCCTAGCCAGTGACCCTTTGCTGGTGTAAATTTCTCAGTCGTTAGATAGTGACCAATAGAGCACCGTCAAAGTGGAGTTTCCGCTCATCGTGTCTCTCTGCCTCTCTCTAGTGTGTGGAATAGCTGTAGAAGTACTCGATACCAGCGAACAAAAGGCCAGTCCATATGGCTGCCACCAAGAAACCAGACGGTCATTCTAAAGAGACGCTCGATAAAGGATTTTGGGGATTTCAAAATAGTGTAAAGAAGGAGAAGAGGGAGAAGATTGTAATAGACGAGAGCGCCGCCGATTTTGATTCGGTTCAGCCGGATGATGATTCAACGGGCACAGATCACGAAGAGAGTACACAGAGGGCGGAACGCAATCCGGGCGAGGACCACGGTATTGATTTCAATGTCACCAATGGTGGCGTACCCCAGTCGGTCGGGGCGGGCTCGAGGGAGATGGCTAGCTCCACCATAGTTGATGGTAAAAAGATGAAAGGGGCAGTCAAGAAGAACAAGGGAAGCAGGTCGAGAGGGTTGGCCTTCCCTCGCGTCAACGGGGGCAAGAAGGTACAACAGAAGACAGTCATAGGACACAGAAAGAGACGCACTTCTGGTAAAATGATCCGTGTTCCTCAGCACCTCCCTAGTGTGAGTGAGGGGGACATGGCACAGGCAGACGAGATGGGAGACGGAGGACAGGATGACGGCTTTGTGGACACCTCAGAGGATGTGCCACGGAGGAAGACAAAGAGAAAAGGTTGGTGAATGTTGCTCTGTGTACTAGAGCATCGAGCCCATCCAGTTGTGAATGTATCCCAAAGCTGGCGTACCTATGTGCTCATACAACCGAGACCAGTGGGCGTGTCAGACTGACCTGTGGGCGTGTCAGACTGACCTAGCGGGTGTGTCTGTAGTTCAGTTGGGAGTGATTGCCTCAGGTCTGATATGCTATGCTGTCCTAAATGTGTATATGTACCTGTCTTGAACGTGTAGTGTGTATCATTTAATATGATCAAATATCCAAGTTGAACAACTAAATCTTGTTAATGTATGTTTCTAATAGACTTAATTATGGCTACCTTTCTCCTTGTAGTCCTGCCTGTTAGCGATATACAGTATATGTGCTAATTCAATATACTCATATGGCAGTTTGAAGCATTTACTGGTGTACTGTGACCGTGAAATATAGAGCTGACAATTAAATGGCTACTTTTGAGCTGATTTGATTAACTATGCTATATGCATATGATATACCAAGTATTAGAAACCATGCTGTATTCTGATACCCATTCTGCATTCTGATACCCATTCTGCATTCTGATACCCATTCTGTATTCTGATACCCATTTTGTATCCTGATACCCATTCTGTATTCTGATATCCACCTGATACCTTATGACAGCTAAGTCCTTGGGTAGCCATCTTGTCATATACATAAATATTCATAGAATGTAAAGATTGCTTCATAGCTCGCTGCCATGCCACATTGTGTATGCACAGCAAGGTCCTATTTCAGATGGCTAGATTTCACTGGTCGTGAAATTGAGGCCCTGGTACAATTGAGGCCATGCTACATAGTTACGTCATTATTGAGTACCGAAATTCCAAAGCCTTTGAGAGTAATTGCACTGAAATAGGTGATTGAAGTGTGAAATCTTATACTCATAGTTGGAATTACATAGTGTTAATCAGTAGCTTGAAGAAGACGGTGTACGAGAGAATAAGTATTACTTATCTTCTGTGAGTAAAGTCTTTTCAGTTAATCCAGTCCTTAGAGAAAGGGGATTACCCTATTTAGTGTTGGTATGACAACGATTGATCAGATCAAGATTAACTTATGCCACTGTTTTCAGAAGCTAACATTATTTTGTGTTGTTCTGAGACATGGGCCAATTAAGAGACTTAAATGTCTGACAAGTACAAGTATTGGGTGTGTGCTGATACACTTAAATGTGTTCTGCCATCTCTTGTCTAAACATACCACAGTAGACCCTCGTTTATATTACTGGTTATGTCTGTATAATATTCTTTGTAGAGTCTTCATTTTGTATATTTCAAATTTCAGTTTGTTTGAAATAAGCATAGTATCTTTATCTATTCCAGTTTTTGTTATCTTTACATATGGTGTTCCCAAAAATAATAAAATATTTCCACCACCATTTTTATATTAAGCAACCTCCCAATGAATGAGTGTCACATAGCTACGATTGTGAGCAGACCTAGTATTCCAAGTTCTGTGGTGCTGCCCATGGTGCTGATGGCTTTGAGACTGGTTGGCTGGGTTGATTGATATGAATAAGTGAAGAGCTTCATCTGCATCAGATATACTGACTTCATTGATGTCCCTACTTTAAAGTTTTAAAATATCCTTCCTGTGTAGCACATGTAGGATTTCTGTTGTTCCTTGTGAGGATGCTGACAGATATATTTCCTCAGACATTATATATATAGCTCTGTGATGTGTAACAAGGCACAGAAATGGCTTCCAATCTGAAACACATCTGCCCATCCAGAGGGGTTTCTCTGCATCTTTGGCTAAATTGTTCCAATTTGTGCACATCAATGTACTTTTAAAGTGGCTGGCTGTGTGTATTGTCTCCTTGGGAAGCCTAGTATAATAGGGATTTCCCCTTACTATAACCAGGTGTAGTCTTTAGTGGTAAATCCATTTATATGGTCTGGTGTAATAGACCAGTAGTCAACCATTTTGTTTAGTCACATGTCTCCTAATATATCAGGTGGTGCTGCTGTAGTGGGCGAGTCCAGTGGAACTGAGAGTTTACAGACAAACAGCAAAGGAAACAGTCCTCTTCACAAACTGTAAGTTCCCAACCATTCCTCTTATCCAGTTTACATGCTCTAACATGTGACATCATCACCTGTTATCAACAAATGTAATTCCTTAGACCACAAGTCCTTTCCAAATAGTGAATGTCTGTAGCATTAACTCACAAAAATTATCAAAATGCCATTTCCCTTTGCCAATGACTAGCATATTATGCATACCAATGAAGATTCAACTTTCTTATCTTTCTCCCTCTTCCCTTTCAACTGGGCCACTTTGACCTTTATCTTAGTTCTTTGAAAAGCCTTTATAAGTTTGGCATGTATACATATATCCTCAATACAAACTAGCTGCTGTTTGATGTACTCATTTCAAATGTATTTTTCTGATTTTGGAATGGGAGTGTGTTCTTGAGAGCCCTGTTATCGCCTTGGTGTGGTTATGTGCAATAGTTGTTAATGCTTCTATTGATTCAATAGGCCATGCCATTGTTGTTAATATTAAATTATGTAGTGGGCAAGTTGTAAGGTTTCATTTTCTCTCTGAGTGACAGTTAAGTGAGAACCTTTAGTTTAAGAGTCCCACCCTTTTGAGCTATCATGGATAATGTCTCAAGGAAGGTGTAAGTCTACGAGTTGGAAATGCTAGTTTGACCTCCCTCTTAAAGTTTACTTGAAAAACTCCCTGAATTACTTTACTTTGTATATTTGGACTAAGATTTATTTTTATAAGGCACTTCTGAGCTCTTCTTCTAGAGATACCCAAGGCTCTTCTTCTAGAGATACCTGAGGCTCTTCTTCTAGAGATACCTGAGGCTCTTCTTCTAGAGATACCTGAGGCTCTTCTCCTAGAGATACCTCAGGCTCTTCTCCTAGAGATACCTCAGGCTCTTCTTCTAGAGATACCTCAGGCTCTTCTTCTAGAGATACCTGAGGCTCTTCTCCTAGAGATACCTGAGGCTCTTCTCCTAGAGATACCTCAGGCTCTTCTTCTAGAGATACCTCAGGCTCTTCTTCTAGAGATACATTCCTAAGGCTCTTCTTCTAGAGATACATTCCTAAGGCTCTTCTTCTAGAGATACCCAAGGCTCTTCTTCTAGAGATACCCAAGGCTCTTCTTCTAGAGATACCTGAGGCTCTTCTTCTAAGAAAACAATCTCCAGTAATCTTTTATTTCAACATTCAGTTTCTAATCAGTGAATCTGTCTATATTGCCACTTTCTGTCTCTCATTACTGATCACACCTTCGCCATAAGGAATCACTTGAGATGAGTTTTGTTCCTACGTAATTGTTGCCTTGTTTTAATACTGTGTCACATGTATGCACATGAATACATAATCATACAGTTTTCATTGGCTTGATTCCCATTTTGCTTGTTGAATAGGAAGAAGCTTTTAGTTTCAAGATCCTTTCACCAAACAAACTTGCGTGACCAGAGAAGGGCAAAGCCGAGGAGAAGACCCAAGTCCAGCGTTCTCTCCGACACAGACCTTAGCACCCAGGAGAATACTACTCCGGCACCTTACTCTTCAGACACACACGAAGACCTCGACTCCTCTCCTGGAGGGGAATCCCCTGATTGTCCTCCTAAGACTGATAGTGTTCTCTACATGGAGCCAGAAGAGGTCAACAACATTTCTGAAGATAACTATTATGAAGCTGTCGAGCCTGTTAGTATAGTGGAGTTATCGCCATCCTATCCACCTAAGATTAAGAAGAAGATGGAGGAGGAGAACTCTTCAGCTGTCACGTCAGACATTGACTACAAGTCTTCAAAGGACAAGAGGAAGAAGAAGCCATGGAAACCTAACTCAGACATCTCCACTACTGGTCCACTCTCCACAGAAACATCCGACATAGATACCTCAGCAAATGAACAGGGTCAGGAGTCTAGAACTCAAAGGGCCAAGAAACGGTTCAGCACTCTCTTCTCCTTCGGGTTCAGCTTTGGGTCCAAGAGCAAGGAGAAGGGAAAGAATGAGGAGGAAGTTAAAGATGGGTCCACCTTCTACATGCCATCTCCCACTCCTATAAAGAGGCAGAATAGTGAACCACAAATCTCCGAACTGGCCAAGGAAGAAAAGGAGCTCATTGAAATGACAACTTCTCGTTCAGCCATAACTCCTGAACCTGCCAGAAAGCATAAGATTCAAGCTTACAGCGATGGCTGTAATCTCCTTGTTGTTGACAAGAAGGACAACTCTCACACTGCTGTAGGGAGGTCTCTGGGAAGAGCTGCCAAGTCTGATGTAGTCCTCTCCATCGCCGATCGAATAGCCATCCTCAAGCATAAGGCCGGAGAATCAGATTCAAGTGAAGACACAAAGAAGAAGAAGGGCAGCGATGCCAAGGATGACCTTGACAGTGGCTCTTCAACGAGCAGCCTCCCAGCTCGTAGCTCCAGGATTCAGGCAGCTATACAGCTATTTGAGGGACATTCCACAAATACCAGCCCATCACCCTTGCACGGCAAAGCAGCCAAAACAGATGGTTCAGCTGCCACTAAAGACAAAACAACTGAGTCAGCAGCTGAAGATACTAAACCTCTCAAATCGGACGCTTCAGAAACTAAACCTCTCAAATCAGACGCTTCAGAAACTAAACCTCTCAAATCGGATGCTTCAGAAACTAAACCTCTCAAATCGGACGCTTCAGAAACTAAACCTCTCAAATCGGATGCTTCAGAAACTAAACCTCTCAAATCGGACGCTTCAGAAACTAAACCTCTCAAATCGGATGCTTCAGAAACTAAACCTCTCAAATCGGACGCTTCAGAAACTAAACCTCTCAAATTGGACGCTTCAGAAACTAAACCTCTTAAATCAGATGCTTCTTTCCACTCGGTGTCTGAAAGGACAGATGAGACAGCTGAAAGGACTGTTACTGAACCAAAGGAGGACAACAAGGCTGTTGTTGCTAAGCTACAGACTGCTGCTTCAAAGGGAGTAAGGCAGTCCAATTCTTCTGACGTCCCAGTTGATGAAGTTAGGAGGCCAACCAAAGGCAACACTAGTTCACAGCCCAAGCTTGTATCAGTGTCAGCTGCCAAGAGGAGCTTGCCAGATCCTCCTCCTGACAGCCCCCCTCTACTGAACAAGAGAAGTCTGCCAGATCCTCCTTCTGGGAGCCCCCCTCTCTTGGACAAGAAGATGGCCGGCAGGCAAGGTGCTCGCGAGGAGTCTCCCACTCTCACCAGCCCCAGCACCCCTCCCTCAGTCCCCACCCGGACCCAGTCCAAGGACGAGCTGACCACTAGCCTGCCCAGACAGATAAACAAGGTCCGCTCACCCTCTCCAGCTCTGGAGAAGAAGAGGTTATCTGCTCAGTTTTCCTCAGTACCCCCAAGGGAGAGTAACTTTACCAGTCTGGGGAATGACCTTCGCAGTTTCCTGGACGAGGCCTTTGCTGATGAAAATACAAATCGTTTCCAATCTGGTGGCAGCCGGGAGTCCTCAAAGACCCCAGAGTTGAGGAGTAACACTGCAACAAGAAAGCTACTCAACAGAGCCAAGTCTGATCGGGTGGAGAAGAGGTTTTCTGTCGGTGTGCTTATGGACGACCACACGAGAACCATTGACAGGATACATCGGACCCCTTCCATGGACGCCTTGAATGACCGAACAGACCGTCTGAGTCGTCACTTTTTTGGATCCAGTAGTGACGAGGAGGACCAACTGGAGGAAGGCGAGATGGCCCAGAGAGGAAGACTAGACAGTAAGTGCAGTCTTGCTTTGCATCAGTAGGAGTATTGATTAGTTCACAAATAGTGAGTTTTGTAATTAATGGGGTTGAGTGTTGTTGAGTGCTCACTTTGCAAGAGGTTGTATGATTAGTGTATAGTGTACACCAAGTTAGCAAGTCTAACTTGATTGGTCCCTGGAATGTCTGCCCTGTAGAGTAGTTAGTATTACAGAATGTGCACCTGATATTGTTATTCATTTAACTGTTAATTGGCTTATGATTGAGTTCGTTAAGCCCTGAATATCACCTCTAATCTATACTTGTATGTTTAGTGTAGCACCTGTTATGTATTAACTTGCAAAATATATTATTTAAATAATTATTCACTTTCTATCGCTCTTGGATCAAGCATTCTCTATACATTGTAGTATGTTTCTTATGTGGTAGTTAGTAATATAAATAATGTGTAAAATTAACAATATATAGTTTGACCTTACCTGTCTCCTCTTACGTACATACGTAGGTCTCCCTCCCCTCCCCTCCTCTCCCCAAGAGGTCCTGGGCTCTCTGAGCACGTCCTTGATGTCAATGGAAGTGAGTTTTGTGACTTGCATGACTCTTAAGTCTTCTTGGAGTTATACATGCCCTTATATGGAGTGAGTGTGCTTTATTTGGAGTGGTTTGAAGTGAAAGGTGTTGTACACTTCTTAGACAGTCACTTTTGATTGTCTCACATTTACACTTGTTAGTATTGTGATGTGTTGTGTTTCTATTTTGTAGAAGACTGTGTTCTCTGATTGGCAGGAGGGAGAAGGTACGCGTGTGTAGGCGTAGCAAGCAACTGGCTGTCCTCCATAATATGTATGTTTATTTACTGTATATGTGTACATGAGGTGTGGAGAAGAAGAGAAGGAGAAGGAGAAGACTCTTGTATCCTCATCCAAAGCTCTCATTAGGTTTAGTTCCCTAGAGGCTTTTACTCTAAAGTAGTGTATGTAGCATGTAAGAAAAATGGTGTATCAGATTATTCATGAGGTGTAAGTTTGTAGGCCAGAAGAACCTTTGGGAGAACTAATTACCTACATATATTACTGTTGGGTTCGTTGAATATTCATACGTACGTACTTTGGGGTATACTGGTATGTTATCTGAATGGTTGGGTTTGTTTACCCATTTGTTTACTCAATCTTGTTTACCACAGAACCACTCTACCAATATGTGAACTATGCCCAGATACAGAGTACAGCAATACCTCTTAAGAGCACCGGTCAACCCTCCAACTCCTCTTCTCTGCAAGCCTCTGTCTACGAGGCACTTGGTCGGAGGAGAGAGAGCATGTCAGCTGCTCCAGGTCTGGGATCAATGAAGATTAAGCTTTGGAGGGAGCTTGATGAAGTACGTATAGATATCATGTATCTTCTAATGTTAGTACTGTATACATATGTATGCCATTAGGGTTAGGAGTACATATGTACGTACGTATATATTGAATGTTGGTATGCTATGTGCATAATTCACTGTCTCCGTGTGTTCCAGGTGATTGACAGTGGAGTATTGGAAGAGCTGTCAGATGATCAAATATCAATCCAGGAAGTAGGTAGTTACATTTAGTTGGTGGTATAACTTTAGTGTAGGCATGTTACATCTTCTCCATATACGTACAAATGATGTTTCTAGACCTTCCTCCATTTAACTGGATATGCTTCTCAAATGTGAGGATGTGGATTGAATGCATGTGTATATCTGATAATCAAACCACAAGTACTTAATTTTACACATCGTTAAGAGGAAAAACATGTATTGTGCCTGTGTGCAGTGCATTGAGGGATCATGTATTGTGTTTACCGTTGCAGGCATTTTATGAGATCTTCACTACAGAAAACTCATATGGGTACAGTTTGGATGTGTTGATATCAGAATTTGTAGAAGACCCTCACATCAACCCTCACTCAGGTGGAGATTGCATCATCTCAAAAAGAGATTTTCAAGTCAGTTGGGTACACTAGAAGGACTGAGAGAATTAAAATATCAATATCTGTCAAGTGTCACCGATTCTATCTCTCTTGTCTCTTCTAAGGTTTTGTTTTCAAATGTCCGAGAATGTCGTGAGGTTAGCAGAAGCTTTTATAATGCTTTGGATGCAAGGAGGAAGGAGAATATCATCAGCAAGAATATCTGTGATATCATTGGAGATTATGTAAGTCTGTAATCTCCTACCAAGTGACTTCAGGATTGGAGCATATACTCTGGCCTACCTTCACATAATTGAGTCTCATCCCATTTGTAGGCCAGCAGTCACTTCAACTGTTACGTCCGCTACATCTCAAACCAGAGATACCAGGAACAATCGCTTAGAAAGCTAATGTAAGCACTCTAATCAATTCTTATCTTGTTACATACGTACGTACGTATGTAGGTTTACTCCATCATTTGGTATGTATGTACATACATTTATTACTCTACATACAGGAATGACAATATACCTTTTAAAGAGTTCTGTCAGCGAAAAGAGAAGTCGCGTAGTTGCCAAGGCCTCGGTATCTACAGCTTCCTCCTCCTTCCCATGCAACGCATCACAAGACTGCCATTACTGGTACTCGCCATTCTTAACAGAATGTCAACTCTTGATCCGGAAAGAGAAATGAGTGAAGAAGCTTTAAAGACTCTTCAAGAGGTAGGCATGCATGAAAGTACTGCTTAACGTATTCTGTACATTGGGACTTTGATAACATTTATCAAAATGTCTTCTCTGTTAACTGTTATCCTATAGTTGGTGGCAGAGTGCAATGATGGAGCCAAGCGTTTGGAGAGAACTGAACAACTTGTTCTGATTCACAAGCAAATTGACTTTGGCAAGATCAAGGTACGTGCTGTTTACTTTCCTATTGTTTTCTAGTAATACTTTTTATATACGTACGTACATCTTGTTACTGAAAATGGTAATTTATGCAGTTTCAACTGTACATACGTATGTACGTGTATATTAGGTTCAGTATGAAACTGATTATTGGATGATATTCAGTTTTGTGATTTTTCAGTATCACTCATTTTTAAGAATTTCACTGTATTCCTAATAGTAATGTATACGTATACACATACGTATACAGTACATATATGTACATACGTATACATGTCTCTATCATAATATATAGCCAATACCTATTGTGTCATCTTCCCGTCACTTGGTTAAGAAAGGCAGTGTAACAGAGCTGAAGGTGCAAGATAAGTTATTTGGAAGGACCAGTACAGCGAGGAGAACCCTACAATTATTCTCTTTTTCAGACTTTCTAATTGTGGCAAAGAAGAAGAGAGGAAGCACGTATGTTTCCTCACATGGTGTTTCTAATATTTATTGATCAATACAATTATTAATATTACTTGATAGCCTACGTACGTATGTACATACATAATGATTGCAAGATGTATCTAATAGTATTATAAATAAAAAAATTTAGCACTGAGTTAAATGTGACAACTTGCTCCCCTCGTTGGTCTCTCTGTAGAATGGCTCGCCTGTCAACCAATCGGCCTGATAACTATTCGGCGATTGATCACTGCTTGAAGTCGATATGCCACTGTGAACACATTCCCTGTCACCCGAATGTGTCCTATCCGAAGAATTTTGATGGCTCAATGGACAGTGACCATCTCCTGGCACTGTGGGCGGTATCCCAATCTAAAGCTAAATATGCCTTTCTTCTCACTTTGCTGGAGAATTGTGAAAGGAGAAAGTCATCTTTTCTTTGTTTGGCACAAAATGAGTAAGTTATTGTTAATCTCTGTCAGCTCAACTGGTCCAACTACTGACAAGAACATCAGACTATTTCATGCAGTCTATTTAAGTTTCACCTTTTGATGTTCATATTATATACATTGTGCACAGAACTGAAATGGTCCGATGGATTGATGCATTGAATCCTCCAGCAGCTGATCAGAGTGGAAACACCACTTACGAGGCTTGGGGTACGGCTTGCATGAGTAATCGCAGTGATAATCACTGGACTGTACCTCCTCTCCCCTCACCTGCTTTCCCTCCCCTCCTCACCCTTCCACATCACCTCCTCTCCTCTCCCCTCCCCTCCTCACCCTTCCACATCACCTCCTCTCTCTCCCTTCCACATCACCTCCTCTCCCCTCACCTGCCCTCTCCCTCCTCTCCTCTCCCTTCCACATTACCTCTAGATTATGTGCATGGATGATAACTTTCATATGCAATTACTCTTTTTCATATCCTCAGATCATCCACAATTCCAAGTTGTCTTTGACTACAATCCCCAGCAACCGGATGAGCTGAGTTTAGTGGTCGGTGATGTCATTCGTGTGTTCAAGAAAATGGCTGATGGTGAGTGTATATTTGAGATATTCTCATTGGCTCACTAGGTGTGATGTAATATGACATAATGTGATATAATTGTTGCCCCTAGGTTGGTACTACGGGGAGAATGTAAGAAACTTGGAGTGCGGTTGGTTTCCATCTAATTACACGTTTGAAATGGATACAGATCACAAGAGATGGAAAGATCTCAGACAAGAGTTTAAACGTCACTCTTATTCGAATGCAAAAAACTACAGCACTGATTGCAAAAGTGCTATACCCATGGGTAGGGGATTGGGAGAGGTTAAATGTTAATATTTCTATAAGTTCCACTAAATTTTTCAACTCAACTATACATTAACAATTTATTGATACTCATTTTATATGTAATATTAGTATATTGTAATTGTTTATAACCCACAAACTGTAAAGGGTTTAAAATAATTAACATTCATGGATGTAAAAGTAGTTGTTGAAGTCCAATGTTGCTAACCTATAGCTACTGCAACTTACGTACATAGTTACATTAAACCACAATCCCTATCATAAGACCCCAGCTGGAGCTGAGGTCCACCCTCCCACTGAGTTAACTTATCACGTGACGTAATGCCTAAAAATGGCTGCTGGATTTCGTCAAATAAATTGGTCACGTGATTTGTGTAAAATGGCTTCTAGTTCGCTATACTTGCAAATACTTGTAAGAAAAACTGTTTAGAATACTAACAAAGCAAAATCTTTTCTCCTCAAAAAGGTGTGGAATTATAAATCTTGTGCTACCTCTTTGGATGGCATTTCAGCTGTTCTATGTATTGTCCCTTGCTCTGATCTCACTGAACGTATTTGGCAGTTAGTATTTTAAACAGGATATGGCAGAATGCGACTTTTCAGAAGGTTAATATAAGGAAAATGTATAAGTATTTCCACCATCTCGTTCAATACAAGCAGTAGGCGTCTTTATGCAAAAATAGCATGTCATACATGTATGCACCTTTTACATATTTCTAGCATATGCCGATGTTGTGGTTGAGTTTCTTGAGGTTGCCTTCCATCAAATTCTATTTACAAGGAATATATATCCATCAGCTTTCTTTGAGAGGAGGAAAGGATATGGTATTGTTGTTCAAGTGAGTCTCGGTCTCACTATAGCAGTGACTGCAGTTTAGCCACAATTACACTGTACAATGTTTAGATGTCAGTGCATCCGGTGCTCAATGATTACCTGAAGAAGGTGCTTGCAGGAATCAGGCCACTCCTTCTGAGGGTGAGTATGGGAGCTACTCTACCCATTGTTCACTATTTGTGGCTCTCTTCTCCAGTTGTATCTATTGGGTGTTTGTCGCGGCCATTTACTGTTGTTGTAACTCTGCTGCACATGTAGAATGAAGTTAGTGCCGTTGAATTAGTCATCCTCTCACTGGCTCACTCTCCTCTGGAGAAATTTGTCTTTTCCATTCAAAAGCTGAATCTTTCAAAGTAATGTATACATCCTTTTAATTGATGTATTTCTACACTATATGTACACTTAAAGTACTGTCATCAAATCAATCAGTTAATTCAAAGTGATAAAGCACTCAAAAATATTGCACCTTTTGTTAATCTTTAGCCTAGATAGCACGTTTTATGAATTGGAAGATAATTTCAAGGCAGTTTTGCATTGTATTGCAACCTCTAAAAGTAAGGGTCACGGTAGTAGCACTGAAATGGCATTTGAAGTACACGTCCACACATACTGGTCTGTCGCTGCGGAACTGGAAGGAGAATCACATTTCCATGTATGGTTGTGTATTTATGATATTACTGTACTAATTTAGAGCAAGTCTTGTTGTTTGTGCCACTTGTAGGAGTTCCCTTGGATGATAGCTGAAGAGGGGGATCCCCCAGCTGTCTCTAACAGACCTGTAATTGTACCAATCAAGTCCTTTTCCAGTAGTTTGTTAAAGGTACACGTAAAATCTGTAACTTGTGCTACTCTGTGATGTAGCATTCCTTATTCTTCTACCTACCTAGATGCAGGTCTACATTGAATGTCTTCCTGTATAGATGTACAGAACTACAATTTCCGCAGGATATGTATATATATATATATATATATATATGAATGTGTCTCATAATCTGGTGATGTACGAGATTATGAAGAACTATGTAAAGTTACTTTTTCAATACGTTTTTGTATATATCGTACGAGATCTAGAGTAGTCGTCATTGTGCAATCGTGCATCGGATTGTGCAATTAGAGGGTCCGATTGCATCATATTAAAGGGGAATTAACTGGATTTCTCGTTGTGTACAATCAAAGGACACCAGTCAAAGCGAAAAGACTAATTAACGTAAAAATCTTTATTAAATTGAGATTTATTGAATGGCCAATAATGATCCATTTTGTGGTTGGACGTACGATGTTAGCGATGAGATCCCACAGAAGAGATTGATCTGCGCCAAATGCAAGTAAGCCCGTCCAATGATGTGTAAATGATGTGTGATTGACTGCTACTCCTAATCGGTTCTCATAGGAGGCCCCAGACCGTGTGCTTGTGTAGAAGCTTTCCAGCCAGTCCTGTCTCCATAGCCAACTCTGTCATTGTTCTGCAGCATCCTCTTGAGGTCAGCTTGTCTTGCTCAATTATCAATTATATCCTTAGCACTTGCCCCGCCCACCCAGTCAGTGGATCCAGTCTCCTCCATGAGTGTGCCATCTTGCTTTCCTTAGGAAAACAGGTCCTTGGCAACAGTTCCTCTCCTAAAAGCTTGTCTTCCAAGCAACAAGCTAACAGTTATTAGGGATAATTCCTTTCAACCAAGCCAGTGAGTGCAACCTTTGAGCTATATATATCACATTTCTGCTACACTGATGCAATTGGGTATATCATAAAGCACTCTAATTCAATTAGCTTTGCTGATTTTGAAGATATATTAAGATCAAGGAACACTGTTCTGGTATACCCTTCTAAGGATGGTAAGCTAGGCAGTTTCATCTCACAATACTGTTTCACCAGAAAGTGTAACATATGTAAGAAGGCATCACATATAACGTCGTGATATGCTGTACTGTTGTTAGCTGTTCAACTTTTGACATTGGAAAGAAATGATCCCAAAAATTTGGTATTTTTGGACGGAACATGGAGACAGGTGAAACAGATGTACGGACATAGTTATTGTCTGCATCACTTGAAGAAGGTATGTATGCTAGTGGTGTGCCAAGTTAGCTACATCAGTGCAGGTGGATTTAGAACAGATTGGACTTTTGCATTTTATGATTTTCCTTGATCACCCATGGCCAATTGCCTCCTCAGTGTATACTTGTGGTTTGATTATCACTTCAACTATTATTATATACGTAGTTAATATGAAGTGCAAATTGTGTCTCCTTTTGTCAACAGATATTTTATTTTAATGTCAGAATATATACTTTGCAGGTTGTAATTGATATCGGAGAGCGGAGTGAATATATCATTCGAAAGCAGCCGATGAAGAAGGGTCTATCTACCTTAGAATCTGTAGCTCACTCTCTAGCTTATTTTGAGGATGACCCTTCAATTAAAGAGGTATTACTCCAACCACTCAGATTGCTGTGTCAGCATCAAATTGATCACGGAGGTGACCCAGTTAGGTATAGCGATGACTCTGAAGATGAACAGGAAGATCTCAACCATTAAATTAATTAAATTAATTGTTTCAATTTTTATAGATTACAAAATTGACTTGTATTTTTTGTTAAATATTATCTTTTTAGAATAGTGATATATACAGTATATATATATACCAAAATAAAGCTACTGAGTTAATAAAAACTATTTCTCTATATTAAGTGTCTATACCCCAACCAACTTTTTGTCATCAAAATAATCGACAGTGGCACCATTTTCAAAGGAATTGCCAATTAACAGTGCAACTAGTTTGCCAATGGAGACATCTGGGTCCAGTATCTCTCCACGTTCAAAGGATCCAATAGCACTCTGCCTTGCATTCTCATCAAAGTGCTCTTTACGCAGAGTCCTTTGCATGTCCGTTTCACAGGGACCAGGGCTGTAGTTTAGAACTCTTATACTTGGGTTTTCCTTCGCCAACATGGCGAGGTACTGCCCCCTAGCTGCTCTGGATGCACCATACAGGCTGTAACCAGGATAGGCTACTGTAGCCAAAATAGAAGTCATGTTTATAATTAACTTAACCTCGCAGTTCACAGCAATTTTCTGCATAAAAAAGGATGTCAGACCAACAAAAGAGTTAAAATTGACATCCATGTATCTGGCTGCATCTGCTCCAGAGAAATCAATGGACCGTTTGGATGAATCAAGTGTTCCTGCATTGTGAACCAGAAGAGCTCTGGAATACTGCACACCTTTCTCAAAAATGTTTAAAATCTGTGAGTATAATTCTTCCAGTTTATCAAGATTTCCTAGATCACTTTCAATAAGATGAATCTTGACAGAACTATTTTCAAGTTCTTTGCACACAATAATTTTGGTTTCTTCAAGTCCATCCCTTGACTTGGCGATTAGGATTAGATCCACCTCAGAGCTGCACTTTGCCCATTCTTTGCTAAAGAGCTTAGAAATACTTCTTCCTAGGCCGCGACTTGCGCCTGTGATAATGCAGAATGTACGGGTTAATCTTTCAAAGAGCGCCATTTTTAATCTCACGTGACTCGATTAATTATCAGGACTTTCCCTTGGCGCTTCCTGTTACCACTGGCTCCAACCAGTTGCAGCTGGTTCAGTGTACACATCAATAGTAACGCAGGTCAAAGTTAAGCCCACAGTTTAATATACTTGACAGAGCGTATAGCAAATGGGTTGGTGATGAACCTTTTTATGTCTATACAATCAATAATACATTGAATAACAACACATTTTAATAATACAAAAGAATGTATGCAGGTAAAAGATTAATTGCAAGCATCTTACAGTTGTCCACTTAAAACTGATAGGATTACCCAAAAGGTTTCTTTTACTCCTTCATATCTTATAATATTGCCTGTAAATTTCAATGTAGGCATCCATGAATTAATTATTGAAAGTAAAGACGATAGTAGATTTCTTCTTATCAGTGGAATAGTCAACCTTTTTCTAGAGATGCTTGCACAGCCAAACTTTGAGCATATTGGAGGGTTCTCCCCATCTCCTGTCCTGACAACTGCAGCCTTAATAGCATCTGAAAGTGTTCCACCAGCACGACAGAACAGGAGGGCCAGACTGGTTTTGCTCATATACTCCTCCTTCTTGTTGTTAATCAAATCTTGATTCATTAATTCTCTCATTTTCTTTGCAATACTTGGGGTAAAACTTGGGTTCTCACCAAACAGCTGCACCAGCCTTCTCTGGATCATTTGATTGGATGCTTCTGTTGAGATACGAATAGGTTGCTCCTCACCAAAGAAATTAGCCAAATCTAACTCATTTTTGCTTGGAATTCCTTGAACAAAATTATTGATGTCAAAGCTATAGTCCAAGGCACGTTCTCCGTAGATAATTTGCTTTGGAGAAGGTTTCTTCCCAGTAGTAAGTTCAGTGACACAAATAGCTGCTTTACGGAGGTAGTGGCAATTATAAGTTTGGAGAACTTTCTCATTTCCCATTTGAATCAGATTCATCAAAGTAACAGAAGAGCTTGGATGACCCACTGCAACACCTTCTTCACACACACTGGCCCAAATTCCGTTTGCACCCTCCATCAGGCATTCCAATTGTACCTGCTGTGCCATACCCCACCTCTCATGAACATGGATCAACAGATTCCCTGATGCCCATCCATTCTTCTCCATTATTTTCCGGACTCCTGCAGTCCAAGCTGCGACCTCTTCTGGTAGAAATTGACCTGAGGCTTCTTCTACTAATATCGCCTTGGGCTTCATGCAAGATGGAAGTCTTGCGAGATACGAAACGATTGCTAGCAACCTGTCCGGAGCGATTTTCATCACGACGTGGAAATCTCTAAAATTTACCATAACTTTGGACTCTTTGGACAAATTTTCATTAATCCATTCAATTCGACAAAGCAGCAATTTCCAAATTTTCTCCACGCCAAATTTCGCGTAGTCCACTTCGCTGTCGGCAAGATCTATTTCGAGGATAGGATTAGGTAGGCCAAGCTCCTTCATCTTTATTAAACCGGTAGGAATAACCTCATCTGGAACGCCTTCAAATACACATTCTCTATATTCCACGAGACAATACATCGCGCAAACATCTTCTCCTAGTTCTATTAGCAGCTTAACGAAATGATCGTCCACGCGATTCGTATGATCTAACCACGCTACGATTATTTCTTTAAAGCCACACTTCTTAACTTCTTCGTAGATTTTTAGCTTATTTTCAAGCGTGTGGCCCCTAATTTGGCCGACAGTGCTTTCACGGATCGAATTATCAAGAACGAAACAGTTTAATTCTCGCAGGCGATTCCGTCTATTTTGGGCAACACTAAAGCCTCTTCTAATGTGGGTAATACTTTCAGCAACATTCGAATCTCTTTCCATGGCTCTAAAGTTTTCTTCTCTAAATTTATAGAGGTCAGGTCTAGATCTTCGAATTCTCTCTATGTTGCGTGTAGATAATATTAGTTCAAACCTAGAGCCGGGCCAATATATACGAATATACGTACTCACGGATTTCCGGGTGCCCTTGGCCAAAGCATAGGCGCAGTGACATGCCTATAATTACATACACAAAAGCGAACTATTCACAAACAATTGTGTCTAGAATATGCTTATTAGAAAAGGTATTAAGTTCACACAGGTAGGTATACATCAGCAAGATCTCTACAAAGTTAGTAGCAAAGGATGTAGTTAGTTTGTTTAGCTGTCTCCAGCTACATTGGGATAGCTCCATTCAGTTTGAGGGATCGTGTTTTCCTTGATGGATTGTGGAGAAACCCACCGAAGGAGATAAGCCACCCCTCCAGCTTTGTCATTGGTTCCTGCAGTGGAAGGAACAAGAATGTACTTCAGTTGTGAATTTAATCTGTTTTGGATAGTTGGACATCTACCACTGAATGTACATATCTCCAAGATTTAATATATTATAGGAAGATCCATAGCCATTACATACACTATATTATACACTATAAAAGATCGTCCTTTGGAATAGCCAATCACAAATTGTCATAGGTGTAGGAATGCCAAATAGAAAGGGGGCACCATATACCTGGTAGCTCACTTAATCTGAAAGGCACATACGGTCACAAATTATTTATATATAGCAAGACTATAGCATTACATATATCACACTTGTATTAAAAGAAAATTGTTAAGTTTCTTTCTTTTCAAATTTTTCGAGTTATCTCCTGATAGGGAACCTTGACTATCATCATGACATTGAGATATATATGGCCATATAACCAAAATAATCGATTGATCTTTGGCGCAGGCATTTTTCCTTCGCATACCAACTGCCAGTCTGATTACAAACGTGGCCGACTTTGTCGAGGTTAGTAGAAATTATAAACATGACTCATTCTGTTTCAGTATAATAACTTGTTGAAAGTTTACATTTAATATTTAGAATGTTAAATTTATTTCAAAATCTTTGATCCTAGTATAAATTTACTGTGAAAGATCTAGATAGTTTGGGGGGGGGGGGGGGGGGGCATCTTGAAAATAAAATTAAAGGGGGCAAGTGCCCCTGGTGCCCCCGCCCCCCGCTTCCTACGCCTATGATTGTAAAAAGGAATATCAGTGATTTTGGACTGCAAACACTGCAACAGTCAACAATCACAATTAGCATAGGAACTTACCCGATGCCCTGGCTCCCCCAAAAGGTTGCTGTCCTACCACAGAACCAGTTGATTTATCATTGATATACAAGTTTCCAGCTGCATGCTTGAGGACGTCCATTGCCCTAATTACAACAGAGCGGTCACGTGAGTAAATACTACCAGTTAGTCCATAAGGTGAGGTCTCATTAATCAGCTTCAAAATGTCCTCCAAATTCTCCTCATATGGATAGCAACTGACTACTGGTCCAAATATTTCCTAACAAACAAGTCTATAGATAATACACTGAGTAGGGCAGCCATGTTTTTGGTACACATAGTGCAGTATAACAAGAGGGTGAAATTAAAACCTCCCCACTTTAATAAATCTCAGACAAACAGCATCCACTACTAGCTAACATACCTCTTGCATAATCCTGTGTTTAGGATTTGAAGTCTTGATGATGGTTGGTGGAATAAAGTACCCAACGCTGTATAATAGGTATAACAACATGTTAGGGCCATTCAAAAAACCTAGACTGATGTCACTGATAAAAAGTGGATTCCCAAAAAGAGTTTCCTAGAATCTAGCTTTGAGCTGAAGGCTACAACTGGTTATGTGACTGAAGTATTTGAATACAAACTAGCTTAATGGTACATTAGAGAAGAAATGGGTTTTTATTGACTAATAGATACATGGTAAGAAACAAAAGTTTGCAATTAAAAGGTTAATAGCTTCACTTCAAATCACTTATCAAGTAGTAATCACGGTCACACATCCTCTTAAGTACATGGGTATGTACCTCTTGTCTGGACCCACAGAAGCGTCTGTTTCAATCTTCAGTTCCTTGTCATTCTTAGCCATTTCAATGTAGCTAGAGATTCTATCGAAAGCCTTTTCATCTATCACAGCTGACATAAAAGAGGAGAAATCTTCTGGCTACAGTGAACAAGCATTAAACAAGAGCACATGGCAGGATGGTCGATCAATACACATAAGGTATATTGCACAAATAAATAAGATAATTACATAAGTCAAAAAATAATTGAAATTCTAATGTTTAAATAATAAATAAGATAACAATGTAAACTACAACTGAAACAACTAAACTAGGTATCTTTACCTACAAAGGTATTCATAATAATAATATGCACATGACCTGATTGCTTTCTATAACTTCTGAAGAAAGGACTTTATTGTGGTAACAAAACACTTACAGAACCCATTTTAATTTGTTTGTGTATTGCAAGCATCTTCTCAAGAAACTACAGTGGAGCAGATAAAAATGAGCACTCATGGAAGCAGCTGCAGTGTATAGTTTATTGTATTACATTAATTATATGTGTCTTTGTAAATGTTATTGGTGATTACTGAATTAGGTTCTCACAGACAATTGTAATTCAATATAGGTTTCCTGCTTCCTGGATACTCTATTTACACTTGTACAGGCATACCTATATATTCTGCCATTCTCCTCTCCCCCTCTCACTCCCCACTCCTCTCACTCCCCTCCTCTCGCTCCCCACTCCCCTCTCCTCTCCTCCTCTCTTCCTCTCGCTCCCCACTCCCCTCCCCTCTCCTCCTCCCACTCCCCTCCCCTCTCCCCCTCTCACTCCCCACTCCCCTCCCTCTCCTCCTCTCCTCCTCTCGCTCCCCACTCCCCTCCCCTCTCCTCCTCTCACTCCCCTCCTCTCGCTCCCCACTCCCCTCCCTCTCCTCCTCTCACTCCCCACTCCCCTCCCCTCCCCTCTCCTCCTCTCACTCCCCACTCCCCTCTCCTTCTCTCGCTCCCCACTTCCCTCTCCTTCTCTCGCTCCCCTCCCTTTTCCTTCTCTCACTCCCCACTCCCCTCTCCTTCTCTCGCTCCCCTCCCCTTTCCTTCTCTCACTCCCCACTCCCCTCTCCTCCTCTCACTCCCCACTCCCCTCTCCTTCTCTCGCTCCCCTCCCCTCTCCTCCTCTCACTCCCCACTCCCCTCCCCTCCCCTCTCCTCCTCTCACTCCCCACTCCCCTCTCCTTCTCTCGCTCCCCTCCCCTCTCCTTCTCTCGCTCCCCTCCCCTCTCCTCCTCTCACTCCCCACTCCCCTCCCCTCCCCTCTCCTCCTCTCGCTCCCCACTCCCCTCCCCTCTCCTCCTCCCACTCCCCTCCCCTCTCCCCCTCTCACTCCCCACTCCCCTCCCTCTCCTCCTCTCCTCCTCTCGCTCCCCACTCCCCTCCCTTCTCCTCCTCCCACTCCCCTCCCCTCTCCCCTTCTCACTCCCCACTCCCCTCCCCTCTCCTCCTCTCACTCCCCACTCCCCTCCCCTCCCCTCTCCTCCTCTCACTCCCCACTCCCCTCTCCTCTCCTCCTCTCTTCCTCTCGCTCCCCACTCCCCTCCCCTCTCCTCCTCCCACTCCCCTCCCCTCTCCCCTCCCCTCTCCCCCTCTCACTCCCCACTCCCCTCTCCTCCTCCCACTCCCCTCCCCTCTCCCCCTCTCACTCCCCACTCCCCTCCCTCTCCTCCTCTCCTCCTCTCGCTCCCCACTCCCCTCCCTTCTCCTCCTCCCACTCCCCTCTCTCTCCTCCTCTCACTCCCCACTCCCCTCTCCTCTCCTCCTCTCACTCCCCTCCCTCTCCTCCTCTCGCTCCCCACTCCCCTCCCTCTCCTCCTCTCGCTCCCCACTCCCCTCCCTCTCCTCCTCTCACTCCCCACTCCCCTCTCCTCTCCTCCTCTCACTCCCCTCCCTCTCCACTCCCCTCCCTCTCCTCCTCTCACTCCCCACTCCCCTCTCCTCTCCTCCTCTCACTCCCCTCCCTCTCCTCCTCTCGCTCCCCACTCCCCTCCCTCTCCTCCTCTCGCTCCCCACTCCCCTCCCTCTCCTCCTCTCGCTCCCCACTCCCCTCCCCTCTCCTCCTCTCACTCCCCTCCTCTCGCTCCCCACTCCCCTCCCTCTCCTTCTCTCGCTCCCCTCCCCTCTCCTTCTCTCGCTCCCCACTTCCCTCTCCTTCTCTCACTCCCCACTCCTCTCTCCTCCTCTCACTCCCCACTCCCCTCTCCTCCTCTCACTCCCCACTCCCCTCCCCTCCCCTCTCCTCCTCTCACTCCCCACTCCCCTCTCCTTCTCTCGCTCCCCTCCCCTCTCCTCCTCTCACTCCCCACTCCCCTCTCCTCTCCTCCTCTCACTCCCCTCTCCTCTCCTCCTCTCGCTCCCCACTCCCCTCCCTTCTCCTCCTCTCGCTTCCCACTTCTTATATCCTCCCTCACCTCATTCCACAGGCGCTTTGGCACATAGACTCTGGAACAAGCGGAACACTTTTGACCAGAATACTCAAATGCTGATCTTATGGTTCCCGTGGCAACACTTTCTACAGGGTATATCGATGAGGGATAAGACTGACAACGTGATCAAGGTAATACTCACAGTCTTATTACAAACAGCAGGCTACCCATACATGGAAGCTTTACTACACGACCTCTGACCTCTACAATATGCTTATAGGGAGACCAAACTATGCACACCTACCAATGTCAGCCGAATCATGAACAAAGTGGAAATTCTTTCCTCCGCATTCTGTGAAAAAAAGAGCAATAAATAATTACAAACAGCAACACTACATGGCTCATCTAAAACACTTCTTATTACAAGGTGAATCTCTTAATCACTGTACACAGTTAGTTGCAAGTTGTACTACATATACGTATACACTACAGTGGTGACTATTACAGAACCTCCAACAAGTTTAGGGTAGGTCTTGTAGCTAGTAATCCTTTGTCCAACTTGCTGCCACAAGTGCGTAAAGGTCTTAACACTTCCAGTAAAGCTGATTCCAGCTAAATCATTGGAGCTTGTAACCACATCTCCAAAGTCTGGCACATCGGCCGGAACAAAGTTGATAACACCTGAATGTAGACATGTAGTGACATGTAGTGACATGTAGTGACATGTAGTGACATGTGCATGTTCCAGTGCCAACCAAAGACATATACTCAGGTGGAAATGTAGCAATAGCCTCCCTAGTGAGTGTAGTTCATCTGATGCATAGCTGACCTGGTGGGATTCCTGCTTCTTCAAAGATCTTGAACAGTATCCAGTTGGAAAGTACTGCAGTATTTGAAGGCTTCCATAGGGTCACATTACCCTAAGTGTATATACACATAATATTACGAATAATAGAAACTGTTAGGAGCTCGTCTTTGTATAGCCATATTGTCACAATTTCAGGGAGTGGGAGTGGTCTACAGGCTAGTGGGTGGGGTCTACAGGCTAGTGGGTGGGGTCTACAGGCTAGTGGGTGTGGTCTACAGGCTAGTGGGAGTGGTCTACAGGCTAGTGGGAGTGGTCTACAGGCTAGTGGGTGTGGTCTACAGGCTAGTGGGTGTGGTCTACAGGCTAGTGGGTGGGGTCTACAGGCTAGTGGGTGTGGTCTACGGGATAGTGGGTGGGGTCTACGGGCTAGTGGGTGGGGTCTACGGGCTAGTGGGTGGGGTCTACGGGCTAGTGGGTGGGGTCTACGGGCTAGTGGGTGTGGTCTACAGGCTAGTGGGTGGGGTCTACAGGCTAGTGGGAGTGGTCTACAGGCTAGTGGGTGGGGTCTACAGGCTAGTGAGTGTGGTCTACAGGCTAGTGGGTGTGGTCTACAGGCAATTAGGACAGGTACAAAGGTTAATGGAAGTGGTCTTAGTTCTGTGACATACCATTAAAGTGGGCGTGGCCCCCAGATTTCCTCCGATAGCAGTGAAATTGAAGGGACTAATGGATGCAATGAAGCCTTCCAATGCCCTGTGTTCCATTCTGTTCCAAGTGTAGGGTATTTGCTTGTCCGGCTGAACAGAGTATATATCCTGCAAGACAAGACAAGACAAGAAGTGGCAGCAAACTTTCCAATTAGTGCAGTGTATGTATATACGTCTGTACTTATATAGCCATTTGCACACATCTTGCAATGTGAGATGTAATGTGTGACTGAGTCTAATTGGGTTGGCAAGCTTGTATAGTAGCAGCTGTTAGCTTAAGCTGTTGTGCAATAGCTTAAGATAAGCACTCACTTGAGCATAGTCAACTGCAAATCTGAAGAAATCAATTGTTTCACAAGTAGAATCTATCTCAGCTTGCTGAATTGTCTTGCCCTGGAAAAATGGTAGAAATGAAGATCAGAATGGGGCAGTGGACAGGTGGGAGGGGTAGTTGGGAGGGGTAGGTGGTGGGGGAGGGGCAGGTGGAGGGGTAGGTGGGAGGGGTAGATGGGAGGGGCAGGGGGAGGGGTAGGTGGGAGGGGTAGGTGGGAGGGGCAGGTGGTGGGGGAGGGGCAGGTGAGGGGCAGGGGCAGGTGGGAGGGGCAGGTGGGAGGGGCAGGTGGGAGGGGCAGGTGGTGGGGGAGGGGCAGGTGGGTGGGGCAGGTGGGAGGGTGGTAGCAAACCTGTCCCAACATGGTTGCTGCAAGGACTTCATATCTGTACTTGGTAGAGATCAGATCAGCTATTCTCAAGAATATGGCCGCTCTGTGCTCAAAAGGGGTTCTCTCCCACTCTCTCTTTGCTGCCAAGGACATATCAATGGCCTTCTCAATCAGGTCCTTCAAGGAGGTAACACAAGATTGTGAAACTGGTATCTCTTAATACTGCTATATGGTTAGATAGGGTATATAGAAATCTGGTAGTTATGTTTGAGCGTACACTGAGGTATATGTAGTATCTCTTTGCTCCTCATGCAAACTTACCTTTGAGGCAAAGTGATACTCGGCAATCTTCTGTTTGTGGTCATAAGGCTGAGACAAAACATATTTGATTCCAATTATATATAAAGTGAAATGGAAATATTAGAAAAGTACAAGGGAATGAGCAAGCACAAATACTGTTTCTTGAGATCCATACATATTAGAAACTGTCATAATCACACATACAGATACAACTGATATGGCAACAGTTGCTATGGTAACTAGATTTCTCACCGAAACTTGAATCTGAGCATTTCCAGGATAGAACCTTTCTCCTCCTATAACACATGGAATTCTGGCTGGAGAGTTCTTCATTGCTTTGATGGTCTATACACAAACAAGTCGTTAACTTAAAATACACTGTACAATTATTTCAAATTAAGTGTTAATTGTGATAAACAATAATTATCTAGGACATTAATTGTGACATCAGTGTTGCTCAAACCTCTTGCACTGCTTTTCTCTCGGGGGATCCTGGTGCATATGAATGTACTGGTTCATTGTAGGCTGGGGGAAACGCTGTTCCGCTGGAGAGAGCCCTACACGAGCACCTAAACAAATACATTATACTACTTCTACACAACCAAGTACATATATAGTAACGTCGTCGATTACCTCAGAAAGTGACGGGATGGCGAGAAACGCAAAAGTGATGCAGTCATCCTCCTAGCAAGGATCAGTTTGTGGTTTGATCATTAGCTTAACCGGAAAAATTTAACCGGTAGGCCTATATAGATCAGCGATTGGTTACAGAGGCGTTTAAAAACAAACTGAGCGTTAATTAAAAGTCCGCGCTCTTTTTGTCAGTGGTAAAAAGATGGCGGTGCAAGAAAAGCGGTGCCCAGAAAGCAAGGATTGTGTTTACGATAGAGCAGGAGTGGTTGAACTTAAAACAGAAGAAGATAGTAAACGTTTTTATGAAGATGCAATAGATTACTGGAAGGCAATTCCGTCCACAGTGGACGGCGTCATGGGAGGTTTGGCTAATATTTCGGGTACAGATGTTACAGGTTCTAGAAAGTTGCTTAAAAAGGTCAAAGAACTAAGGCCAAACTGCCAAACCAAATATGCATTAGACTGTGGAGCTGGTATTGGTAGGGTAAGTAAGAGATTGCTTCTGCCTTTATTTGATAAGGTAGATCTTGTGGAACAAAATCCCCAGTTCTTAGAGAAGGCTAAGAAATATATTGGAGCAGCTGTGGATCGAGTAGGCAATTTCTTTCCTACAGGGCTGCAGGATTTCACTCCTGAAACATCCAAGTATGATGTGATTTGGTGCCAGTGGGTATTGTCACATCTTACAGACTCTGATTTGGTGTCATTCCTTGTGCGATGTGCCTCTGGGTTAAGTGATGGAGGCCTGATTATTGTAAAGGAGAACATATCAAACGAGGAGTCGGTGTTGGATGAAGTGGATAGCAGTGTGACAAGAAGTAAAAGTGACTTTGTGAAAGTGTTTGAGGAAGCTCACTTGAAGATTATTGAAGAAGTTGTACAGGATAGCTTCCCTAAAGAACTGTATGATGTTTGTATGTTTGTGTTGGAACCACGGTAGTCATGAAATATTCTATATTTTTGGAGCAGAGTTGTGTATTTTAAACCCTTATTTTATGTATGTTGTACTGTTTATGCCAAAGATCCACCCTGAATCACGATTTAATAATCAGACTTGGATGTCAGTTACTGCAGCCATAGATTATCTAAACTACATATTAAGTGTGTATCACACCCATAACCAAATCACAAGATCTCAATTATATTGCTGGTTAGAGAAAGGCTTCAGAGAGATTCGACAGACGACTCCTTTATATATTTATACATCGCAAATTTGTAAAGTTTCAATTAACCAGGGATTGCGATGAAATTGTACTCGCGCCTTTCCTCAATTTTGACAGTTAGCACTTCGTCAGCCATTTTGTTTCTATTGCGAAAGTGCCAGCTCAAGAAACTATAATTAAGGCTGACGTCATCTCTACACGTGACCGGAAATTCCTAATAAGGAGTTTGCGCGGGAAAATTTGAATGCTGCCATATAAAAGATGACGAGGTGTGAAAATCTTCAGTTTACCCCCAGTGGCTTACTTGACGCGTGAGATTGCTAAAGTTTCTGTGCCTGACGGTGGTCTTTCCTTATCCCGAGTAGTCCTGTTCGGAGCGCTAGACAAGTAGACCCAGGATTCCCCTCGGCTCCGCCAGCGAGCTGAGAATGCGGCCTGGTGTCACGTTGGATATGCAATCTGATCAGGAACTCAGTGGGAGGGTTGGTGCTTGGGATTGGTCCTCACTAGCTCTGGCTTCGGCTGGGGTCTGACGGCACGGAGATTGAGGTAATCACGTAACTATGTAAGTTGAAGTCGGTTGTCGACACCTGATTTGGGCAGTTGTTTCGCCAGTCCCCACTTCAAGGACGTCATCCGATCCTGAGGAGTTAAAGGTGTGGCAACACACTGATTCTCATCGGGGCAGTTTGCGGTTCGGGAGGGTCGGACTTGGCATAGGCTGAAAGTGAGGCTAACGCTGATCGATTCCTATGTCATGGCTAGTAACTCCATGAGTGCAGATTACTGCGCAGTTACAGCTTCTGTTACACAATAGTTAGTGTCAACGCTGTGGGGTGGGGCACGATGTACTTTCACCTCCTCGTGGTGTGCCCTGGGGCAACTCTACTAGAGTTGTGCTGAGAGAAGTACACGACCAGTTTCAAGATCTTTTTTTTTTTCAAGTTAAGTCACTTATGAAACATAATTGTATCATTATATATATTACATATTTTTTCATTTATAGAATGTGGAAGAGCTGTTTGTCTGCTATGAATTTACAGATTGTTTTCATGAAGTTGTTCATTTGATTTGACAGTGCCAATTAAGTTAACATTTTTTGAATGAATTGTTTTACAATAGTTTTATGGCTATATAGTCATTCAAACTTTAAATTAATTGCAGAAGGGTTATGAATATTTATACATACATAATAACACTACATAGTGCAAGTTACAAATTCCTAGGATAATCAATCAATCTTTAGTCACACAGTTGCAGGTAGTGTCTATAGGGGTCTCAGCTAATAACCCAGAGACTATTTTGGTAACTTGCACACAAGGGACATCTACAAAGGCCTCAGCCTTTTATGTCCTTGTGTGTAAGTTACTAATTGGTCTCTCGAGCGAATTTGATTGGTTGGTTCTAAATTGAATATGGCGGCAAAAGATTGACAAAATGGAGAAAGATTTGTTTCCTTTTGTCCAGAGAATGAAGATAACAGAAGTAAAACCGCCTCCTGTTATGTATAGAGATAAAGAAAAGCTACTACAGCTCCTAGAAAGGAGACGCAAGTTCTTTATGGCGAAGAAGCAAACTCCTTGCGGACAGTGCTCTGATCGAGGCTCTGATGTCCCCGTCATTCCACCGGCCGCGTCCACCTTTAATCATTCTCCGCCACGTATGATTTAAATTTTAGTGTACTCCAATCAACTATTGACTGGTTTCATCTCTTTGTATGCAGGAAGACTGGTATTAGCGGAGTATGTTGCCCAATGTGCAAAAAGAAAGAAAAACTGTATGAAGAGAAAATCAATATCTCTTCCATTGTCTACATCGATTGACGAAACCGTTAAATCGCGAGGCTCGCCGAAGAAAGCGAGTGGCGCTGACTTGAGTATGTCTACCAGACCAAAGATAGCTTGGGATGGCTGCACTGAAACCCATACGTACCCCCTAACCAGACAGAGTGAGCAATCGTTGCCTTGTGCGGAGCCCTACAGAAAATCACTTCCTCAGCTGAGCACTCCGACTAAGAGTGGTATTCGTCAGTTATTTCGTAATATCACTGAAGGAGATGGCACTAAAACTGGAGTAGAGTCCAGCCAATCACAAAACTCATCTTTTGGAGGCATTGGCAAGGAATCGGTAAAGACAGACTTGTTCAAGGAAGAACAGAGAATTAGCAACAAGTACACGAAGAGGACAGGCGAGAGAAAACCCAAGGTCTTTCTATCAGAGAAGAGGAACAGCCTCTGTCCAGAGACCAGAGTACCTCTAGTGCCTCACAACACTCCAGAACCAAGTAATGGGCCAATATGCATGACTTGAGAGTTAGCTCTGTGTAACCTGAACATGATACCTGTATCAAGGGTATTCCCCTTGCAATGTGTCCACATCAAGTACGTATGTATCCCCTTAATGTGTCCACATCAAGTACGTATGTATCCCCTTAATGTGTCCACATCAAGTACGTATGTATCCCCTTAATGTGTCCACATCAAGTACGTATGTATCCCCTTGCAATGTGTCCACATCAAGTATGTATTCCCCTTGCAATGGTAGGCTATGAGGAGAGTGTCACTATCATCCCGTCACTTCATGACATCAAGAGTCAGAAGACACTGCGAGACATACTGCAAGCAATGGGTAAGAAGCAGGTAGTAGCTAATTGATGCCTAGTTGTATACAGAAAATGGACATCATATATTATAACGCTAGTGCTATGTACTGTTGTAGTTTTGGAACAGCAGAATGCCAATAACAACATTGAAGGAGTTCGAGCAGCTACTGAGAAGAAACTTGAACAGAATGTAAAGGCACGCATCAAATCTCAGCAAAGAGCAGAGGTCTGTACATGTATTACCTGCGTTTAGGGTTGAGCAGTTGGGAAAACAAAGTGTTTACATTACATCACTCTGCCTAACTCTCTTAGATTTATGCTCTAAATGTCCTGATGACTAAACTGGAGGAGGAGAACTTCAAAGCGCTGACTGATGCTAAAGTTTAGACATGACATGTGATTTAAACAGAAGAAGATAGTAAATGTTTTTATGAAGATGCAATAGATTACTGCAAGTTAGAAATTCCTAGGATAATCAATCTTTAGTCACACTGTTGCAGGTAGTGTCTATAGGGGTCTCAGCTTATAACCACAGAGACTATTTTGGTAACTTGCCAAAGAAAAAAGAGCGAGTGACTTGATTATGTCTACCAGACCAAAGGTAGCTTGGAAGAGCTACCCTGAAACCTGCAGGATTTCACTCCTGAAACATCCAAGCCCTGCGTACCCCTTTCTTTCTATATAATGTAATACAAGACATTCAGGTAGACCAATTATTTGCAGAGCTGATTGGCCTTTCTGTATAAATATAACTAAAACTAAACATAAATTGCTGACCACATTAAAAGTATTTTATATTTATTTATAATTGTGGTTGATTGATGATGTATAAGTGAAGGACAACTAACAAAAATAAATTATTTCTTTCTTTTTTTAGAGGCACTGACAGTAGAAGAGGAGCCAGAAGTTCGCTTATTGCGGTGTTCAGGAAACGTTGGCATCATTTCTGGTTCAATGGGAAGTGGTTTTTCTCTGAAATAAAAGCTCTTTCTTGCTCTGTGAGCTGTTAATCTTCTCCGGGGATCGTAGCACAGCAAATCATTCAACAAGTCTATTCCAGTGTCACTCAGCCAGTGAAACCTCTGCCTCAAGTTATTATAGGGTTGGTGCTTCAACTTAACCTTCTTCACAACAGGAAGCTGGGAAAACCCTGGCCAGATTGACTCACTTGGAGCTCCCAGGAGATCAACAATGATTGAGATCTGATTGACGTCTGATGTGCCAGGGAGAAGGGGCTTGTTCCTCAGAAGTTCTCCAAATATGCATCCAGCCGACCATATATCCACGGCAGTGGTTTGATGTTTGGCTCCCAACAGTAGCTCAGGAGCTCTGTACCAGAGTGTGACAACCACTGGTGTCATTGGCTTAGCAGGAACCTCAAAAGTACGAGAAAGACCAAAATCTGCAATTTTTAAACAACCTTTATCAGTCATTAATAGATTAGCAACTTTTAAATCCCTGTGAACAATAAACCGATCATGTAAATACTCTAACCCTTGTAAGAGTTGTAGCATTATACATTTCACTTGAGATTCGTTAAATGGTCGTTTCATGTTATCGACTAGACTGGCCAAGTCTTGCTCGCAATATTCCATTACCAGATATATGCTCTCCAACTCCCATCCAACCGCTACCTTTGCGAGCTGCACGATGTTCTTGTGCTTCAATCCGACTAATAATCGTATCTCCCTGACACTACAGACAGGTAATCCGTCTTTCTCTCTTTCCATCCTTATCTTCTTTAGCGCTACTATTCCCCCGCTTTTCTTTTCTCTCGCTCGATAGACAATCCCGTATGTGCCTTCTCCGATCTGATTGAGCTTCTCATATTCATCTACGGAACAACAATTTTGTATCATTTGAGTTTTTCCTACTTCTATACCGAAAGGCTTTGCGACCTTCTTCAAAGTGACAGGAGAAATTACCGAAAAGTCTTCCATATCTGTTGCCATTTTTTCTTCGGTTAATTAGTACGTCACCTTGAGTGATGCAGGCATTTTGCATCCATCCTTATAAAGAAGTTTAAGAAACTTCGGAAAAGGAGCAAAACGGATAATAATCATTTGTTGTGGATCTTTATGGATGCTGACACCAAGAATTAGCTTCATATTGTTCTATACCTCAGAAACTCTTTTACTATATTAAACCATGCATTTTTGTTAACTCATCACATGGAATTATTGTAGTGATAAGATTATACTGGAAATTCAAAATTCAAAATATAGTTAGGTATATATGTCCAACTTTGAGTTCTTAAGCTCTACAACTAAGTATTCTATTTGTATTGCTATTACTAGATTGTATTTCAAATTCCAGCTCTTTGTTTGTTATTATCCAGTCCTGGAAATGCAATCCATATAAATCTGCCATTCTCCATCAACCACCTTCCATATCACCACATACCTATATATCAACCCATGGCCATGTAATTAAGATAATTGCATATAAAATTTAAATGATATGTATATGCATGTATAACAATCTATAATGCAAGTATGCAGTATCATCAGTTAATACTGTATGTGTATCCACATGCACATGTGCAGTCATGCATACTTTCCATATGCTACTTGGTTGCCATCTATGTCAAAGAACTGAAAGTTAGCCCTCTCGAATGCCCACTTTTTACGTCTACTTGGTCCAAGTTCTTGGGTGTCAAAAATGACTGTTTCAGCACCGCTATCTTTCATTGATTGATAGAATCCTGCAACACCTATAATAATATAAATAATAATAATAATAATCATAATTGCTGTAGATGTTGTTATTATATTGATGACTTAATGTTTTGTTGAACTGATTTATTTGTCATGATGTATTGGTGTGTGCCTCATAGGACAGTTTGTCCTAGTGCTATGCATGTGGCACGTTAAATAATAATAATATAACTCACCATCCCGTCCAAATTGAGTGTCCATTCCTGGAGGCAAAATCATACCATCTTCAGAATAATATGAAGCAACTCCCTCCATATCACCTCTTTCATAAGCATCCATAATTTGCTATTTCAACATGTTTACATGGATTAAATTTATGCACGCATGCATCTTTGTATATTGCATGCTCTTGAATAATTGAAACAGTTAAATTAGTGACTTAACGAGATTAGTTAGCCTTCTCTTTCGGTTCGAAAAACTCGTTCATAAGCTTATCTCTCTAATAAATGCTCTGCTTTTATCTACTTTCAACTCAAGTTATTTTTACTCTCGCCATTGCAGTCTAGCTTCTTTGTGTCTGTAATCGAAATTCTCGATCGTTCTCGTGGCGAACGTTTGATATGACATATGCAAACCGTCTACAGTATATGTATAAAACTGCAATTAACCTGGTTCAAATATTCCACTTCTTCTAATGTTAAACCGCTAGCAACTATCTCTGTCATAGAAAGGAAAATTAGTGCCCAGAGAAGTTTCATGCTTGTCAGTGCTTCCAAAAGTGACTTATCGATGGATTCGTGGCCTTACAGGTTGCTCGAGCTCTATAATGGGCTCTTTTGTGTCTTTACTCTTTTTATAAGACAGCTATAAGACGTGTCTACATTTAATTAATTATTATACATGATGACATCATTCTGCATGTCAATTAAAACCGCAGGTCAATATGTCTCGAGTACGTAATTACCTTATTAGGACTTAAGAAAACTGACACTAAATTTGGCTAAAAAATAAAATACATCCCGATGTATTAATATGATTGTTTATTATTGTGACATGCGTGCCATACAAAAACTATAAGATTATAGTAAGGATGGCCCAACCAGTTTTAGGTTTATAAGTCACATTACAAAAGAAAATTATAGTACTTGGAAGTTCATTGCTCTTCTGGCATTGACAAAGTGCTTTAAACGTATCATAAATAAGATTAGTGATTTGTTTACTAGGATATGAAAGAGTAAAGAGGCACTTTTGCAAGAATAGAAGTGGGGGTGATATATAGTTAATACATTCACTTTCATCAAAGATTGTTAAAATTGGGACATGCATGCATGTGATCAAAAAGTGTGTGGTATCCACAATCCGGTCCTCCAGTGGCACCTTATAGAATGTTGGATTCTGCCAAGTTTGAATTCTACTTACATGGAGTGGCAGGCATCCACACCTCAGAGACACCAGAACTCTCCTTTTGTTAACCTTTCCCATCACCACATACTCCTCCACATGCAGGGACACCCTTTCAATAGTCTGCATATATAGAGAGCCAACCTATACCGTTATACCAGGCAGCTAATATTTTAAGATAAAATAGATTTATATAGTGTGCCAGCAAAGGTCTCCATGAAGTTCATCTCCTGCATATAGAAATGTATATACATTAATTGGTTGGCCAGGGCTATATATGATATGGATTGCACTATGCAGTCGACACTATGAAATCTATACCATATACTCATCTTAATAATATATTATTATAAGTCCCATAAAAGAGTTCGAATTTCTATATAGACTATATATAAAAGAGTACTAGACTAAGTTCTATAATATCATGTATGGAGGAAAAGCCTAGTTGTCATTTCCTTTCAATAAAGCCTGGTACAGGGTAGGTACTAAATTATGTCACATTAGAAACACTACAACTGCAGCTGCAAGACTTTATAGGAATATATACAGATTAGTGCAAGTATTATACTGCATATATTAAGTAAACCAGGGAAGATTTAGAATTAAAAGGAACTTGTAAGGGGAGAGAGGTGTTATAGTACTTTATTTGAGGTGGATGAAACTGGTTTATAAAATGAAGAACTGTTCAAAAATGTTCCCATGCACCCATGTATGTATGCATGCTCTCATATATGTATATTTCTGTCTTATATAACTTTTATGGCAGTTTTAACATGCACTTAAAACTATATATTTGACTTTCAACTGAGTGCCCCTTAGTATGTTATATTACATGAAAAGACTATATATACATGAAGAAATACTGAAAGAAGGTATATATATGTTCGTATATGTTTGCATTGTGTTAAATACTATATATATATTATATGAAATAGCCTCAGGAATTCAAAAGAAACAGCTAGTGCTCATACTCAATCAATTTTAAAGATTTTAAAAGAAAGCCACAATTTGTAGGAAGTATATATTAGGATTCCTATATAACTTGATGCCATTGACTTTTCTGTATATATAGGCATCAGAGCTGCATGATGCTCATGCACACTGTGTAAATATGAACAGCTTGTACGTGCAGCTTAATCATATATAAACTTACAAACCAACCATACAATATATGGTAGCTGCATGGTGACTTGGTAGCGATGCATAGTCTATTTATACGTGTCCAGGTATAGCCTTGTGCCCCTTAACCAACTGCATGGTTGGCATTTACCTACACGTTAACTGTCTGTATATGCACGGCCGCGGGCACTTTATAATAGACACAGAAAAGTGATTTAATGGCCTATAAAGGTTATACAGTTAATAAAATTATAATCATGCCATACACACGTGCACATGTTCAAAAGCACCTGCAATTCAGGCTATATAAATGTAGCAAGCACTAGTCTGAATCATTAAACCATCGATCTAAGCAAGCTCTTGGAATAAGCCTCACGATCAGAATGACTACTATTGATGAGACTGTCGCCCAAATAAAGGAAGACGTTGCTAAAGAGCTCGAAAAACGACAGCGTCTCCGAAAGTTAGACTTGTTTGTGTTGGACAATTCCATCCGTGAGAGTACCGTCGGTCAACTCCGCGGTCACACGCTAGAGAATAAATTTAAGATTTTTGAGGAGGTCAAAAAATGTGGCTTTAAGAATATCGTGGTAGCGTCATTCGCTCATATGACTCGTGTAGACGACGATTTTGTGCAGATGCTACTTGCAAAAGGTGAAGATCCTAAAACTTTGTTCAGTTTTTCAGAGGTAACGGAGAGCGTCAAGAAGGGTATTCCTGACACGACGACCGTTCCGGTTGGCTTAAAAAAGATGCAACAATTCCGCCTACAAAATCCAATCCTTGAAATTGATCTAGTCGACAAAAGGGTCAAATACAAGAAATTTCCCACTGAGGACGTTTGCCAGCTACTTCTGCACTGGATCGAATGGTCAATTAAATATCTTCCTGGAGATCCAAAGATTTTGGTGAACCTGCGTGATTTCCCTGATGCCATGAATCAGGCGCCCGAACGAGTGATAGCAGTTGTGCAGTTCCTAGCAAATTTACCTAAAAAGAAGCGCCCTTTCGGAATCATGTTTGAGGAACCTACTGGTCGATACCTACCAGAAGAGGTTGGAGCATGGACGGCTGGTGTTCGTAAGACCATGCAACAGAACGGATGGGAAGCGGGGAAGCTGCTGGCGCACGTGCACAAGAGATACGCCCTTGGAGAGGTGGTTCAGCTGGAATGCTTGGTCAATGGGGCAAATGGTATCTGGGCCGGTGTTTGCGAAGAAGGAGCTGCTATGGGCCATGCATGCTCAATCGTTACGTTGATCAATCTTATTCGTATGGGGAATAAAAAAGTACTGGAAAGCTACAACTGCAGCTATTTGAGAACAGCAGCCATCAATGTAACGAGGATAACCACTGGAAGGGACCCACATCCAAAACAAGTAATATATGGGGACCGTGCCCTTGATCTCAGTTTTGATTTTGGTGGGATAGGTGGAGGCATACTGGATAAAAAGGAATTTGATATGGCCAAGTTTTTTGACGAAGAGGCACCCATACGAATCAGTACCCTAGCTTCCAACAGTATGATTGCAAGAAGGCTGATACAGCTTTTTGGTGACAATCCGCAATTTACAGAGGAAACTGGGCAGAAGATGAAGGAAGTCATGATTGAAGACTTGAAACAAAACAGGAAAGAGGAGTATATGAGCGAAGTGGGAGTGGCCATTCTATTTGATCGTGCAGGGGGGAAGCTGACACCTAAAATGCAGGAAGTAATCCAGAACATTGAAGTAAATGGGGTTCACGAAAGAGAATTGCTTGCAAATATCCGCGAGATCTGGGATGCTTGGGATCTAAAGGAGCTTGAAAAAGGAGATGATGCCTTGGAGTTCCATTCTTTCTACAATGGCTTTATGGCTCCATATTTTGGCTGCTACAGATGTGATGACACAAGACAAGGCCTCCAAGCTATTGATATGGACACCGATGGCTTTGTGGATTGGGGTGAATTCACAGTGTATCTGAAGTGGGCTTTGCATCAGTATCCTCAAATCAAAGATGCAGATGAATTGCTATCAGTTGCCTTCCGTAAGGGTCTTATTCCTGCAATGCGTGACGAAATGCTAAAGAATAGAAAACCGAAGTAATTTCAGGCTGATCAACTACGTACAAATAGACATAGATATTATTGCTGGTTGTTCAAGTATACTCAACTATATAATCTCAGAATTAGGAGAGAACTACAATGTATTACTATTAATCAATTTCTGTAATCATGTTATGCTGCAGTTGAATGATTGAAATATATAGTTAAACAATGTGTACTGACATATAATATCTAGATTTCCATATTAAGTGTCAAAGTGCTGGCAGCTGTCTCGGTAATAAAATGAAGCCCAGGGAGCCTGGGTCACAAAAGAGACTTCAGCTTTGTGCTTCCAAAAAGTGATTTGTGGATGGATTTGTGGCTTTATAAACATAGGTGGCTCTAATGGCTCTTTTGTGTCTTTGTCCCCCTTTTAGGATAACTATTGTAGCTACAAGTATCAAATATCATCAAACTGTAATTACTCATTAGCCTAATGGATGTGATATTATTATATAATTAGCAGTCATTACAAAAAGATCCTGTAAAGAGATCACTTGTTACAAAGCCTGGTACATGGTAGTCATAAATCATGTCATATTAGAAGCACCACTATTGCAAGACCACTTTTATATAGGAATATTAAATATTCCCACACTACTGATTAGTTATTAGCGTTGGCATGAAAATGGTTACCTTACACAATGAAGGCATAATATATCTTCCAATAGCCTCCAAACCAGGAGGAAGTTACATACAATGAGGATTATCCTACAGTGCAGAACGGGCTTAGCTCCTAGCTACCTCTCCAAGCTTTTCAACCAATCTCACACAGCTATGGCACTAGAAATTCCTCCTCAGTCTTAACAATTCCAAAATACAACCGGCAACAAACCAGCTGCTCTTAATTTCTCCATTCAAGCTGCCAAACTATGGAATAGCCTCCCGAAGCATCAAGGAATACCAACCTGCAAGCTTTAAGACACCTCAGGCATATATCAGTCACCTAACCAAACTCACAACCACTCATCTTACACATCTTACATCCTAAATTATCTGCAATTGTATTTAAATTTTTATTTTAATCTGTATTATAAAGATATATTTTTCCCTTATTTTTTTATCATCTATATATATTTGTATCCACCCCACTCCCTCTTATAACTTATCTATTGTAACTTGGGCCCACTGTAAATTAGCCCATGGCTAAGGGGTACCTCAGTATAAATAATAATACTAATAATAATAATAATAATCTTTAAAAAGGTAAATTTGATTAAAAAAAGTTAAATTTGCCCTATCTCTCACCATACATTAAGTTTGTATACTAAAATTTATTATACATTTTGTGCTATGTTGAATTGCTGTGAATGATGTACTTTGTAATTAACTTGAAATACTGTACCCTAGATTACTTATCCTCCAAAAATACCGTTATCATAAGAATGGGAAAGTGCCAACCACAATTGTTTTCTTTCAAAACAGCAAAACGCTATATATCTAGCAGACCTACGTGGTTATCACTGAAGGTCATGGATGATATCGTTTGGTATGGCCCAATTTATTTTTTAGAGTTTTCTTAGCTGTCGATTGAAGACTTTTCTCTAACTACATCTTGTATCATAACTCTTTCAAAAAAAACACTTCTAGCTAAAACTTGGCCATGCGACAATTCAGAAACAGCATACCATTTGAGATTAAACCTTTCACAAACTGCAATCACTACAACTTAGTATAATGTACATTTTAGAGCTGCAACTCTTCAAATGAACTGATATGATCCTAATACTTGGTGTCAACATTCCCAGACATTTATAAACCACACCCTAGCCTTTATAAGCATTTATAAGCATAACCTGATTAAAACAGAGAGAGCTTTTTTTAGTATCAAACATGATTGGTGCAAGAGAGGAGAAATTAGACCATATGTGTTTAAAAGGATTGTTAGAGCATTAATTTTTCCAATTTTTGACTATGGGAGCTTGATCTGGAGCCCTTTTATAGGACGCCCTAAGAGAGAGGTGATGAATTTGAAGATAGCTAGATTTTTTCTAGGAGTCAGCCCCTTGCATCCCATTAATGCAGTGGAAAACGACATGGGGTGGGAAACGACAACAGAAACGTACATTTAATTATATATATATAAGTCCCTAAAAGAGTTAATTGATTATAATATCATGTATGGAGGAAAAGCCTAGTTGTCATTTCCTTTCAACCTTTCAATAAAGCCTGGTACAGGGTAGGTATACTAAATCATATCACATTAGAAACACTACAACTGCAGCTGCAAGATTTAATTTATAGGAATATTCCAGATTAGCGCAAGTATTATACTGCATATATGAAGTAGAACAGGGAAGATTTAGAATTAAAAGGAACTTGTAAGGGGAGAGAGGTGTTAGTACTTTACTTATTTGAGGTAGAACAAACAATTATATTAATATCATGCAGGCTATATATGCAAGGGTCATATGGAATTAAGGTGGTTGGCAAAGTATGGTATATATATATTGACTGCATGGGTACTGATGAATCAGATACATGCAGTAAGAAAATGCCATATATACATATCTCTAGAGCCGAAACCGGTTTATAAAATGAAGAACTGTTCAAAAATGTTCCCATGCACCCATGTATGTATACTCTCATATATAGGTGCACTGTATATTTCTGTCTTATATAGACTATATAACTTGTGGCTAAAGTCTTGTAGCGTTTAATATACCTGATTGTAATTATTTTTGGAGCCATTTGCATCCGTATTATCAGAGTATACGGTAGTAATCTCTAAGTATTGCGTAGCCCAGACCGCTATTTCGCCTCCATATTTTCTTGATGACGTCACACGGTCGGCGAAATATTATGGTCTGGTGAATAGCAGGGCCGGCGGCATAGGGGCGGCCGGGGCGGCCATAGCCGCCCCACTTTTTTGGTCATAACAAAATTTTGCATCAAAACCTAACTGTTTATACCTTTAAGGCTTGAACCGCTCGAGCATTTTGTTGCAATCAACGCTGTATGTAGTCAGACTTTACCGACCTCCATTTTCTAATGACGTCATCGACGCGTACGTGTTTCGTTACCTGACCTACATGCGCCCAAACTGGGTCCCATACTCATTTTGTGACTGTAAATACGTGTCACCACGCCTTCTCGGACGTTTCCGCGCTCGTACACAGTATCACTATGGCCCAGCGAATTGGTCCTATGATGGTTCAGACTGGCAGAGAATTTGTTATGGGCAGAAAGGGCAGATTAGGGACATTTAGTAACTTTAAGTAATATGTTTTTGTTTATATAGTAAAATACAGGAAATATACAAATTTACCACATGCATGCAGGTGCATGTGCACACGTTTTTGTTGTTTGTAGCTTGTATTTATGTAATAACTCTGTTCAGGCTCTGTTTAACTATCTGACTCGGATGTAGCAGCTATATATTGTATGTATACAGGTCTATTTGAGCTAGGCACTTTAAGGCATGTAGTACAAGTGAGTGATAGCTACAGTGTCACATAGCTAAGCAGTTTGAAGGTCACATAGCTGGAGAATGAAGTGACTCCAATCACCAGATTAGCTCACAGGGATAATTGTATGAGATATAGGACCAGAAGCCTCATTGGCCTCCCCACTTAAAAAGAACTGGCTCCGGCCCTGAATAGCCTATATACACCGTTTTTGTTCTGAGCCACCGGAACTTGGTGGCTCTTTAATATTCAGTTACCATGGTAATAATGATATTCATACCTTATAACGCGTTGTAACCGAGAAAGGCTTCGCGAATTGTAACGTTGCCAGCTGTAGAGAGCAGCGCGATGGAGCTTTGTTGCTTCGAAATTGTTGTCAGAATTTACGACACCGTACATGAGTTTGCTAATCGATCAACCTGCAAAGCGCCGACTTTCCACTGTTTGCGAAGTAATTTCGTTTCTAATCGTTTTGTTAACGGAAGTTACTAGTTACTAGTTAGTTACGCCCCCCAGAACAAAAACGGTATATTCCACCAGACCCTATTTCGCCGACCGTGTGACGTCATCAAGAAAATATGAAGGCGAAATAGCGGTCTGGGCTACGCGACTATTCTGTAAGTAGGGATGGCCCGAAAAAAAAATGGATGCCGTAATTCAATGTATTACGGTAGGCAGCGAATGCGTTTTTACCTCTTTTAACCTCGTAATGTGTCTTTTTTGTACGATTTCAATTGAGGGAAGCTGTTTTCAAGAGCGCATAAAGGCTCCAAGTTTGTAAAACGGTTTCAGGCCTACTTCCGGTTTTCCTCATTGGGGCGCCGCAGGCGCCCCTATATTGTTTTCAGAAATTATGTTAACGTATGGCTTCCTGTTCGTAGTCTTGTATATCTGTCAAAAAATGGCGGACGTTCGGCTAGCTTTCGTTTTCTAGCTTAAAATTAGCTTTCTCTTCCTTAGCGTAGAACATTGAACAAACGAAATGGACTTAAAAACCACCCTTACTAATATTATGTAACGTAAAGCTTGCGCAAAAACGTTTTCTACGAGATATGGCCTTGAAAAATTGACGGCCAACAAGAGTCGATCGGAAATCGGTTAACCGGATATCTATGAGAACCAGCCAAGTAGTTCGAGTTTACTTAGGGGCGCCTGGCGCCCCACGAGTTTTTTTAAACTCGAACTACTTGTTTTCTTATTCTTATTCTTATTCTTCTTCCTTTTATTTCACGCTAGTGCATAAACGCGCTTGTAGATAAATACATCTTAGGGGCATATCGTCTAAAAGTTCTATTATTATTATTATTATTATTATTATTATTATTATTATTATTATTATTATTATTATTAATATTTGAGTGCTTCATGTGCTATGCACACTAGGTCTATTTAGACCCATGAAAAATCTAAGATACCATTTTCCTACATGCTATGCCTATTCTGTTAAAAAAGCCTATAGGGGAACTAAACCTGAAGAGAGCTTTGGATGAAGATACAGGAGTCTTTTCTTCCTTCTTTTCCCTTCTTTCATTTCTTCTCCACTGGGTCAGACAGCCGTTTCTGGGAATTCCACCCTTCTTCAGTGATCCTGGGAGTCTCTGTCTTTTTCTTTGTCTTGATCTTCTGTGAATCCTTGGCATGTAGCACTATACAACGATACATAATAGTCAAAACTGATGAATGTCTACAGTTTTGCCTTTCCCTTTCCCTTTATATATATACGTAGCTAATCAGTCATGCATTAATTGAATTCTGTGATTTAATTTCCCAGACATACGTATGTATGATTAAAAACCTGATATCTAGCTCAATAGTTCATGTTGCATACATATCACAGAAACCACAAAATTCAAAATTAATATTGACCTTCAATAGTGACCTTCAGCTTAATGGGACTGTAGCCTTCCAAATGCACCATGTTGACTTGTCTGTTGTTTTTATTCATGGGATGCACTTTCACAATGTGATTAATCTAAATATATACAACATTTACACCATATAAAAACATGTTATAGTCAATTAGCTCTATTATTGATTGTCTGTTGTTTGTTGATGAATATGATGCATCTACTAATCCTAATGGCCTAAACCTTTTTGCCCACTTTATACCTTATATAACATAAACAACAATGTTTATAGATATATATGCTATTATATCATTAGTCTATATGGTTAATTGGTATGTATAATTGAATAGGAAAGGTTGAAGTGGTGATGGAGTATATTGTAGGAAACACTTTACTGACATATTTTATATATTTTATTTAGTCAATCGCTACAATACATAAGTGAGCTCCAGGGCACATGGGAAAACTATATAATCACAGAAATATACAGTATTAACATTAAATTAATATTTAATATGAGTGGATAAATGATATATCATAATGAGTAAACATGCATTAGGAGTCCGGGTCAGTCATAATCATGGCTGATTGATCATGAACTCTCCATCTTCTCCAGTGTTTTTGGAAATGTGATGGTCTATAGCTGAGGAATCAAAGGGAAGCAGGACCAATTATATACACCACTGGTTTCTACTGCTACCGGACTGAAATGGTGCATGGATTCACAAAAGATCAAGAAACATACAAAACCAGGGTCACTGATGAATGGCGGAATTCCCAAAAACATCTGTCTGGCCCATAATAAAGAGAAGACTCCTGTATCCCCATCCCATGCATGCAAACTCTCACCAGGTTTAGTTCACTATAGGCTTTTTACATTATTACAGAGCAGGCATATAGGATGTAGTAAAAGTGTATTACTTTATATTCATGTATTCCAGCAAGCAATGATTACAAGCAACAGTGACCAAAACCACTTAATGGTATAACACAAGTGTTTACAGAGCCAAAAACATATATAACCAACATAACCCCTACCTTTTTATTATTAATTATAAATTAAATGTTTTTATTAGCAAAGTATGTGCACACAAAAATAGTTATTATAACTAAAGTCATGCAATTGGAATAATAATTACACAAATGCTCTATAATGAAAACAATCTCTAGCTATAGCTAATTTTATAATGTTAAAGCAATGTCCATTGATCAGAGTTCATTGAATTAACGAGGGAGCTTATCGTTCATGTCAGCCAGAATAAAGGCGTAGATGGCCCACACTACAGTGCAAAGGTCAATATTATCAGGGTCTTGGATACTCATATTGTCTGTAGGTGAATGGTGGTACCAGAAGTACCTTTCTCCTTCATACACATTGGAAAGGCTTCCAGTTGGTACATTCAATGATTGCCAATCCCCTATGTCTGAAATACTGGCAGAGTTAAAAAAAACCTTGAGGCATCAATTCCTTTCAAGTTTTTCAAGTAGGTTCCTCCGATGAGCTCGAGTATGGATTTAGCTTTTTCTGAACCTGTAAATCTGATCCCAGTTGGAGTGAAGGTTGCATCATCACTTTTAAACATAAATATATATATATATACAAGGTTACGAACAGGAAGCCATACATTAACATAATTTCTGAAAACAATATAGGGGCACAATAAACATTTAAGTTCATGAAACATCTGTATGGCATATATACCTCATATATCATCATGCAGCTACCTGAATAGGTCATTTTTCCTCCCTAGTAGCCCATCCTAATAATAAAATGTACAGATATTCTATATTATGCTGACAATTAAGTTTGAAACAATGAAATGAATGTGAATATATACATACATGTCGATGAGAAAGACTAACATAATAGTCTCTGATATATTCCAATGTTGACTTGTTCAGCTGCTTGCATCATCCTGCGCCCTGCATAAAAAGGTCAATATTGTTCAACTCATGAATCACATGGGAGCCATACAGACTGGTGGATTTTATATAACTGAATTAATGGCCTATAAAGGTTATACAGTTAATAAAATTATAATCATGCCATACACACATGCACATGTTCAAAAGCACCTGCAATTCAGGCTATATAAATGTAGCAAGCACTAGTCTGAATCATTAAACCATCGATCTAAGCAAGCTCTTGGAATAAGCCTCACGATCAGAATGACTACTATTGATGAGACTGTCGCCCAAATACAGGAAGACGTTGTTAAAGAGCTCGAAAAACGACAGCGTCTCCGAGAGTTAGACTTGTTTGTGTTGGACAATTCCATCCGTGAGAGTACCGTCGGTCAACTCCGCGGTCACACGCTAGAGAATAAATTTAAGATTTTTGAGGAGGTCAAAAATTGTGGCTTTAAGAATATCGTGGTAGCGTCATTCGCTCATATGACTCGTGTAGACGATGAATTTGTGCAGATGCTACTTGCAAAAGGTGAAGATCCTAAAACTTTGTTCAGTTTCTCAGAGGTAACGGAGAGCGTCAAGAAGGGTATTCCGGACACGACGACCGTTCCGATTGGCTTAAAAAAGATGCAACAATTCCGCCTACAAAATCCAATCCTTGAAATTGATCTAGTCGACAAAAGGGTCAATTACGAGAAATTTACCACTGAGGACGTTTGCCAGCTACTTCTGCACTGGATTGAATGGTCAATGAAATATCTTCCTGGAGATCCAAAGATCTTGGTGAACCTGCGTGATTTCCCTGATGCCATGATTCAATCGCTCAAACGAGTGATAGCAGTTGTGCAGTTCCTAGCAAATTTACCTGAAAAGAAGCGCCCTTTCGGAATCATGTTTGAGGAACCTACTGGTCGATACCTACCAGAAGAGGTTGGAGCATGGACGGCTGGTGTACGTAAGACCATGCAACAGAACGGATGGGGAGCGGGGAAGCTGCTGGCGCACGTGCACAAGAGATACGCCCTTGGAGAGATGGTTCAGCTGGAATGCTTGGTCAATGGGGCAAATGGTATCTGGGCCGGTGTTTGCGAAGAAGGAGCTGCTATGGGCCATGCATGCTCAATCGTTACGTTGATCAATCTTATTCGTATGGGGAATAAAAAAGTACTGGAAAGCTACAACTGCAGCTATTTGAGAACAGCAGCCATCAATGTAACGAGGATAACCACTGGAAGGGACCCACATCCAAAACAAGTAATATATGGGGACCGTGCCCTTGATCTCAGTTTTGATTTTGGTGGAATAGGTGGAGGCATACTGGCTAAATGCGAATTTGATATGGCCAAGTTTTTTGGCGAAGAGGCACCCATACGAATCAGTACCCTAGCTTCCAACAGTTTGATTGCAAGAAGGCTGATACAGCTTTTTGGTGACAATCCGCAATTTACAGAGGAAACTGGGCAGAAGATGAAGGAAGTCATGATTGAAGACTTGAAACAAAACAGGAAAGAGGAGTATATGAGTGAAGTGGGAGTGGCCATTCTATTTGATCGTGCAGGGGGGAAGCTGACACCTAAAATGCAGGAAGTAATCCAGAACATTGAAGTAAATGGGGTTCACGAAAGAGAATTGCTTGCAAATATCCGCGAAATCTGGGATGCTTGGGATCTAAAGGACATTCAAAGAGGAGATGATGCCTTGGAGTTCCATTCTTTCTACAATGGCTTTATGGCTCCATATTTTGGCTGCTACAGATGTGATGACACAAGACAAGGCATCCAAGCTATTAATATGGACACCGATGGCTTTGTGGATTGGGGTGAATTCACAGTGTATCTGAAGTGGGCTTTGCATCAGTATCCTCAAATCAAAGATGCAGATGAATTGCTATCAGTTGCCTTCCGTAAGGGTATTATTCCTGCAATGCGTGACGAAATACTACAGAATAGAAAACCAAAGTAATTTCAGGCTGATCAACTACGTACAAATATATAGACACAAATATTATTGCTGGCTGTTCAAGTATACTCAACTATATAATCTCAGAATTAGGAGAGAACTAAAGAATGTATTACTATTAATCAATTTCTGTAATGTTATGCTGCAGTTGAATAATTGAAATATATATGTAGTTAAACAGTTTTTAACAATGTGCATGTATACTGACATATAGTATCTAGATTTCCACAGAATAAAGAGTCAAAGTGCTGGCAGCTGTCTATAGGAATAAAATGAAGCCCAGGATCACAAGACTTCAGCTTTGTGCTTTCAAAAAGTGATTTGTGGCTTTATAAACAGATGGGGCTAATGGTGTCTTTGTCCCCCTTTTAGGATAACTATTGTATCTACAAGTATCATGAGACCGGTAATTACGCATTAGCCTAATAGATGTAATATTATAGTATAATTAGTAGTCATTACTGTATCCTGTAAAGAGATCACTTGTTACAAAGCCTGGTACATGGTAGTCTGACATAGCCCGACCACCGTCCTGCCTCCATAGCAAAATGGAGGCTACGTCAAAATGGAGGAAGAATCGTGGTCGGGCTACGTCAGACTAGGTACATGGTAGTCATAAATCATGTCACACTGTTGCAAAACCACATTTATAAAGGAATATTAAATATTCCCAGTTAAGATTGTGTTCCTTTGTAATGATGACATTCTACACTACTGATTAGTTATTAGTGTTGGCATGAAAATGGTTACCTTAAGGAAGGTCAGTATATATCTTTAAAAAGGTAAATTTGGTTAAAAAAGTTAAATTTGCTCTATCTCTCACCATACATTAAGTTCGTATACTAAAATTTATTTATACATTTTGTGCTGTAACTCAATCAAATGATATGAAACTACGCTTGGCATTAACATATTTAGAAAACTAATATGAATTGAAAGCATTGTACCATAATTATTATCATAAGACCATAATGTAAAATCCTTAATTTTCTATACATGGGGTCAGATAGGCTGTTCTCCTTGGCCTATTAAGACACATACAGAATCTTATCTTCTCTTATCTATTTCCTCCAGTTTCTAAATGAACCACAAATACTGAAAATATATACGTATATAATTGCTGTGAATGATGTAATTTTGTAATTATTAAACTTGAAATACTGTACCCTAGATTACATATCTTCCAAAAGTACTGTTATAAGAATGGGAAAGTGCCAACCACAATTGTTTTCTTTCAAAATTTTGTTGTTCAAAAAGAACAACAAAACGTTATATAGCAGGCCTACCTGGTTATCACTGAATGTCATGGATGGTATTGTTTGGTATGGCCCAATTTATTATTTAGAGTTTTGTTAGCCGTTGATTGAAGACTTTTCTCTAATTACATCTTGTGCCATAACTCTTTCAAAATGCAACACTTTTAGCTAAAACTTGGCCATGCAACATTCCGGAAACAGTGGACCCTTTGAGATTAAACCTTTCTCAAGCTGCAATCACTACAATTCAGTATAATGTATATTTTAGAGCTGCAACTCTTCAAATGAACTGATATGATGCTAACACTTGGTGTCAACATTCCCAGACATTTATAAAGCACACCCTAACCTTTATAATAATTCTAATGTATAGTAATTACTAACAAACAATGATTAACTTTGTATTTATGATTTGTCAGACGCCATTTTTATTTCTTGTGTGGTTATTGCATCATACGTCATTTTATCTTGGGTGGATCAGAGAAAATCACCTCCGAATTATAGGAATAATGTATGAGGATTTATCCGTGGCATACCTTGACATAGAGAGGGAGGCGGACCTGCTGTTGTCGGGATTAGCAATGGCCACCAGATCTACTGGCAGCATGATGCACGTACTATCTACAGGAAAGCAGAACAATGAAGCGGATCGGCTGACTAGAGATAATAGTACGCCATCATCCGCTGGATCGGAGAGAATTCACTCGCCTGACGGTTTTGGAGAGAGACAGGGAGCTTCGCTTTCCCCTTCTCGCGTCAAACCAGCTTTAAGCGATGAAGAAGCCGCTTTGGAAAGAGAAATTAGGTTATTGAGTGTGTCAAATTTTAATTCTGGCGAGATGAGTGGTTTCGATGTTAATAAACGTTCTTGTGAGAATGTATCTTGTCCTAAAGATGGCTCTAAAGATCTCGAGACAAAGAAGAATTTAAAGAAATTGGCCAACAGGTGGAAACATTTCGCAGATTCATATGGTAGGTAATCTTTTGCGTTATGTCATGAGTTTAAATACACTATTTACAATCGTAGTCGCTTTTCCTTGTACAGTGTTAATAAATTGCGCTAATTATCTGTAAATTACCATGTTCATTCAACCCTTTGTACTGTGAAATTGACACGAATGCGCAGATAGTGACTGTGAAAGGTTGGCGATGTACAGAAAATATAATACAAAACAATTTAAAGGCGTTTATTGAAGGAACTTTGTACAGTTGTGAATGCTGTTTGTACAAGTACCAGAATACAAGCACGAGGTACAGTAAGTCACTAACAAACTTGTTTAATTGTATCTCGTAGGCTATTGTGTTGAATGTGGGAAGGAGGTTATGGACGCTGAATTGGGTTGTGAGGCATTAGGTAAAGTGTACCACACAAAGTGCTTCAAGTGTAAGAAATGTGGTAAGTGGAATATCTTCTTCTGTAATCTATTGCTAGCTTTGCTAGTATACAGTACACTCAATGATTTGTAGGTGCTATCTTGGTAGGGAAGATGTTTTTTAGCATTCAGGGAAACATATTCTGTGAGAAGGATTACCTGGTAAGTAGAAGGTTTCTCTTTATTCTATTGGAAAATGTTTAGTTTACCAGAGCCATGAAAGGCCTATCCTTTACACTTCAGATATGTCTTATCATAATATATACAAACAATAATATTAAATATTTCAAATGCTTTAATTTGATGAAATTGACCATTTAAGGACACCACCCACATTATAAACATGGAAATTGCTAGAACTGCATTCCATTCAAATTCCTTAACACCACATCCACAACTACATAGGCAACACCAGCTGCCGCAGTGATTGATGTATATGTGTGTTTATTGCAGGAAACCTTTGAAAAATGCTACAAATGCAAAGAGCCAATCACTGATAAAGTATGTATAACATTATTACCAACATGCATGCAATAGTGTTCAATTATCCAAGTGTGTCAGTGAGTGCTGACGCAAGAGAACTTTGGTTTCCTAAACTCGTTCACCTGGGGCGGTCTCTCCATAATATTCATTTATGAGTGTTTGTGATTTAATGTGAATGATTATGTTTGCATAGAAATTGATATAAAATATGCCTTTTACGTTTTGTATTTTGTAGATAATTAGGGCTTTGGGCGAAGCATTTCATCACAGTTGCTTCAAATGTTCAGTTTGTGAGAAGAAGTTGGATGGGGTTCCCTTCACTGTGGATGCCTATTCTCAGCTGTATTGTGTAGAGGACTTTAACAAGTTAATCCTGCTAATATACTATCCAATGAATAATCTAACACACCATTTTCTTACATGTTAAAGTAAAGACCTATAGGGAACTAAACCTAGTGAGAGCCTTGGATGATATTATTATGTAACACTACCATTTTAATGTATTTACCATGAAGACATAGTATTATTTATGAGTTAAGTATTAACAAAACAATAAATAACAGCAATATTTGTGTTCATTCTACCCAGGGTTCAATCTAGTGGGGAAGCCCCTCCCCCGAAATATGTTTCCTAAAACCCTTCAACCTGACTCTAATATATCCCATTAACTGAAATGAGAATACAATGTCTACCTGAAATCTTATCTATTTCATCCTATATAGTCTCAAACTTGATCTGTGCATATACTAAATGTGTTTCTCCTCTGTAGCAAATATGCTCCTAAATGCGGTGCTTGTAAGAAGCCTGTTATACCAGTGAAGGTATGTAGAAATACTCAACTAAGACATTTGTCAGCTTGTCTTTCCTATAAAACTGTTATCCTATACCTGATCATCAGACACAGTTGACTTGTTTGTATGTACTTACACACTATAGAACACCAATTATCCATTTCCTGACACACTGTAAATATACCTTTTTGTAGGATTCAAAAGATAACTTCAGAATAGTTGCTATGAATGAAAGCTTCCATCCACAGTGCTACAAGTGTGAGGTTAGTGGAGCATGCCTCAGTCACACCTCACATACACCCTCACAGTCACACCTCACATACACCCTCACAGTCACACTTCACATACACCCTCACAGTCACACCTCACATACACCCTCACAGTCACACCTCACATACACCCTCACAGTCACACCTAACAGTCACACCTCACATACACACTCACAGTCACACCTCACAGTCACACCTCACAGTCACACCTAACAGTCACACCTCACATACACACTCACAGTCACACCTCACAGTCACACCTCACAGTCACACCTAACAGTCACACCTCACAGTCACACCTAACAGTCACACCTCACATACACACTCACAGTCACACCTCACATACACACTCACAGTCACACCTCACAGTCACACCTCACATACACACTCACAGTCACACCTCACATACACACTCACAGTCACACCTCACATACACCCTCACAGGGTTGCCAACCTCAAGTTGAAAGTCATGAAATGACAAAATAGGGAAACTCCCAATAAATCAGGAGAGTTAGCAACCCTGGCCTCATTCCTGGCTAAGCCACACAGTCACCCTTGACTGTAATTTGTCTGACAGTGTTTCTCCTCTTTGACAAAGGCTACATGAACTGTGTTGATGGAAACATATCTTAATAAAAACTTTGAATATTCTAAATTTGTGTCTCTGTTATAGGATTGCAACAAATCTCTTATTCAGCAGGGAGAAGGATGCTATCCTTTGGACAACCTTCTCCTATGCCGAGACTGCAACTCTGAGAGAATACAGACTTTAACTTCCACTTTGCTTTAACTTGTTATATTATCAAATGTATATACCCAATTATATTATTCTTATTATGTCCTGATATCCCTAGTAACAGACTGGTGGGACTGTTGTTGGACATTCAGTGTATGTACGTATTTCTTTTATGATTCTCTGGAGATGTTCCAAAGAATCAACAGATGAACTTCCAAAAAGATAGAGTTGGATATATAATCAATACACCATTTTTCTTACATGCTACTGCTACTTGAGTAAATGGATGCATTTAGCTGATATACATATTTATTTTGTGTATTGTTTTTTTTTTCTAATTCCTTTCTATGGTACTTTACACCCAATACAATGAATGTGAGTGTTACTATGGAAACCTAATTATGTATGTGTAACAAATATAACACTTTGTAGTTGAATCAAATATTTTGTTGTACATAGGCTTATATTTGTGTTTAGGTTAAATGTACCATATAATCTACTAGATCATCCTGCTGATCTGCTAAGCTACACTATGATTAAGTTCCATTGGCTACTAAGCGGCAGCTTCAAATTTAGTTGGTTCATAGCACCAAGGGCTATGATCAGTAGTTGGACTGAAACAGCATTCATTCTCATTCACGCAAACGTCCGGAGTTATACAACCCCAACCTGAACATAAGATAATAGTATGTACTATGATACAGAGCTTGTGTAACTAATTTTAGGTGATCAAGCAATTGTTAACAGATGCTTGTGACTAGCGTGTGACTTGCATGTGACTTGAAAGTCAATACTAACAAACTGTATAACTTGTGTAAAATCAGCCTTAGTGCAATTATATAAAACTGCCTTATTTCATACTCAATTGTACATGTTATATAACCTACCACAGTCCACCCTTTCCTCATGTGTTGCACAAGCGACACCTTCCTGTCTAACCTTGTAAAAGCACCATGGCTGCTCGTCTCCCTACATGTGATATAGGATAAGGAATGAAAATAGTAAATGTTAAGTCAATATATGTGACTGCCATAAATGCATGTAAGTGTGGTTGAGTCCTGTAAATGCAACTTATATACTTCTTCTGCAGGAGACCAGCAGCATCCTCTCTCTTCGCATTTTTCTTGATCAATGCCAAACCATCCTGTAAATAATAGACATGCATATCCCATGTTAGTGCCTTTATACCTAAATATATATTTTATATTTACCACACTCAAGTCTGGCTGAATCAGGTTGGCACATAAGGCTGGTGTCCTCCTTGAAGAAGCACCAAGGTACTCCCTATAATAGAGGGAACAGTTAAATATTATAATATTCATAAAGTAGGTTAGATTTGTTTTTGGAACTTGAACTTGTCCTGTTACTCAAGAGTATATGTATGCTAAATGGTTTGCTATCAATTAATGATAGAACATGTACAGAAACTTTACCTCCACATCACTTTCTTCCCAGCAACATCCTTTAGTCCTAACACATTCAGTTTCTCCAATTCCATAATATCCTACGTATATGTATGCATTTGTACTATAATCATGTATATAGTTTGTATTTATATATATCACACCAGTATGAAGCTGTGCATGTGCAATTCATACCACATTCAGCCTTAGCTGACACGTCACATGTCAAGCTGTCTGCATTTATCTGGTTAACAAGATAAAGGCTTAACAATCCAAAAATGATTTTCATTTTTTGTTCCTGAATATTCAAGTTCTGAACTGTTTTGTTACCCTCTGAAATATGTTCTGGTAGATGTGATCTCTCCAGTACTCCTGCCTAATATATATACTATCTGATGGGCTGCAAACCTATTAGTTACTGCATGGCTCCTTGTATAATATGTTCTACTTATACCATTGCTTCTATATAAATGTGTTAGCGCTGCATGTGTACTATTCGTGGTAGATACACCAGATAGGTATAGCATCAAATATAAATTTATCTCTCCATCAACCTTTCCTACTCACCCTGTACCATGCACAGTACTGACAAGGTACACGCTGGCATGAGTTCACTCAGAAGGAGGAAAACTGTCTACCACTAAACCATTTTATAGGAATAAGTGGTTAACTACATGTACATGTCTGTGCATCCACTAGCACTACCGTTTTGAACTACATAGTGATGCTTATACAGTATGTGATTTGGAACATAGAGAAGGACAACCACCTAAGACCGGTTGTAAACTACATGTGACTTAAGTTGTTGGGAAGACTGTAGGAGTAGTGTTATCAGTTTCCATGGCATATTACAATAATAAACAATCATTATTACAAGTTGTAGTGTCGGGAGATTTAGGAAAGTTCACTTCGTCCAGATAGACCTAAATAATTAATGGTCGTCGTATACTAAGGGATTTCATTCCGGAATTTATACTCGTAACATACATACCACACGAAGCTGTTATACCATAGATTACTAGTCTATAACCCACTTACGTTCTAAAGACGTTACTCGACATGGAAGGTAGGTTCTACCAGGCATACTCGGCCTATTATATCATCAGTTAGTACAGTTCTGTGTTTTTGAACGAAAGTCGTAGCGCTTTCGCAGCACACAAACTTGTTACCAGATAATGTATCCCTTTAAACGCACACTTTAGATCTGAAGAAAGCCATCGGCGAGGTGAATGCCAAAATCATGGAAGCTTACAATCGAGGCGATGCGAAAGGTGTTGCTAGTTACTATGCCGAGGATGGGAAGGTGATGCCTCCCGGAATGGAGACCCAGATTGGCAGAGAAGGTCAATATCTGAACGTTATATGCTACTTTGTGTACATACGCATATGGGGCTGTGTGGAGTCGCATTATGGGATAACTGTTGCTTTGATCTTGAGGATTTGTTTTAAATACTTGGTTGATTAATTACATACATTGACATTACTCTATGATGCAATATTGTTGAGTTGTGAGAGTGACAGTTTGAAAAGTAGCTTAATTTTTTCCTATTTCTTATGTCAGACGTTGCAGGATTTTATGCTAAAATGATGGAGCTGGGTGGTAAGACAGTTGTCTTTGAAACTCAAGAAATTGGACCTCTGAATTCAACTGATTCAGCTTTTGAGTGGTGTAATTTCCACTTCAAAACAGAGAAGGGAGATATTATGGTCAGAGGAAAGTTAGTTGCTAGTTAAAGATTTGCATAATTGTGGTTTTAGTGAATAGAAGGTTCAACCATAGATGGTTCAACCGCTAATTAGCCGAATCCTAACAACTGCTGTTGGGGCTATGCTCAGAGTACAGTATGTAGTTGGTTCCTCACCATAAACTTTAGGAAATCATAGCTTTGTCTAGCTGACTGGCATCATCATCAAGTCGCTACATAAAGAATGGTCTTTGTATAGTTTTGTAAGCATATAGATGGAATCTTCATTTTAGTATTCTGTTTTCATTTAGTTTAATGGTTATTGCATTTATTATTATAATAGATACGTTGTCATTTGGAAGAAGATTGATGGTCAGTGGAGAGTGTATATTGACTGTGTCTCTAAAACAGAATAATCAAGCAACAGGCCTTCTTAGCTTCAATGAGTATCAAACTGAACTAAACATTTTAAACATATTCATAGTTTAGGTAATATATTCCATAATTAAATATGAAGCTGCATAGGATTGCCATCCTATTCCATCTCAAGAGATGATAATAATTTTTTGTTACTAAATTTACAGTAGGCTTTTTGACGCTGCACAAGGAATTAAGAAAGAATTGCTAGGAATTTTCGATCTTGGTATGTACTTTTAAATATGTACCTGTTTCTCCTTAGCACAGAGAATTGTGAAGGAGGGTTAAGGAATGGTACACTGATTAGTTCCAAACATTGATTTAAAACCGTGAAAATTCTATAGACATAGGTACACATTATAAAATAATCTATCCTTGCAAGTTTAGAGTTACAACATCAATGTTCTTGTCAAAAGTCAAAAGTCAACAGTACGTACGAGTGTCAAAAGTTATTACGGACCTGATACTGGAAGTGCAAAGTCCATTTGAGCTGTCGTGTCTACAATGGTTGTCTGGGGTTGAGGGCTCTCACTGGTGGTCATCTCAATGACTTGCTCCTCGGAGGGAAGCTGTAGTTCCGAGATATGGGACTTGGGATCAACTGCTCTGCGGTGCTTGATGCGAAGTGCACGATTTGAGGAATCAATTGCCGTACGAATTTTACAGCGAACAGCTTTTGGAGTCTCGTCAGCTTGTGGAGGAAACACAGCCATGCAGGTGTCCATAATGGCTGCTATTCTCTGTGGGTCCAGCTGGTTCTTCCCAACTCCACGACAGTTACTCGTCAACCTCTCTTCAGGTGTAAAGAGCAGTCTAACTAAAGAGGTGGCCATGCTGGTGCGAGAGCGACACTCGTCCAAGGCAGCCTCCAATACCTCCCGGGGTATGGCATGCTTTCCACTTGTCTCTGTAGTAATGACAGACTCCACGTTACTGACCACTGGATGACCGCCTTGGGTCATCCCGTACGAGGAGGTCCCCGAGGAATGTAGTCCGGCCAGGACTGCTGCTGCATCAGCATTAAACTCTTGTTGCTGATAAGAGCTTCCGTGTGGCTCGCCGCTTGTTGTCAATTGGACTTCGTTCACGGGGTCGTCACTGGACGCCTCAATAGTGGCCCCCGTGAGGCCCGTGGCTGTGGACTGGTGCTGGTGATGCTCCAGCGTCATCTCCTCAGCAGCTTCGCTTTGCTGTAGGTGATCAACTATAGAAGTCTCCGTTTCCGCGTTTTGCGTCGAACCTGTAGACACGTGCTGAAGTGTTTCCTTCGCAACGTGAAGATTCTGAGCTAAGGCCAATTTGGCAATGAGCGTGTTAAATTTGGTCTGGAGATCCCTTACCGTCTCCTTGAGAGCCAGGATCTCGACCTTCATCGTCGTCACGTCATTCGAGACCAAATCTAATTTTGTTGCCAGGATCACTGTAGCCGTCGTTTCGTTCTGACTCACACTTCCAGGAGAAGTTGACTGAGGACCGGGAGACTTGTAAAGATCCTTCTTCATTGAACTGTTGTTTAGCGATGATTCACCGCCGCTTTGATCTTCCCTTTCTTGTCCAGTCGAACCTTCGCCAAAAAGCAACCGGAATCTAGCTTGGCGCGTTTCCATCGTCCCGCCTTCGTTAAACCGTTTTATTAGATAGCGAACAGCTTGACGAGTCACGTTAATTCCTTCATGTTTCGCTCTCTTGGAAACACTGGCATAAACGTAATTGTCATCGTTGTTTCTCTCCTCTTCCCATAGTTGTATTAGGCGTTTCCTTTGATATCCATCGAGCAGTGCCATCTTTATCGGTAACGGTAGAGTGTTGGACGTTTCTTACACACTATTTAACCAGTTTTAGGACAGATTCTTTCCTCGCGTTAATGAGACCTTCACGTTTCTGGTTGATATGCGATCGCACGTGAGCACGAAGACGTCATTGTATAAATACAGTAACATATTGCAAAATGGTCGCATATCTTTCCTTATACGGAAATGAAACGATTAATCGTTTTCAATTTAGGTATCTTTCGTGTTATGATGGATATGAACATACTTTATGCTAATAGTCAAACAGTCCTCAATCAATTATTAAGAATATATACTGATAGTCACTTTAATAATAATAATAATAATATACAACAAAGTCAGCCACTATCCACTATCTAAATTGAGACCGTACTACATTCTTTTCTATAACATATCATACTCCGTAAACGTTATGACATGTTCATTATCTCTCTCAAAAATGGTTGTAGAGCTCATATATCTCAATACCATTCCATTAATACTAGCAACATAAGTGAAGTGATTTTCCTCCTGTCTTGAGTTCAGATAGAGAAACGTGGCTGATTTGTCTCATTGTAACAAAAATAACAACATTGTATAAAATTAATAGTTGGATTGTTTCTCCTACACCAAACGTCACCGGATGTGTCCTCTGTATTTCATGATTCCTGCTACATTGGTCCTTGGTTTGCTCCCTGTCAACATACAGAAAAACAACTATGCCATGATAAGTGCAAAGGATAAATGGACCATTACATGATAAATAACTCAAGTTAAGGACAATTTAGGATCTAAAGATTTACAAAAAGGGTCACTGGTCCCAGAAAAAGCTGTCTGCCAAAAGTAGAAGAATAAAGAGAAGATCTTTCTATCCTCATCCTAAGCTCTCACTAGGTTTAGTTCCCTATAGGTCTCTTACTGTAGAACAGATGTACGTAGTATGCAGGAAATGGTTATGTAGTACATCTCACAGAATGGACTCAAGTAGAGAGGTCCCTTCCACCCAACTGGTTCATCTGAGTCACTCTCTTCTGGTATCACCATTTCATCTTCATCTTCAAAGCGCTCTCTTGTGTCGCTATGTCTGATTGGAGCATGTCCAATAATACCACTGAAGAGCTTGGTACGAGAGGGGAGAGTCAACAAAGTGTTTGACACTGATTGATGTGATCCTCTTCTGCCTATTGCCCTTGGCGTCTCACTCTGGGAGGATACACAATCAGTTAAAATTATCAGTTACAACACAGTCTACTATCAGCTTACCCGATAACCAGTATTTACTGTACTTGGCCTTGGGTCATTCACAGAAGAAGGATTTACTTTATAGCTGTACATTTTGGTACGTAATTCAAACAGAACAATAGTGAAGCATGAATAAGATTACATTATAAAGAAATAACAGAGTCAGCTAGTTCAAAGTGTCACTACTTACATCTCATAGTTACTTCTGTTGCTGGCTGCGGCACTGGATATTCGAGAGGAAGATTCAAAGGTGACTGCTTTGTTTTTTAGCTACACAGAAATAAGAACAGCATTTCTGGAGCATACAATCCCTTCAGTACCTGTCTGCTCATAAGATGATGCAATGCCACTCACTGCACTGTTCCTCATTGATGGGGAGAGCCTATCATGAGGGTCCTCCAGCGGAGGCAGCTGAGTGTTACGAACCCTGTACACATGTAATATCCGTGCTACATCTTGTGAAGGTATATACATTCTGGTAAATAGCATACATACATACATACATACCAAGGTAACGGTGACTGGAGCATTCCCTGAGCAGATGACCCAAGCTCTGTGTGTGTACTCCTAAAAGTGTTACAACATCGGTCTGTTAAGGTAAGTATGGGAAACACACATTGGAGAGTAAGGCCTACAGTCGCTGTCCTCTCAGTCCACTGAAGTCTCTCACTAGCTCCTCCATAGGAAGCGCTGGAGTCTTTGGCTTTTCCAGCGGCTTCAGTTGGGCATTTCTAGTTACGATAGACAGAAAATGGTTACCATAGCAACATATGCCAACCAAGGACACAAAAATGTTATTGCATAGTACATCTCCAAAATCAAATGTACTATGAGCATTTATGTACGTACTTTGTATACACGTACGTACATGTACGTAAATAGTTAATCTATATATATATATATATACAGACCTTTTATTTTTCCCTGAAACGAGTCTTGCATTTCCAAGTTGATCTGGCAGGCGAAGTTGAACAATGTTCTGAGCTCTCATTTGAAGGGGGAGAGTGCTAGTGTCTGGATGATGGTCCCACAGCTCCTGGTCGCTAGGTGACATGACACTGGTCAAAGAAACAGACAATATTGTCACTAAATAGACCTTCACATAACGAGGTTACTACTGCTAGTGCATTTAGTGTGAGGACACAATGTAGTCATACGTACCTGTTACTGGCTAGTGATCGCTTCTGTAAAGGTAATGGTCGAATTTTCATTACTTCATTCAATTCAAGAGGTTTTGTGGAAGAAGCTTGATACTCTTTGGAGGACTGTGGCAATGGTTTCAATCTCAGAGGCTACAACCAGCAAAACACTACTCTACAGCCAACTCCAATACTCACAAGTACGTACGTATATGCATGTACACACATACATGTATTGTATTAAATTAGTAACAGAAAGCTTCTCTGTGTTTATCTAGTATGTTCTAATAGATGCCCACTGATGAGGTCTGTGAGGATGTTGGTCTGGCTTAGCCAGACATCTTACTCTTCCAAGGACAGGGGGTGGAGCTTGAACGTACGTACTTGGGAACCAAACTGTCCAGTTGCCCTCATCAGAGTGGGCAGGTCCCTCAGGCCGGGAAACATGTGGGGCGTGGCTGTGTCCGAGATGAGCGGAGAAATGGCATCCTCCTCCAAGTCTCCATTGCACATGTAAGACAGACATCTCTCCCTCTTGTGGAGGATGGACAGACTCTCCAAGAGTGGCTGCAATGCAACACCAACCTGTCCAAGGAGAATAATACATCAGTTAAGGTCATTGACTAATTGAAGTGATAATCAAACCACAAGTAATTACAATATATAAATTTCAAATATCAAACATGAAAAATGTATGTATTACATCTGTAGAGGCCACAAGTCGAATTGACTGTATTTCACTGTTAACATACGTATAGAGTCAAAGCAATGAAAGTGCACATTAAAGGAACAACCACTTAGAGGTAGCTTAGACTTACGTACTTCAGTCCACAACTGGTCAAAGACTTGTGAGCTGACTGTGTCCCTCACGCAAGCGTTGGGTGTGACAGGAGGTAAGAGGTGACGTCTGCGCTGTGACTGCTGTTGGTGGGAGGAATATGCACCTTCATCCTCAACCCTACATACCAGACAAAGTTGCATAACAATAGATAAGGGACACGGCCATTTATAAAACATACTGATATGTCTTGTTGCAGTTATGTAATGGACGTATATATATACAAATGCTGACATGTCTGCTTTTTAGGATAGCTGCAACTACAGTGGGAACTAACATTGAATCAAAGACAATGTATTCTTCTACAATGCCATCAGCCGCAATGATCTCTTCTTCAATTGTTGAACAATCTAGATTAAGATATACCATTCAGAAATAAATCCATTTTAATCACAGAGAGATCTTTTAAATGCATAATACATCAAGTTGTGGAAATGTAGGGGTTTTTCCCTTCTTTCCATATACGTATGTGTATATGTAATGTATGTCAAACTGACATCATTTCCCCTTTCCGTACAAGATGTATACATCTGGTATTAGGAGTATTATAGACATGATATATTGATCCAATGAAGACCCCATTTAGACACGTACTATACATACATATACTTTATTGTAGGCAGACCATATGATAGTCACCTACCATCATTCAGATCAGTGTGGTCGCAGTATAGAGCCACTGGCTGAAGATGGACGCCTGAAATAGTCAAGCCATTATAGTCTGGTAGTGACGTGGTTTCCCCAACAGTACGCATCTTGGGGACAGCTGTAGCAGGAGGTGTATCCATGACAACCTCCTCTGTCCCATCAGACACTTCAGGGAACACCTGGTATCCGACAATCCTGAGATGTGGAAAGGTGTCACTCCACATACTACACTCCGCCTTCACTTCCAGATGATCACCGTCAGTACTCTCGTTATACAGTGTACCAAATAGATTATCCAAAACCTTTTGGACGTTCTGCCTAGCTGCTTGATCAAATTCCTAAAGCAATAAAGTATGGTTGTCATGTAAAGGGTAAAACCCTCAAATTTCATGATTGTAACTGAACTAGATATGCTGAAAATGAGGCATATGTCCTACCTCATGATTTTGAAACAGTTTCTATTATACACATGATAAATGAGTAACTGTAACCAATTTGAATGTAGCAGAAACTCACATCATCTATCTCCCATGAACCGTTTGAGCTGTGTCCCGTCAGATTACCACTCCGGGAGTAGCATAAACGAGACATCCTGGAATCGAGAGGTACATCTCCTAGCGAGTCGTATTCCTCATCGCTTGGTGACACCGTGAGATTAGCTAAATCTTGTATTGTTAGACAAAAGTTTGTACCTTTCAGATCCTCTTCGACATCTTCTGGTAAGGGACGATCTTTGGACTTCAAATACATTTGACTAACGAAACAGTACGAGATTCCATAATACATCATCACTAGAATATTCTTTTTACTCACTTACCCTGGGGAGGTAGCAGATTTAATTTGGGATGTCATGTCAGTAGATCAATCCTGTATATCCATTTCTGAATCATTTCATTGTGAACATAATCGTTGGAACAGACATTTTGTGGTTAGGTTCGTTACTATGGATATATTGCACAATCAGATAATTAACTTTAACGCGAAGCTTCAAAAAATGTCTGCGGAGGGCAGTAATAAAGAGATGGACAACGAACAAGATAACGAATTCGAGAAAGAACAAGCGACTAAAGGCGCCGTTTTGCCCGAAGATGTACCTACCGCAACAGTGCAGCCTTTTGAAGGAGAAGGTAAGGCCAAGTCTACACTGAAACAGGCGGATGTCACACTCCAGCGTCTCACTACGGCAGACCTCAAGCCCGTGGAGCACTACAAGGCAATGGACGTGAGTCATCACCTAGCAATGTACAGCAACACGTGTTCACTGAGGGGTGGGGAGAGGGGAAGCCAAATTATTCATAACTCTCCAGTTAATTTATGACTAATTCGATATGTGTTTCCAGAATCAAGGTCTTCTCTATAGCGTATCTTGGCTCGTTTGTCTGGTTGAAAGGCTGATAGCGCCGCAATGATCAAAGGGTTATGCCTATATAGCCAGTGCGGTTTGGCGCTTTTTAGCCGAAATCTCTACTCGCAACTGCTGTTGTTCTTCATTTCTATTTCTATAGCAACATGCCTTGAAGGGAGCCATGGAAGCGATCAAGACCAGATTATCAGACTCTGAGGAAGTGCAGAAAGGACCATTTGTACTGTCTGAGTAAGTTCTCTTCTGCTGGTTCACTTGTGCTTGTCAAGAGGATTTATATAATATCAGTTTATATATGTGCATTGGTACTATACCAATTGATATTCATATATCACAATAGAAAATAGATTTATCTGCTCATTCATAACTCCTATACTCATATATGTACGTAGTTGTATATAGAGTGTGTTAGAGTGAGACACAGATTGGAATCTACAGTAAATTAGTGTTTACGGTTTGCAATGTTTCAATCGTAAAGTGAATCCAGTACGTTTATATTATTTCAGTTTCAACCAAAGTGCTTGTCATCACTTCCTGTTGGCTAAACCTGTCCATGTGTGGAATTAATATAACCCCCCTTTCCCTCTAGATACATACAGTTGACATACATATATAGCTAAGTAAACATAAACAGAATTGATTGAAACACTATTTCCTAGACTTTGGACTTTGGACTTAGGTCAAAGGTCAAGTCTATAGAGGATGAGTATATGTTTACCAATTGCATACCAACTTTTCCTCCTCCTGCTTATTGTCTTTAGGATAGATCACTGGGATGTAGCTAGGGAGAAGGTGGTTTTCACTTCAAAGAAAAACTTGTACTCCATCAGATTTGACTTTGTATCAAACACAGTGTATGAAATCAAAACCATTCCACTAGCTGCTATTGACGAAGCTTGTTATGGCGACATAGCCTATCCCAGATTTTCAATGATCAAGTAAGCATCTTCTTTGGAGAGACAACAAACATTGATGTAGATTGCCCCTCAAATTGTACGTGTATATCTTATCCAGAGTTGAATAATGAGAGCTTTTAGATCAGCTTCAGTCCGCTATCTGCATTCAATAGAATCTCATTAACACGAAATCCAAGGGTCTGCTTAGAAATTTCGTGTTAACAGTATAATGCTTAAAGTGTAGTAAGGTGTACAAATAATTATTTACATAGAATAGTAGTGAAATTTAAACTTTATAAATATAAAGTTTAAATGTAATGGATTACATGTCTTTTCTTAAATCGTTTCTAAAAGATATTCTGTTTGGCCTGGTGAGTGTTAAAGAAATCCTTTCCCTTGTCTGCATTCTGCTACACTGAGTTAGTATATTCACCGTATATGCATACATTACACCATTTTTCTTGCATGTACGTATATAGACACAGTAATAGGGCTTATGTCTGATGAATGGTAATGTTGAAGTGTATTTCTGTTCATATTTCTAGATCACACACAGGTAAGGCCTTGAAGATGTCCTGGGGTAAGGACTACGAGCCATCGTTTTGGGAGCGCTGGAACCCTTTTTCCACAACCATCAAGCACACTGTCTTCCAATCACATGTTCTCTTTCAGAAAGGCCATGCAAGTGACGCTTTCTTGTCTGTGGAAAACTTTAAGACAGAAGTTGAGAGAGCTGTTGCCCAGGGGACAGAGAACGTGGCCTTCAAGGTGCAGGAGGGTGCTGTGGTGATAGAGAGCTATGCCGGTGTGGCCGCCCTTGTGCATAATGACAGTAATCTTGGCTTCAACAAGCGGAGAGGTGGCTTTGATTACTAAAGCAGTTTATACAGGATAGCTTTTGTAGATTTGTAGTGATGCTTAGTCAGAACTTGAATGTACAATTTGCTTTTGTATGGCTGAACTTGTATCATTTACCAAAATTACAGATTACAAATCAACGTGCATTACCTAAGACTGATATCCATGGCAACATGATTTATAGCAGAGATATATTCTTTATACACAACAGAAAATACTCTATAAAATGAATCTTTTTGTGTATGAATAAGAAACTTGTTGCTATAGCAACACTTATATGGTACCAATTTAAAATGGTCCTCTTTATAATTGTATACAAGTATCTTTCAGCCATTGTTTATGAGATACTTTGGTATTTCCGTCAACCTTTGAGTTTGCATAGGTTTCATTGACAAGATAAAGATTAAATTGCTTAAAGGCATTAATCTTATCTCTCCCGTGGTGACTGGCGACCGGATGAGCTACAAAAGTACTCTTCCAATTCATGCAATGATCATGTCTGCATAGATACTCCCAAGGCAGTATTGCGACCTTCAAGAGGCGATTGGCAGAAGTGCCCAAGTGTAGATTCGCATCCTGCAGGTCACGCCAATGAATGTTCAAACTATATAGGGCCAAATTGAGGCGTTTTTGGTCATCAGTGATGCGACTATATTGTCGGCTGATAGCTCTCCAGAGTGCATCTAAAGCAGTATAAATAAATATATTATAATTATATCCATTAAAAGCCTGGTTACCTATCATAGGTGACTGGATTATCAGAGACTATTAGAAAATATGGTGTAAATTTGGGAACCAATTGGAGTGGCCACTTTAAGTTAGTGATCATCCTACAGAGGTGGTCCTACCTACTGGTTCTATACATACACATACTGTACATGCTGCACTGGTCCAGTGGAGAAGAAGAGCAGTATAGAAAGAGTATATACATGAAGCTCTCCTCTTGAGGTTAACCTATAACACCATCAGCACATACAACTCCAATGCTCTAGCTCACGGTGACTGGTGACATACATGTGCCAGCTGAAGACTTGAAGATTGCCATGCAAGCACATCCAGTAAATCCCCATTTCTTCTTTACAACCTCTGGAAAGCATCCTCGAGCTAAGACAACATCACTCTGAAACATCGTTGGTAAGGAAAAAGGATTCTTCTTAACAATAGCATCAGAGTCTATTAGCATTACATCAAATCCTTGCATCAGAATATAATGAGTGACCAGTAATCGTGCCATCCAGAGCGAGGAGAGCTTTGGATGAAAACTGTCAATTACCTCGTTTTCTAGTAAATCACTAAATTAAAGGTAAAAATTTAATTACACATACAGTGAGTATTACTTCTGCTAAAATTGAGAAAAATAATTAAATAATATTACTATGCCATCAAGTGCTAGTGCTAATTGTCTGCCACATACTGAATCATAAACTTAATTAAGCAGAATTCTTTGCACATGCAAGCAAATCTTGGTCCGAACACTCACCTCAGCCTCATATAAACTGCAGTGACGTTCTTTCTAATAAAGAAATGAGCATGTTCCGCATCAGTACTGAGAATCAGGACGTGTGGAAGGAGTTCTGGGACATTTCTATACAAGTTGCAGAGCCAATTTACAGTAACTAAATTATAACTCGATGTGCTGACGAGTAGTAAAAGAAACCTTCCGCTCCCCCTTGCGGAAATTCTACTGATCATTTGGTCGATACCAGTGAAGACTGGAGAGCTCAAATAGTCACTACGAGTAATTGCCGGATTCGGAACGGGAACACTGTTGACCAATACTTGTCTCCTGTTAATAACTTCGTAGACTACTCGCCGGACTTCATTCTGCAAAGGAACACGGTGGACCATTATTCCAACGTTGCATACTAAAATCAGAACAAGTGCGAGTGCAATTAAGATGCAAAATGCTCTACCCAGCACTCCTTTCATTCCACTGTAACTATATACTGCGTATAATATAGCTACTATAATATGTATCTAGAAAGAATTCGTACTGGATCCGGAGTTTGCTCGTAATGCCAGACTTACTTCCTGGCTTTTAATCAAATATGGGCGCCAAAGACAATTAGGTTATCCTTTAAAATGGCGGCGTGAAAGCTCCTATAGCTATATAGCACAGAACTTCAGACAATAGCTAACCTAGACTGAGATTAATGGTCTGTTCCCCGCGGAGACCAAATAAATTATCAATTTCAGCTAATTTCCCCAGCATCTATGTATTGAAGGCCTAGGCTTGGCAGGAAGAAGATGGGTGTACCGAAGTTTTATCGCTGGCTTAGTGAGCGATATCCTTGTCTCAGTCAGGTTATCAACGAACACCAGGTAAGAAACGCGTTTCCTGTCTGTCTTCTACAAATACGCGGTTTAAGCCTTTCAGCCATTTCAGATATACCTCTCCAAGAATATTACTATAAACTACTCACTCACACGATTATTTTAACTGTATATACCGTAATTATTCCAGTTTGTTATGTCAACTCCAATCCATCTCCATTTCACTTCAATGTTCTACCTACTATTCCTAAGACCCAGGCTAGAAGATGTGTCTGTAAAGTTGACCCAGGCTAGGGAGTCCCCCTATAAAAATGATGTTCATTACATTTTATATACGTCACAGATTCCCGAGTTTGACAATCTCTATTTGGATATGAACGGGATCATCCATGCGTGCTCCCACCCAGAGGACAGCAACCCACACTTCAGGATCACTGAGGACAAGATAGTGACTGGCATCTTCCACTACATTGAGCATCTCTTCCGTCTGATTAAGCCCCAGAAAGTGTTCTTTATGGCTGTTGATGGCGTGGCCCCTCGAGCTAAGATGAACCAGCAAAGGACTAGGAGATTTCGGTAAGACTCACATTACTGGAATGATATAATTCAGTTCCTATATCTATCAGTTTAAATTGCAGCTACTCCATGCAGTGTTTTTGTTGTTCCTTTTTGAGTTTGTTTATTGTTTATTAGTGTAATTTGTTTACTTTTTAATGCAGCTCTGCAAAGGAAGCGGAAGATTTGATCCGTAAAGCAAGGCAATCTGGTCAAGAACTACCAAAAGATGAAAGATTTGACTCAAATTGCATAACTCCTGGTACTCACTGACAATCTTCCCATCCACCATCTACCCATCCGCCATCTTACCATCCGCCATCTTCCCATTCGCCATCTTCCCATCCACCATCTACCCATCCACCATCTTCCCATCCACCATCTACCCATCCACCATCTTCCCATCCACCCACACTTTGTTAGGTACTGGCTTTATGGATCGATTGGACAAGCACTTAAAGTATTTTATTAACAGCAAGCTATCAACAGATCCGGGTTGGCAGAATGTCAAGATTATTTACTCAGGGCATCAGGTATTGATACAGTGTTACCAGTCACCTACATGTATATATAAGTGTGTACATGTGTGTGTGTAGGTGCCTGGTGAAGGTGAACATAAGATTATGGACTACATTCGCTACGAGAGATCGCAGCCGGGGTATAACCCTAACACTAGACACTGCCTGTATGGTCTGGACGCTGACCTGGTAAGACAAGGCCTGGGCTAGCTCTACTGCTACATTCATCTAACAACTGTAAATTGCTACTTGTTTATAGATTCTACTTGGATTGGTCACTCATGAGCCGCACTTTGCTCTCCTTCGAGAAGAAGTTAAATTTGGAAAGAAGGCAAACGATAAGAGAGTCACTTCACCAGATCAGCAGACATTTCATCTCCTACACTTGTCTCTCTTGAGGGACTACATTGACCTCGAGTTCTCCTGTGTGAAGGTATGCCATGTGTTGTATGAATAATCTAACACACCATTTCTCAACATGCTACATCTGCTTTAGAGTAAAGGATCTATAATAAGGGATTTCACCTAGTAATGCTGCATGTACCATACAATATTGCTCTAACTGCACAATACTACGTAGTGATATAAGCTCATTGCGATCAATAGCAGTTTTATTTGAATTGGCTAACAAGCGTATTGTAATGCTCAGACTGATATCTTTACCATCCTGCTGCCATTTGTAAATCCTGGGGTTCTTCCTAAATGTAGCCAAAACTTGGATTTGAGTACAATCTTGAGAGGATCATTGACGATTGGGTGCTGATGGGTTTTTTGGTGGGAAATGACTTTATTCCAAATATCCCTGGCATGCATATTAAACAGGTGGGTTGTATATACGTACATGGCTGTACAGTGCTCATCTGCATATCAACGACATCTCTATCACCTGTTCTTTCAAAGGAAATATTACCCTATCTGTATGAAAGGTACACACAAACCTTACCAAGACTCCCAGGTAGGGGACAGTTATGTATTCATAGCTATTTGAGTATCAGAATACTGTTGTAGTTGTTTATTGTTGCTTTGTCTGTCTTCTGTAGATTATATAAACAATGGAGGACAGCTCAACTTGAAAAGCTTTGAGATATACCTGGAGAGCCTTGCAGAAGTATGCTTCCTTCACCTTCTCCCTCCACCTCCCTCCACCTCCCTCCACCTCCCTCCACCTCCCTCCATCTCTCTCCACCTCCCTCCATCTCTCTCCACCTCCCTTCATCTCCCTCCGCCTCCCTTCACCTCCCACCTCCCTCAGCCTCCCTTCACCTCCCTCCATCTCCCTCCACCTCCCTCCACCTCCCTCCACCTCCCTCCACCTCCCTCCACCTCCCTCCTTCCTCTATGTTACAATCTTTATGCTGTTGCCATCTTCCAGTTTGATGAGGAGCAGTTTGAAGTGACGCTGGCTGACATGAGATGGTTGGCGGGCAAGACAGGTAAGACTGAAGCGGAAGCGGAGAGCTCTGATCTGATGGAAGAGAGTGGTCTAGAGCTGTTTGAAGGATTAGATGAAGGTGCAGAAGTCTCTGATAGGCTGAAGGTAGGTGGGGTCAGTAAAGGGGAGGGGTCAGTAAATGGGAGGGGTCAGTAAAGGGGTGGGGTCAGTAAAGGGGTGGGGTCAGTAAATGGGAGGGTTCAATTTACTTTTGCCCGGATTCCTGTAGAGAGACTTTGGAATAGAAAGCCTTCAGAAGTTCTTTGATGAGGCTGATGCTGAATCAGAGGTTCCAGCCGAGAAGGAAGCACTCTTTGTTGAGATGAGGAAACACAAGCAGCAGTACTACGCAGAAAAGTTCCAGTTGGACATGGACAATAAGTTAGTATACCTGTGTTGCATGCTCTCATCTGATTGGCCAATTGCAGCTGTCACACATCAGCTGAGATACCCCAAATGATGACAACACTCACAAATCACTTCTAACGCTCCTTCACACTGAGACTTTGAGTACCTTCACATCCCATTTGCATACATCATGTAGGGAACAGTTTTACTGTAAGGTCGTTGAGGTGTATGTCAAGTCGATACAATGGATCCTGTACTACTACTATTCTGGTGTTCCCTCCTGGAAATTGTGAGTTGTACAATGACCTGAATGAGCCCCTCGTTACCTTGATGTCCTCTTGACCTTTGACCTCTTAGTTTCTACCCACATCACTACTCCCCATATGTGTCGGATATTAAAGGATTTAAAGATATGAAGATTGAATTTGAACCAAGTGTGCCTTTTCTTCCCTTTGAACAACTCCTCTCAGTTCTCCCTCCTGCCAGTAGGGATCATGTACCCAAGCCTCTACAAGTAGGTGTCCCTTGCCACATATGACACACCCCCAACCCATGTGACACACCCCCAGCCCATGTGACACCCCCCAACCCATGTGGCACACCCCTCACCCATGTGACACACCCCCAGCCCATGTGACACACCCCCAGCCCATGTGACACACCCCCCAGCCCATGTGACACACCCCCAGCCCATGTGACACACCCCCAGCCCATGTGACACACTTCCAGCCCATGTGACACACCCCCAGCCCATGTGGCACACCCCCAGCCAATGCTATGCCCACTTTGTCAATTCCTCCAGAGTTTGATGGTTGATAGGACCTCCCCACTGATTGACCTTTATCCAACTGAGTTTGAAACTGATTTGAATGGCAAGAGCAATGATTGGGAGGCTGTGGTCCTCATCCCCTTCATGGACGAGGAGAGGCTCCTGGAGGCCATCCAACCGCTCTCCCGCTACCTCTCAGAGGAAGAGAAGAAGCGCAACTCAAACAGTGACTGTGTCGAGTACAGCTATTCCAGAGACATGGTAGCCTTCATATACCAATCTCCCTGGCCAGAGGAATTTCCTCCTGTCCCAAACTGCAGAGCAAAGTGAGTCTCATTTGTGCTGTGCAATCAGGTGTTCCACAAATGTACTGGTCCCATAGCTTGCTATGTCTGGATGTTACCTTTCCCCTGTACTGTGACCTCCTTTAGAAGCAGACCCCTGGGAGAAGTTCCATTCAGAATTGAACCAGAGCAGCTGGTCAAAGGTGGGTTTGTGGACTTGTGTTGCTGAACATGTAATGCTCCCTTGATAATTAAAGGAATTGCTGTTGATCAGGGTCCATATCGTCCATGTGCTCCAGGTCTGTGTGATGGGGTCCAATTAGATGTGCTCTTTCCAGGGTTTCCCTCTCTGAAGCATGTTCCTTACACATCCTCGTTGCAGTACTGGGGAGTGCGCGTGTTTCAGCAGGCCACTTTGAGACAGAGCATGACTCTCACCGTCATCAGGGAAGGAACTGACACAAATGTATTTTTAAAAGATCTGAGTCAAATTTTAAACATTGTCATTCTTGCATTTTGGTATATTTCATTCATTTTTATTTCCATTTCCTCTTAGACAAATCCTCTCAGTTTGAAGAAGATTGCTAGTGAATTGGTTGGAAAGACCTGTCTTGTGGGATGGCCCCATCAGGTCGAGGCTAGAGTCATCTCTGTGTCTGATGGCAACACCAGGTGAGCGTTCCTCTGAAGAGTACTGTTTAGCACTCCTCCCACTGCTAATATGTACATCTAGATTATTTGCTGCTGTATTGGAACTTACTAAATTTGCTATATGTTCAGATTTGTAGCTCATTTTGGTACATACGGAGCTTTTCGATATTTCAAAGAAGAAACTTTGAATTCGTCAGAGGTTGCTTTGTGGAGGACAACTGCTGAGAGGATAAAAGAGAGGTAAGGTGTGTCTATAACTGCGTCCGTCCACCCATTGATCATTGCCTGTATGGTTCTACTATGGTTGAAGGTATCACAACAGAAGAGGCATAGACGTGGGGCCCATTGACGTGTTGGTGGAGGTGCAGGAACTGCAGGGAAGGCGCTATGAGATGGACAGGAGGACCAAGGGAGCAGTCAAACTAGTCAAGCAGTATTCCCAAGAGAGCTCCTCCTATGCCTACCAGACTGTGATAAAGGTTAGCCGCTAATGCCCCTCCTTGAAGAAAGTAAAATTGCCAATTTTTAAACACATTGAACTACTATATAGGTTATCCTTAGTCTCGCGTAGCCCAGACCGACGTCATCAAGTAAATATGGAGGCGAATTAGCGGTCTGGCTACGTGAGAATAAGTTGCCCTCTTATTATTGTAATTGCCCCCTTGCTTGTGAAGGTTACCTTGGTAACACAGGTTTGCTTTTGAAGGATACCTTGGTAACACAGGTTTGCTTGTGAAGGTTACCTTGGTAACACAGGTTTGCTTTTGAAGGATACCTTGTTTGCTTGTGAAGGTTACCTCGGTAACACAGGTTTGCTTTTGAAGGATACCTTGGTAACACAGGTTTGCTTGTGAAGGTTACCTTGGTAACACAGGTTTGCTTGTGAAGGATACCTTGTTTGCTTGTGAAGGTTACCTTGGTAACACAGGTTTGCATTCCTCTTTGTAGGATGCATGTGCTGAGGTACCTGACACCCATCAGAACATCAAGTCACTGGAGGATCTGTATCCCCCAAACACTGAATTATACCTACTACACCCGTCCTATTATGGTTACCAAGCAACAGTAAGTTCTTTGAAGTTGGGAACCTAATTCTTGTCTATGTGAACTATGTACGTTTGTAGACATTGTTATCAAAACTCTTCATTTGATCTGTTCTTTCTCTTTGAAGGTTGAGTGTGTCGACTTGAAAACTCAAAAAACCAGCGTGGTTGTCACGGTTACTGTTCCTCGAGATATCTCATTGCATTCTATTCTTGATGACCGCAGTTTGAATGACAGCTATCAGCACTTAAATGTAGTTTCCAACAAACTGAATATTCCTGGGCAGGTTCTGACCAGAATAACCTCCTTATTGCACTGCGAGAGGGGATCCAGAGAGAAGTAAGTATCTTGCAGTTGAATTAGCAGTCCTTTCAGGTTGTAGCCATGGCAATCTATTCTCACACCCCCTGTAGCAAGAGGGAAAGGGAGAGGGTTGCCATTGGACTCAACTTCAAGTTCTCCAAGAGGAAGCAGGAGCTCTTGGGCTACGCTCGTCTGATTGAGGAGGAAGGATGGACCTTCTCAACAGATGCTGTGGACATCATTGAGGAGTACCAGAAGAGATTTCCTTCATTATTCCAGTTCCTCAAGAATAATCCCTCTGATGATAGGTACTACGAGAAAGATTTATTTCCACAAGATGGAGAAAAGTAAGATTGTCAGTATCAATTAAGTCTTTCCCTACCTAAAATATATATATGTGGTACTGTATGTATATATGTACGTATATGTAGTGCCGTATGTAGTACTTCCAACTCTGCTCTAAATTCTCCCGTTAGTGGGGCATCCTTGGACTCCCTGAAGCAGTGGCTGAAGCAGCTACCATCTTACAAGCAGACAACTGTGGCTTGTGGGAGCGAGATGCTGAACATTAAGCAGATTGCTGCTGTTGAGAAGAGAGTGGACGAGTTGAAGAAGAAGGCCTTACCGCCCAAAGTACTCAAGAGTATCAGGGTAGATCCCAAGTACCTCTTCCGAGTGAGTTTCTCAATGTCAGAACTGACATGTGTTCCATTGGGTATTAATTGTGGGATGGTCTCATCAGCTCTAAGTAAGGATGTCTGAAAAAGATGGCCGCCCTATTCAATATATTATCTATTTTGTATTAATGGAAGCTCTGTCTGTTTGGTTCCAAGTGATGATAGTGGTTTAGGGTCAGTTGTCAGTATGGTTATCTGGTCTGCTGCTGTAGCCCTTAGATCACATGGGAGCAGTGGTACCAGACGAGAAGGTGGAGTTCTACCTACTAGATAGAGTTATCAATGTCCTGCCAAACACTGCAGTACCAGCCGGATTGTGTGGAACTATTACTGCCATATATGGTCAGTATTTTGCCCAGTGTTGTCACCTGGCTTCTATATTAGTCTCTGTGCCCGCTAGGTTCTGAATCCTCACCCACATATGAGGTTGTGTGGGATGATCCCTTCCCAGAGGGCATGGCCTTGAGGTGCACCCCAAACAGAGGTTACATAGTGCAGTCCTGCAATGTTATCAACTTATCACACGGAACACAGGTGCAGCTTTCTGGTAGCCTGCAGTTAAAGGGTTACCAACAGGATGGTGCGGTATCCAGCAAAGTCCTCCCTCGCAAGACACATAGGGACACCGGCCAGAGAACCAAATTGTCTTCTTCACCATCTCGCTCGATACCTGTGGTAACAGAAGGATCTAGCATTCCAAGTATTTCACTGCAAGCTGTACAGGAAGGGAAAATTCGTGTATTGACATCAAAGACTTCTACACCAAAGAACAAAGGTTCACCACACACTGTCAAGAAAGTGACTTCCTCATCAGATGCCAGTAAGGTCAAAGGTCACCAAAGCAGTTCACCATCTAATACTCAAAAGGCAACTAAGAACAGTAAAGATTCAGGTGAGATTGACCCCTTGCCATCATAACCTATTTCTCCTTCAGTGTTGTTTCTTCTTGTCCCCTTGATCATCATTCTTCCAAGAATCTTCCTCTCCTAAAATGAGATATTTAAAGTTTCTCTGTTCTTGTGCAATCTTTTATTTCTAGTATTGATATGTGTTGACTATTAATGTAATGTTCTTTAAGCTGCAGCTAGTGAATTTACTGGTTTTATGAAGGAAATAGAAGCTCACTCTAAAAAGACAAATCAAGCCTCCGAAGCTACACAAGCCCAAAGTATGCATATTTTAGAAATTGTGTTATTCAGACAATTGTTCTGTATTTGCAATGCATTAAAGCTACTATGAATCTATTTACAGATAGAGTATGTTGCAATCTCTGTAGAAGGCAAGCCTAAGAGATATGAAGCTCAGAGGAAAGTGAAAATATCTAAACAGAAATCTGACGAGAAGGCAGACAGTTATCTCTTGGATGCAGCAAGGCAGTTAGATAACCTGAGTCTCCCTCCACCATCCTCTGCCTCTCTCCCCAGTGGAACAACCACTAGACCTGATCTCTCAAACGCTGTTAGGGCCCTCTTTGCTTCAGCTGCCACACTAACACTATCACATCCACCACCTCCACAGCCCCGACACCCCACCAGTGGGGCTCCTCCCTTGCTGCCCTACCCCATGCCACACGGGCCATACCACCCCTACCCCCCCAGTCACCTCCAACACCCAGGTTAGAGTTATAGAGCTACAATTGTTATGCATATAAACTTAGGTCCTGACCTAGTGAAGGGCCAAACTTAACAGAAGGCATGACCTACTGAAGCCCTGGCCTACTGAAGGCCTGATCTACTGAAGGACCAGACTTTCAACCTTACCTTGAAATTGACCTCCACATCACGATTGTGTCCATATTCCCATGTAAGATCCTTAAAATCTCCTTTTGTTGTACGTCTCTCTCTGTAGCTCGATTTCCCTATGAATGGCCCAGGGGAGGGGGCTATTTCAGGGATGGTGCCTCGAGGTACGCTCCCCCACCCAGGCCCTACTGGTCCGAGGGCCTGCAGTACCAACCAACTCAGAACCAGTGGTCTCCCAGCCCACCTTGCTCTGTACCGACCAAGACCTCAACTACTTCCTCTAAGCCCTTGAAAGCTACCGCAACTCCTTTCATCCCCACATCTGTAAGTTGTATATGCAAGTGGTTTAGGTATTGTGCATCGGTCCTACTTATCAATATCAGGTAAAATTAATGTAGTTTTGTCTGACAGGTAATGAGAAAACATGGACCAGTAAAGTCAAAATTAGAAGATAAGGATGAACAAGCTCCTGCCCGCAAAGAAGATAAAGATGAACACAGTCCTGCCCGCAAAGAAGATAAAGATGAACACAGTCCTGCCAGCAAAGAAGATAAAGATGAACACAGTCCTGTCAGCAAAGAAGATAAAGATGAACACAGTCCTGCCAGCAAAGAAGATAAAGATGAACACAGTCCTGTCAGCAAAGAAGATAAAGATGAACACAGTCCTGCCAGCAAAGAAGATAAAGATGAACAAGCTCCTTCCAGCAAAGAAGATAAAGATGAACAAGCTCCTGCCAGCAAAGAAGATAAAGATGAACAAGCTCCTGCCAGCCAAGAAGATAAAGATGCACAAGCTCCTGCCAGCCAAGAAGATAAGGTTAATCCTGAGAAAGACCATTTTCAATCTCTAATGGATAAGATAGTGTCTTCTGGAGAGGAGGTTAGGCAGAAACAGAAGGAAAGGAGGGAAGATGAGATTAAGAATGCCAAAGACCCTACAGCCCATACAGATGTGACAGCTGACACGCCCAAGGCACAGACTGCAGATGTAGAGACTGAGTTAGTTGACATTGAACAGCAAAAGAGTTTGGGAGAAGCATCACCTAAGCCTAAACCTTTGGCTTTCCCTCCCCAAGATCACTTTAAGACAACTGGACCAGAAGATGCTACATCACAGGCCTATCTCACCTTTCTCAGCAAAGAGAAGGACCCTGATGTTCTTCAGTCTCTAGCAGTCAACATGTCGCAGGCTGTAATCTCTCCATCAGCTCCATCTTTAGATAGCAGTGATAGAGATATCATTGAATCAGTCTGCAGTCCTGACCCTCCGGAGGAACCAGAGGTTCTTAACCAAGCTACCGAAGAGACTTCAATTGGTGCTGATGTTCAAGTAGATGGTGTTATACTAGTCGAAGAGGATAACACTGAAATCTGATATATGTAATATATACGGCACATAATAATAATAATATAGTATGCTTAACATACTATATGCTTGACACATCTTATGGTACTATTTTAATAATTTGGTAGAAATAAATACATCTGCACTGCATGTAACTCTCAATTTACAATCAATTCACTTGAATGAATGAAATTAGAAATTATTCGTTATGGAGGGTTATTCTTTACACAATTTCATAAAACAATTAAAATTCAATCATCAAGTTACAATGTAAATAATAATAATAATACAGAAAATAAAAGTCACTTTTGTTGAATATTTCTTTACTTATTTCCAGACATGTATTGATTCCAAGCATTCTTTAAGAGTCCTTTAGCATTTTGACAAATCTGATGAGTGGATACAATAAATAATACATTATAAACAACATCCTGTAAACGTAAACACAGTGTATGTCATATATGAGGGATGAAACTAGCTATAAACTGTTTAGAGGAAACTAATTCTAAAGTCTACTCTCTGAGTACCAGAATTAGCCATGGCTTTCTATGAATCACTGATCTGTTATCTCCAAGATCTTACCTCTTTACTCTTATCAATTGGATGTAAGTGTACCCACGTATCTTGAATTAGCTTGTAATTCTGCCAAGCTGATTGCTTTATTAAACTGGAAATGTCTAAATATACCAGAATACATCAATTTCATTTGCAATTCACATAACGATAATATATATAAGGGACACACTACACTGGCCTGTCTATAAGGGACACACACCACACTGGCCTGTCTATAAGGGACACACACTACACTGGCCTGTCTATAAGGGACACACACTACACTGGCATGTCTATAAGGGACACACTACACTGGCCTGTCTATAAGGGACACACACTACACTGGCCTGTCTATAAGGGACACACACTACACTGGCATGTCTATAAGGGACACACTACACTGGCCTGTCTATAAGGGACACACTACACTGGCCTGTCTATAAGGGACACACTACACTGGCCTGTCTATAAGGGACACACTACACTGGCCTGTCTATAAGGGACACACTACACTGGCCTGTCTATAAGGAACACACTACACTGGCCTGTCTATAAGGGACACACTACACTGGCATGTCTATAAGGAACACACACTACACTGGCCTGTCTATAAGGGACACACTACACTGGCCTGTCTATAAGGAACACACACTACACTGGCCTGTCTATAAGGGACACACACTACACTGGCCTGTCTATAAGGGACACACTACACTGGCCTGTCTATAAGGAACACACTACACTGGCCTGTCTATAAGGGACACACACTACACTGGCCTGTCTATAAGGGACACACTACACTGGCCTGTCTATAAGGGACACACTACACTGGCCTGTCTATAAGGAACACACACTACACTGGCCTGTCTATAAGGAACACACTACACTGGCCTGTCTATAAGGGACACACTACACTGGCCTGTCTATAAGGGACACACTACACTGGCCTGTCTATAAGGAACACACTACACTGGCCTGTCTATAAGGGATACACTACACTGGCCTGTCTATAAGGAACACACTACACTGGCCTGTCTATAAGGAACACACTACACTGGCCTGTCTATAAGGGACACACTACACTGGCATGTCTATAAGGGACACACTACACTGGCCTGTCTATAAGGGACACACTACACTGGCCTGTCTATAAGGAACACACTACACTGGCCTGTCTATAAGGGACACACTACACTGGCCTGTCTATAAGGGACACACTACACTGGCCTGTCTATAAGGGACACACACTACACTGGCCTGTCTACTTTCGCTTACCGTTCCATTCAAATGTTGAAGGACTGGGGGTACCAGTATTAACTCCTTCGCGCTTGTAAGCATTTCCTTGTTCTTTATCCTTATCCAAGAAAGCGACAATAACTCGGAGCCCGACCGTGTGTGGCAGGCGTCTCAACTTATCCAAATTTTCTGGAGGCTGTTGAAACAATTAAGCATTTAACTTTAAATATTTGTACCAATAAGATTTACAAAGCGTCTAGTAACTTCTTACTTCTCCGTTCTTGATAACCACTTTGACAAAATTTACACCGTGACAAACTGACGGTCCTTTTGAATTCTTAAATACATGTTTCTTGTAACCTAAACAGTAACAGTCAACAGAATATTCTAAGTCATTCTCTTCTTTGTAAGATTTTGAGTTTCTACCAGTCGCCATCTTTATTAGTTACTATAATACCTAACTGTTAATTAACGGGCCCCACAGTAAAATAGCAACAGAGATGACGTAGTCCATATGTTGCAGGGGATGACGCAATATACTCGTAGGACGGGACTTATAAGCGCAAGACTGACTGATATCTTTAATGAATGGTCACGATTCCGTGCCTGACCGTGGTCCTTTGAAGAAGTCTGTGGATAAGTTACGCTTCCTGAGCAAATAACTAGTGACAAGATGAACGCTATTAACAAGCTGACCGAGCATGAGGAAGACGCTGACGGAAGACCGAGTTTGGCTGCAGTACAACTTAAAGGAGACTCCGCGTTGAGTTTTTTCGACATCTGTGTAGATATTCAGAAGAAAAGAGTGCTTTGGGACGTCTCTGGCGAGGTCAACAAAGGCGAGATACTGGCAGTGATGGGCCCAAGTGGTAAGAATTGCACTTTAATTAGTCGCTGGATGAACGTGTCTTGGTAGAACCGGGGGTTACCATGACAATTATAGATATAAAATCTACAGGAATCTTTAGAGTTATGTTGAAGCCAAAACTAATTAAACTACGCACATCAAAGTAGTAGCTAAATTATTTAAAGTCACAATTAATGAAAAAATAATTTTATTATGATGTAGCATGCAGTTTGGCACATGTTATTTCAGTAGGTACTTGAACTTAATTAATATATGCCACTTCCGGTTCTACTGTAGGAGGAGGTAAGACAACTCTGCTCAATGCGTTGGCTGGCTACGTACCCACCTCCAAAGGAAAGATCCTAGTCAACCAGAGGAAGATTACCAAGCGAATCCGAAGGAAAATTAGCTATGTTCTTCAGTCGGACATTTTCTTTGCTAACCTCACATTAAGGGAGATCTTAATGGTATGACAGTCTCTATACTGGTGATGTACTGTAATCAACCTGTATTTGTATTTGCATTAGCATGATTGTGACAATCTATCTTATCATCTCGTCTGTAGTATTCAGCCTTGTTGAGGCTTCCTTCAGAAATAAAGTTGTCTGATAAGATTCGAAAGGTATGCATCTGCCATGATTATATAGCACCTGAAGCTGCTGTATTGTGGTTTTGCTTTAAACATGTACAGCATGTGTGTACGTATGTACTATTTGAGTGTGCATGTGTATACGTATGTACTATTTGAGTGTGCATGTGTATACGTATGTACTATTTGAGTGTGCATGTGTATACGTATGTACTATTTGAGTGTGCATGTGTATACGTATGTACTATTTGAGTGTGCATGTGTATACGTATGTACTATTTGAGTGTGCATGTGTGTACGTATGTACTATTTGAGTGTGCATGTTTATACGTATGTACTATTTGAGTGTGCATGTGTATACGTATGTACTATTTGAGTGTGCATGTGTGTAATGCCTTTGACTACCGTTTTAGGTCGACTCTGTAATTGATTCACTTGGACTTCAGTCTTGTAAAAATACAAGTATGTCCACTGCCCCACATCCTTTCCCATCCCTTTGTAACTGAATCATCTCCATCTCCATATACAACTAAACATTACCTGATGGCTTGTTTGAATATTACTAATTACAATTTTATTGGCTCCCTTCAAAGATTCCATATAAGGGGGTACACCAGTATAGCAGTAGTGATTTGCTTGTTGCCCGTTGTAGTATTTGGCAGTCCTCTCAAGAGAGGTCTGTCTGGAGGAGAGAAGAAGAGAGCTAACATTGGCTGTGAGCTTCTGACTGATCCTTACATCCTACTGCTTGATGTGAGCCCCCAAATATGTTACCATGGCAACAATATGTATAATGGACCTTTATCATCCAGAAACCATTCAGAATAGAGAATTGTATCTAATTATAGGGAAATCCTCTCTTTCAAGTATTATTTATACTCAATGCATTAGTGCTAACACTGAATGATCTTTCGTTGATTTTTGTAGGAGCCTACGTCTGGTCTAGACAGTAGTTCTGCTTTTTCACTGTTTTCCACTCTAAAGGACCTGGCCCACCAGTCGGGCAAGACAGTCATCACAAGTATACACCAGCCGTCCTCCCAGCTCTTTTACAGCTTTGACAAGCTGATCCTCCTTGCCAAGGGGAAGGTAGCATACTACGGCCCAGCCAGGGATGTCCTGGAGCAGTTCAGCAGTGTCGGCCTCACTTGTGCTCTGCACTATAATCCAGGAGATTTCATCAGTTAGTGCCTCAACACAGCACTAGTCGAATATAATTCATTCTAATTGGTGGTTGTATTATTGAACTTTTATCTTTTTTTAGTTGAGATGGTGTCAGATCCTCAGTCTAGGAGAATCCTCATCGGGCCAGACCCACCTGAACAGAAACCTCATGTTCCTAAAAAATGGTGGCAGAGGATCTGGCCACTCAGTAAACTAACTGCTTATAGACGGCATCACCATCATGAGGAAGAGTTGGGTAGCCAGCCCAATGGAACTGTGGTGAATGAGGAAGCCCCTTCAATTATTTTACCTAGTCCACCCAATGGAACTTTGCTGAATGAGGAAGCCCCTACAATAATAACTGTACCCAGTCCAGAACCATCTTCTGTGCCTGAAGAGAGTGCTCTGGGAGAAGAAGCTTTAGAAACTGAAGGTAATTCCTCAGGAAGTAGTGATGAGACAGGTAGTTACTCACTTGAGGACAGTGATGTAAGGCAAGATAACCGTAAGATCAGCCATGTTGCATTTGATAAGAGGAAATGGATGACACCATGGTATTGGCAATTCTTGGTGCTAGTTCATCGCTCCTTTAAGTTGTCATGGCATCAAATCATAACAAAGTTAAAGATATTTCAGGTTAGTAGAGCAGTAGTACATGTTTGTACAGAAGTTACATCTTTAGACTGGCCACTCCCACCACCGGCCTGCCACTCCCATCTCACTAACCTCAAGTTATGTTCAAGTATAAGGGTCTGTAGCCTGAAAGCACTGATATGTGTAAATCCAGTCATTTTACTAGTAGTGCTTAATGGATTTCATTGGTCATCTGTTGTCTACACAGGAAGCTATGTAGGAAGTGGCTGTGTGTTTCTGTGCATGTTAGCAAAGCTCAACTACCTTAACTACCCTGAGACTTTGTACTTTGACCCTGCTATACTGGTGATGCAATCCATTGTGTGCTGTTGCTGCAGATTACCTGTGTCCTCCTTGCGTCCTGCCTGGTCTGGTTCCAAGTTCCGTATGTTGAAAGTTCAATTCAAGATCGGTATGGCCTTCTCTTCTTCTCTCTGACCTTCTGGTCCTTCAACACGCTCATTGGTGCAGCTGGATCATGTGAGTGGCCAGGACAGGGCATGCATAGATGGCCTAAAAACTCCAAGAGAATAGTTTGTTTGAAAGGGCATTACATTTTATTATGCTAGCATTTAAAATTTCACTATACAGTTTAAACATGTATTTGAAGCTTATAACTATTACTGTTCCCTTAGTTGTTATATTAAGGTACGTACGTATATACACTATTGAAAGCATTATCTTCCTCACTTCTCTCCTCCAGTCCCCAATGATGAGGTAGTCATAGCTAAAGAGAGATCAGCTGGTTCCTATCACTTGTCAGCCTATTACCTTGCCAAGATGATCTCGGAAGATCCACTTAACCTCTCCCTGCCAACCATCTACATATCAGTACTATTTCCGGTCGCTGGACTGTTTGGGTGGGGATCCTTCTTTGGCACTCTCTTGACACTCTTAATAGCGTGCTGGAGCAGTGCTGTGAGTCCTTCTCTTGCATCACCCTCACTAGATGTTGCATCACCCCCACCCCACCCCTTTACCTGTATACCAGATGTTGCATCACCCCCACCCCACCCCTTTACCTGTATACCAGCTGTTGCATCACCCTCACTAGATGTTGCATCACCCTCACTAGATGTTGCATCACCCCTGCCCTTTACTGTACATTGTCCTCTTCTACTGCAGTCCATTGGTTACATGTTTGGGGCCATATTTTTGAATATACAAAAGGCTTTTGTTCTTGGAGTTGTCTTGATGCTTTCCTTTATGTTGTTTGGAGGATTCTTTGTGCAAACTCTACCATTTTGGCTTCGTTGGGGAGGCTACATTTCTGTTGTTACGTACGGCTTTGATGCACTTCTGCAATTGAACTTTGGTAGCGAGACACAATTCCTGTAAGTTTACATGTAACTGTATGCCATACGTTTAATCCTTCTGTTAGACTATACAATACTCCTTCTGTTAGGTGCAATTCAGGGCCTTCTGATTATGCAATATGCAGCACTAACTCCACCCACATTCCAGGACCAGATGTGCTGAAAAGCCTCGCTGTGGAGAACCATTTGGCATTTAACATTCTCATCCAGATTCTGTTTGGATTGGTGTTTCGGTTGTTAGGATACCTTGCCTTGAGGTTCCTTCACAAGAACAAGGGACCACAATAGTTCTAATATTTAATGACTTTCATTTTTTATAATATCAATTGGCTGTATAAATATAACAAACTCCAATTTTCATGGTTGTAATATTTATGTATATATATACATTTCTATTTAAATGAAATACTTTTAACTAATTACATTTAGAATGTTTTCAGGTCCTTTGCATCTCAAAGATGGCCGACTTGCATAAGTAGCAAGGCTAAGTGTGATGTAGTCTGGTAATGAATTTTATACATGTGCCTTTGTTTGCTTGATTTATTACAAAGTGAAAGCCAATTATTATTTGTCCGGTCTACCATATATATAATACTGCTTAAAACCTAGGTCACATGACTGTCACATGGGAATGAGGTCTTCATCCTGTTTTTCATCTTCCGTTTCACTTTCACTTTCATCTAATTTGGTTGGAAGAGTCGTTTGTTTCTAAAGAGTAGAGGAAGGATTTACAACTTTATGAACTGATAACTTGTGAAAACAGCTACTACACAACCTACTCCAATTGTTGACATTGGGACCTCCCTCTGTGGACACTTGCATCGACACACCAAATCACAGCCCTCCTAAAGGAAAACAAACATAATAAGACTAGGTAGCAGTCTGTGGTAAGGTGACACTCACAGCCTCCAGTTCTCCAAACAGCTTGTACCATGAGAGAAGGGGAATCTGTTCCCATCCCTTGGCCCCCATTGCAAACCTCTTCACTAGAATACCTATGAGCATAGCTACTCCCCACAACGCCACCAGAACTATCAAACTGCGGAAACAGACACATTCACTCATCAACTAAACCGCAGAAACAGACACATTCACTCATCAACTAAACTGCAGAAACAGACACATTCACTCATCAACTAAACCGGTACAGAAGAACTTCAAGAGCTCTAAGAATAAGATGGTCGTTATTTCAAATGCTCCCAAACCAGCCTATTAGCTGTTGAGTCTGGTAATGACACAGAATTGATAACACATATTGGTGACATTCAAATGAAACTTTAGATACTCACATTATTATAATTATCCATCCTGGATTAATTGAATTGTCACATACAGCTGTAGTCGGCCACACAAACAGATAAAAACAAATCAAATCCTCTCTATTCTCCTCAACAAATTGTGGTTGCCCCTACATTGAGATGGATAGATGGATGGGTGGTAGGTGGGTGGGTGGATGGTAGGATGGATGGATGGATGTTTACCTGTCCAGCAAATATGTCACAGACAAAGAAAATTCGTGACTGTCTTTCTGCTCCTTTGCAATGAGTTGAATACTGATCTCCATGACCATATGACAGCTCTAGCCATCCCAACTCTACGTAACATCATGACATCACTTAATTTTTCGGATCAGCACCGCAAAATCAAGTGAACTTCATACCTATTGTATTGGTGGCTTGAGCGTCCTCTTTAGTTCCCAGACAGTGATATTTAGCTGTTTGTGCACCGTAAGGATTCTGTTCTTGTACTACCATGCAGTTTGTTCCTGATGGTAAATCATCTGGATTAATAATACCTTGAGCTGGGTATGTGCAGACACCAACATAGAACGTATACGTCTCATTCCTATTACCTCCAATGTTTGACTGCAATTCATGTCTGCAATGGAATAAAAAACAGCTCCAAATACTCTCAGAAGTGCTACTCAGTTTATAAACTGATAAAAATCACAAGTTGGGCGGAACCGGATAATCTGATCGGACCAATCAATTCCCACAACCCTCATATAGATTTCCTCTTCTAACATACACTCAATATTGCCTTACACTTGACTATGCAAATTTGCCAGTCGCTCTTCTTCTAAAAATTTATCGCACGCGTTGTTCTTATAATCATCTTGGCCACTTGTAGCAGCAAGGAAGATAGCCAGCAGAAAGGTAACGTGGAAAACCTCCATTTTAAAAGTCATGTGATTAAACTAGTCATGTGACACTCACATGACAATAGGAAAATGGCCGTAAACGAGAACGAAAAGGTCGTTCAGCGGATCATTCTCCAAAACGGCTACGAATCCAAAACTGGCGAAAGCAGCCAAAGAATCGTCTACGTTCAGGACGTAAACGGGAAGAGGACGCTGGACCTGTATTCAGGCGAAGACCCCGGACACAAGAAGAGAATCCCATTGAAACAGATTCCTTCGGAGGTGTGCGATTTCGTGTCCTTGGAGCGACTTTGGGCAAGTCACAATTTGTTAAATTGCTTGCCGACACAATTGTCCAATCTGGAAAACCTTAAAGAACTATTTCTCCATCACAACAACTTGAAAGAAATCTCTCTTTCGCTCTGCAAACTTCCAAACTTGGAGATCCTCTGGTTAGGTAACAATAATATTGAACGAATCCCTTACGAGTTGCAAAATCTTAAATATCTCAAGCGACTTCATTTAGAGAATAATTTGATCGTCAATTTTCCCGATTTTCTCTGTTTAATGTCACAATTGGAGATAGTCTACTTAAATCAAAACAGACTTGAGAATATTTCTCGCGAAGTTGCAAAAATGAACAGTTTGCGCCGACTGTATTTGCACAATAATCGCATAAGGGCTCTTCCTCGAGAACTTGTTGATCACATGCAGAAATCTGACAGCCAACTGACCTTGATAACACTGGACCACAATGATATAGTCGAAATACCACCATATCTCAACCAGAGTTTAAAGGAGCTTGCATCCATGGATCGAAGATTGACACTTGAAGGGTGCAAGATTTTGCCTCCTGTTACTGACAACAGGAAGTCCAGTGACATGCAAGCCCCTAGGCCAAGTGGCAGTCACACTCCACAATCCAGTGAGGTGAATTCACCAGGACCGGGCGACACACGCATGCCTCGCTTCAGTGATATCTATGCTCCCAATCCCAGTGACCTAGTTACTAAGCAACCCTCCCCAAATCCTTAATCCTGCAGCAACCAATCAGATTCATTAGTCAATATCTAATAACACTGTACATACGTATATAACTATAGAGTTTATATTGTAAATAGAATATAGTTGTGTGCTATATGCCACGTACTTCTGCATTGTTTCCCTATAATCTGTGTACAGTATTTAAGTTTGTAATATCAGTAATATACTTTTGGATAGTTTTGTATTTTGTTATGTGTATATTTAAATGTATATCCCTTCAATTCAAAATGTACATAAATGGAAAATTAACACTGCCAGATTGTCTATGACTGACTGAGTCTGTTTCACATTGATTTTAAGCTACAAGTAGATTATGGGATAGTGTATGTACAGTGTGTTCAGTTTTCTTAGAATGGCATACAGGCCACGCCCACCCCGGCCACACCTGTCCGGGACCTTCCCTCATCAATCCCCCATCGAGACTGCACGTGTGCCACCTCCCTGGCCGGTGCAGCATCACCCAATGAAGTCGAGAAGTCTCGATTGACATTTAGTCACTCCAAATTCACAACCCGGATTTTACCGTATGAGATCGAGTGGCTTCGATCAACAATTAGTCACTCCAAATTCACAACCCTAGTTTGACCCAATGAAGTCGAGAAGCCTTGACTGACATTTAGTCACTCCAAATACACAACCCGGGTTTTACCCAATTAAATCGAGAAGTCTCGATTGACATTTAGTCACTCCAAATTCACAACCCGGGTTTCACCCAATGAAGTCGAGAAGTCTCGATTGACATTTAGTCTAACCCAAATTTGTAATCCCACCTTTGACCAAATGAAGTCGAGAAGTCTCGATTGACATTTAGTCACTCCAAATTCACAACTCGGATTTTCCGAATGAGATCGAGTGGCTTCGATCAACAATTAGTCACTCCAAATTCACAACCCTAGTTTGACCGAATGAGGTCAAGAAGCCTTGACTGACATTTAGTCACACCCGGATTTCACCAAATGAAGTCGAGAAGTCTCGATTTACATTTAGTCACTCCAAATTCACAACCCGGGTTTCACCCAATGAAGTCGAGAAGTCTCGATTGACATTTAGTGACTCCAAACTCACAACCCGGGTTTTACCCAATGAAGTCGAGAAGTCTCGATTGACATTTAGTCTCTCCAAATTTGTAATCCCACCTTTGACCAAATGAAGTCGAGAAGTCTCGATTGACATTTAGTCACTCCAAATTTACAACCCAGATTTTACCGAATGAGATCGAGTGGCTTCAATCAACAATTAGTCACTCCAAATTCATAACCCGAGTTTGACCCAATGAAGTCGAGAATTACCGGATGTGATCGAAAATGCTTCGATCCATCACTGGGTCGCTCCAAATTTCCATGTCGACTTTTGCCGGATATAGGTGACCACTAAATTTTAGTCGACAAGCTCATCCGGAGAAGGCCGAATGACTAAAATTTTAT